>CM077348.1:7174130-7556630 GCA_039655645.1 Ammopiptanthus mongolicus
TTTTATATTATTAAATGATATGGAGTATATGATTTAAATGAAAACAATTTTAAAAAATGCAGTTATGATGAGACAAAAAAGTATCATATAATTATTATTGAGTGTATAAAAAATAGAGGAATGTCTGCACCCACTCTCTTACTAACACATTATTTTTTATTGGTTGAAATTCAAATGGGTCCCACTAATTCATGTGGGTGCCACTAGTATTATGTTTGACCCACATGAATTTCAATCAATAGGAAAGAGTGTGTTAGAAAAATAGTGTTAGAGAGTTTGTTGCTAACATTTTTTTTAAAAAAAAAAAAAAAACATTAGAGTACTTAACTTAAAGTTTCTACTTTGGTCATGCTAAAGTTATGCAACCAGTGTTAAGAAGAGAATAGACTTTAAAAGACATTGGCACCAAACCTATCGGTGCGCTTGATTGTGCTTAAATGCATATTTGATTACTGTGCAGATGACAATCAGATGGATAAGTGAATGCTATAAACTCTGTTCAGATTTTCAGAAGAAAGCAATTATCACTACATATGTATATGTACGTATATGGACATAGGTATAACTTCACTGCCCCACTGCCAATACTGATATCAAGTTTTTCCTTTTCATTCATGGAATCATGGACCACGATGTGTTTTCATTTATTACAGTTTTCATCCGTAACCAAATTTCTTTTTCCCTCAACTGTTTTTGGTTACCAATGATTTATAAAGGAACTACCCCTAAACTACATCGATATCTCTTAATCAATGGCTCAGATTCTTCTGAAAATAGTTTATCAACCATATATCAGGCATTAAATTTCGCCACAATTAAATTGGTGCGCATCAAAACAATAGCTACTATTAAATGGAACTGCCTCCTTCTTGATTATATATATCTACTATGATTAAATTAATTTCCATATGAAGAAACCGATTCTTCAGTAATGTAGAAGAACGTGTCCTCACCAAAAACAATAAATAAAAAATTTTTAGAAGAACATGCACCCTTTATTATATTTATATATGTTTTAACTTTTAAGTCTCATCTCAGGTACGGGGGAAACCAGAAGACCAGTGCTCAGGTCTAGACAGCAAAGAGAAGAGAGTTACTCCACTGTTTATAGCTTCATTCTCAGATCTTGAGACATTTAAATCTGAGTTTAAAGCAGAGATAAAGATCACAAGCAAACTTTACAATCCAAAATGCTCAGTGATGGTTCCAATCATCTGTCAGTTGAAAAATCCTTCAGAATAAAGCAGGATGATAGGTTGTTCTCTAGGCTAATGTCGAAGGAGACCTCCATGGGCAACACATCTTCAAGGGTATTGTATTATGGAGAAACAACAGTTGCAGTTCCTTTCACGTGGGAGGCACAGCCAGGCACCCCCAAGCACCCTTTGTCTGAGCCCTCTTTGCCTCCCCTTACACCCCCACCTTCTTATTTTTCCAATTCCAAGTCAAAGAGCAAGCAAAGAAATTCAAAATCCAATATATTTTCATGTATTTTTTTGCCAAGGTTTGCAGGCTCCAGGAAGAGTGCTCATGTGTCACCATCATCATCTAGGTCATCCTCTTCGACATCCTCATCGTCCTCGTGGTCATTATTAGTATATCCATCGTCCTCATATTCCACCGGAGACAAAAGAGATGAAGATGAATCAGGCCTCTCTTTCTCAAACTCAAAAGTTGTTACCTCTTTTTCGAAACATAGAGCTAATTCAAATGGATTTAGAGGCTGCTATCCTTTTCGGAACATGAAGAATTAATGCAATTGCCATGGAGCCGTCTAATCTATGAAGGTAATGTACGGCGTTAGAAATTAATTTTCTACAAGATGTAGAAAAACTTTGAAAAAGTAGTTGTCCATCTGGTAGGTAATTATGTGGACTCAAATGCTTCAGACATTGATTTCATATCTCTTGATCAAGATTAGCAATGTATATGCTTTAAATTAGAATCCATTTTTACCTCTCCCTCTTTAGTCATAGGACTACATCAGTATATCTTCTAGCTAGTTATTCAATTATAACACATCTAGTATCTGGATATTCAAGTTGTTATGCGCCTAATTGGAATTGTAGTAGTATAAAAATATAGTAATTAGAGATATGAATCGAAGTGACATATTTATTTTTTCTTGGGTACAAAAACTGATATAATTAAGGATAAAGCATATGTATAATTTATAAAGTAATACTAGTATGTGTACTAGCAATAGGAACCTGGGCGCCTGTGCCTCATGAGATTTCTCAACCCACTTTAGGTGTATAATAAGATTGTCCTCGGTTAATGTATTAATGTTGTCTCTCTCCGATTTCTTTTACTTTCTGTTTCACTCTTTTTCATTTTTAAAATTGGAAAATGATACGGAGGCGGACACTAAACCAAATAAAAAAATATTGTATTGAAAAACGGAAATGCTGTCCAATACGAAATCTAATTTCGTATCAATAGATGGTATTTACTAATATCACCGTTTCTTGATTTTAATTTTTATATTAAAATATAATAAACATTATTGGCATGTTCGTACATAATTAGTAATGTATTTTATTGTACCATATAACAATTTTTATTGAAAAATATTGTATTTAATACATTAAAAGATTAAATTTGTAATTTTCAATAAAATTTTTATATCTTTTTATTCCTCAACTAGTACATAAAGATTTCACTTTGAATGTGAGTAATTATCTCGTAGAGGACACTGATTATTAAGATGAGTTTAATATCCAAAATTTGTTTCATTATCTTTTTCCACTCTTCATAAAGCTTTATATATAAGGAATTTTATAATAAAACTAAAATTTCATTTTTTTTATTTATGTTAAGGTGTAATTATTTTAGTAAATATATAAAATATGTAAATATGATAATATTGACAAAGCAAAATAAATTTAAGTAACATAGTACCCTTTCTGTGTGAATATATTTGTCTGCTTTAAAATATTAAATTTGAATTTTATTATATAGTCTGAGTTAATATTTTAACACATTAATTTGTCTTAATCTAATTTTTTTTAATGTCATTTACCTTTAAGTCTATCTCTTCTGACTTCTCACTGCTGCTGAAAGGAGACATAATCACAAACTGATAGGAACCAATTTTTTTTTGTTTTGTTTTCAAACAAAGATAAATGTTACAAAACATTTTGCTGACTTTCGAGCATCTTTATATAATAATAATAATAATAATAATAATAATAATAATAATAATAATATTAATAATATAATGCGTTCAATCAATGACGAATTGATATAAATCATGTTAACAATATTTGTGATTTATGATATATTACACATTGGATCTTAAATATTTTTTATTCCAAATTCATTGTCATTTAATGTTTTTTTAAAATAAAAAAATCATTTGGGGGAGGGGGGTGAAAGGAAACAATAAAAAAAAACAGGAGGGAGATTCATTGCTCGTGATGTATATTTGATTAAGAAAACAAAATTATAATGCATATTCATGGACTCAAAAGTAAAAAAAAAAACCTAGCATTTGGGCTAACTAAATGTGAAGCCCATTCCAAATATGAACTACCAAATCCAAACGAGCCCGTGGTCAGAATCCGCACGTCTCTGGATACCAAATTGACAGATTCCATACCAGTGATGACCCAAAAAGAAATGAAAAAAAACACAAAGGACCAATTAAACCAACTTCACCTAGAATCACGATTTAGTATCCGTTTGATTTAGATTATTTTCAACGTAAATGTAAAAATAACGTTTCCTGAGATAATTATTTTGGAAGTTATGTGAGAGGAACTTTCTCCCAATATGAATTTGTCTTTACAGAATCTAAAATAAACAGGTCCAGGCTGTGGAATATATATATATAGAGGACGCTTAATTTAATTAGTTGAGTATCCTGCAATTCTTTCTTATCTCTCCATTGGAGCCGGTGAGGGGAGTGATGTCTCCCATCTTGATCATGGCGTTGACAAAATCAGAATAAAAAGAGCTCGGGTTGGTGCCGTAGGCTTGCACTATGGAGTTAGTGGAGCCGCCATTGACGAGCTGCTGGTCAGAGTGGAGGAGCCCCTTGTTCTCAATGAGGTTCTTGAAGTAGTTGTTGTCGAAGGATGTAGGTGTCTCGAGATCAAGGGGTGCCAGATTGTTGTCCCCTGACCCTGTCGCCCTGGGGCAACTAGACTGTCTCGTGCGGGCAAAGGAGCTATGATCTATGTTGGTCTCGTTGTAGATGCGACCTCTAAAGTTGGTGCACCTTGCTTCTCCGATTGTGTGACCCCCTAGTATAGTATAATGTAATTTAGTTACCACATGTTACCCAAACCATGAAAATCATATTATCATCAAGCTAAGGAGTCGATCATTTCCAGATAGGAACTTCCTATCATATGTATTAAAATTAATTTTTGACACCTGTAAAAATATTTTCATAAACTCAAATATCTAAATGCCCCTTAATATAACCACGATATGTTAATCCA
This sequence comes from Ammopiptanthus mongolicus, assembly GCA_039655645.1. Classification (NCBI taxonomy): domain Eukaryota; kingdom Viridiplantae; phylum Streptophyta; class Magnoliopsida; order Fabales; family Fabaceae; genus Ammopiptanthus; species Ammopiptanthus mongolicus. The sequence goes on from CM077348.1 coordinate 7,178,579, forward strand.
TGTTAAATGTTAGAGTAAATAGTTAAATTAGCTTCAAAAGATATAACGATGTTTATATTGATTTTGGAATGTTAAAAATTACTTTTAACCTTTTTAAATATATATTTCATTGTTCAAATGAGTACTCTACCAAATTAAGACATAAACTAAATTTAACAACAAAATACACATTTCAAAATCTCAAGAATAATTTTCATTGTCGAGCTACTAATATGATTATATGACTGACACGCTATATCTTCAAGAAGACAAGAATTGAAAGGAAATCTGTGTCCAAACATCAACGCTTATATATTAAATCATAGTATGGAATCTTCAACCTGGTTGGTTCTCTACAATCTCTCTATCTCGATAAGAATGTAGTATCCTCTACATTATTTAGCCTTTTTTTTATTTTTTTTTTATTTTTTTATATATTTTAAAATCTACTAATTATTAATTATATGGCTTAATTGCACTTTTAGTCCCCTCAGTTTTTTACATTATGTGATTTTAGTCCCTCAAAAATTTTAATTGCACTTTTCGTCCCTCATCTTTTTCAATTGTACGATTTTGGTCCCTCAAGAAATTTAATTGCACTTTTTATCCCTCAACTTTGTGAAATTATTCAACGAAAGCCTTTATTTTAGTCCCTACAAGGACTAATTTTGCACAATTTCACAAAATTAAGGGATGAAAAATGCAATTAAATTTCTTGAGGGACCAGAATCTCACAATTGAAAAAGTTAAGGGATAAAAGTGTAATTAAAATTTTTTAGGGACCAAAATCGCACAATTAAAAAGTTGGGGACGAAAAGTGCAATTAAGCCTAATTATTATTGTCAAATATGTATATCAATTTTTTGTGATGATTTAATACTATTTATTATTGTCAAATCTGCATGTCAAATCTGTTTTTCCAAATTAAGGAATTGCTTAATATTAAATTATATTATGCAAATACATAATATATATTTTAATCAATGAATTATAATTAAATAAATATTGAAATTAATTAAAAAAAAAAAAAAAAACTGGTGCAAGGGGGTTACTTGCTAGTTTTCCTAAGAAGAAGTTATAAGGGTACACATTTGATATGGAGTGTGTGTGTGGGGTTGTAATCAGTGTTACATTACATACCAGAGAGTGCGACCAAGTCTTTGGTGGAAAGTCCAAGAGCACTGAACCTTGAGATGAGTTGGTTGAGGTTGGAAGTGGGTGGAGGGATGCCGTTATTGGCAGCAGATAGGCTTGTCGTCCTAGCATCTCTTCTTCCAAGTTTCACATCCCAACTTGGGCCTCCAAGCTGCATAAAATATTTAGTTTAATTAATTACCACTTGCGCTAGCAAAGTAGTGATGTGTGTGGAGGCTGATTTCATATATCATATACATATATGTATGATCAATGCATGGTGTGTGATGAGATTTTGGGGAATAATGAATTGCTTACTATGGCAACAGAGTCTCTAGCGGCGATGGCAAGGATATCAGCGCAGGAGACTACACCTGGGCACACTTCCTCCACGCCTGACTTGATGTTGTCGATCACTTCGAATCCGCGAGCAGACTTCCTATTCGGATTTGCGTTCTTCTCTCCGCTCAACCTTAATGTGTCATCAAGTAGAATCGAACCATCACATCCCTGCAATATATATATATATATTGAAAACGGTTTTGTGGATCCCATAATAACATTTGCTAACAATAATATATAGAACAATAAAGGCATTTTTTAAAAAAAAAACGTGTATATAAAGAAGATAACAAGTAATAAAAAAGATAAAAAAAAATATGACTCCTATATATTGATCAGGTAGTAAAGTAAGTAATATTAATCGTTGATGAGAAATTCAAGGTTGTTATGTATGTGCATTTAATATCAATTTTTAATTTTTCCATCAATGATTGATATTACTTACTTTACTCTCTAAAGTAAATTGTTCGCTTTAAAGGAGCTGGATCCAAAAAAATATATTAGTGTCAAAAACAATATTCAAAACTTGATTTATTATATTTATTTAATTTTGTAAACATATTATATTAGTCCCATTCGGATTTGGATTATCTTCGGCGGTGCAATATGCAGTCAAAAACTTTGTACAAGTATGTCATGTGATAGCTATAAGTATTGGAATCTTCACATGCATCTAATGATCCATATCAATCAATACACACATCCACTTGATTGAAAATTTGATGCAAAGAGGCCGAGAGAGAGCCTTTGAAGATACTCCAAATCCATTCCCTCCTCAACTAATTTGATTAAAGTAAGACTTTATTGGGTTTATACTACGCGTTTTCCATAAATAAAATGCTTCTTGCATTTGCATATCGCCTTCCATTATAAATAAGTGGCAGAATAAAAGTATCGATGCGAAAAAATTTTAATAGAACTAATTATAATTAATTATAAAAATTGTCGCCTATAGTTAATTAAGATGATAAATAACCCTCAGCTTAGGAAGTTCTTAATCACATGAGGAGTATTTATTTACAAATGGGTAACTAATTATTCATTAAGATAATGTGTGAAGCGAAAAACTAATAGGAAAACAGAGGAAAAAGAGAAAAAGTTGAGGCCAAATGAAAACATAATTACGTGTTGAGAAATAATTGGATGTTCGAAGTTATCATGTTATTATTTGACTAATTCAATATTATTTAAAAAAATGTACCAGCGTCTATAGAAAGTGACCTACTTAAAATAAAATATAGGATAAATATGCTCATGTGTTTTTCGGAAGTTAAGCTCCACGTATTTGTTTTGTTTGCTGGGAACAGTGTATAGTATACATACAGCTATGAGCTATATATATGATAGAGTACATATATTTCGTAACAGTAGGGGCAATGCCGCAATGGAAAAGACTAACACACTATAATTTTAAACAAAACAAAGGCGCATTAATAATATACTATGGCGCCATGCCAATATTGGAAGTACGGCTTCCTGCCAATACTGGATGTACCTCAACTTATTATTAATTTTATTCAACAAAGAAAATCATAATTAATTAACATTATACTCACAACACTACTTAGTGTGTGTCATGAACTGTTAATTAGTTTATGCATGCACAGCGGGAAAAGCAGAAGCCAGAGTACATGTGGTTGTGTTTGTGGGTGCATGTGTAAGAGAGAGAGAGAGTATATATATAAATTACATTGACAAAGCAATCGTGGAAGAACAGACGGAGGAGTGAAGCACCCATGCGGGCCTCCTTTGATATGGCAGATTCCACTGTGCATTTCACAGTGTCGAAGAGTTTTGGACAAGAACTGGAGTAGAAGTTTGTTAAAAGGGATGCATTGGCACTCCCCAACACGAGGACAAAGAGAGCCAAACTAAGCATTAAGCTAGAACAAAACGAAGCCATAGCTAGAACCCTATTAGCTAGTGGCTCTATATATATATGTTTTTGTTTGTACCTTAGAGGGTGTGGTGTGTACGTGAAACTGTGGAAGTGCCACATATATATAGGTGTAATAGATGGCCACTTTGCCCACTGGCCAGGCTTGTCAACCTCGTGTTAATCTCAAGGTGCTGGGTGGTTATCTCTAATCAGACTTTTCAATATTGTTTGCATTAACAAAATAGAAAATCAGGGAAGTCATGTTAATTTGGGAACCAGCACCTTAGATATTATCCTACAAACCTAACCTAACACGTTGATCAATAGCTAAGTCATCAGCCATGGGCCGGGTAAATGGGGTGTTTGTGACTACAATACATTGATCAATTCAAATTAAGATAACGAGGCGAACCAAAGACTTATGCTGCCCGCTTGCCATGATTTGTCAAAGTGTTAGCTAGTAGTTGGTAAACTTTTTTTTCCTCGCTGAGGGTTCCATTACTTAACGATTGATGATTGATATTTCATGCCATCAATACAAGATGCCAAAACAGAGCATAAAGCAAATGTCTGACTGCTTTTGATTAAAAGATTCTAAAATAACTATCATCTTAGAGCTCATTTGATTGGGATTATTCTATTCATAAAAATGAAAAAAACATATTTGGAGACACTTTTTTCAAAAATTATGTGGAAGAAGCTTTTTACCAACTTGATTATATGGATGAGGAATCTAAAACAAACAAACACTTATTTAATGGTACATAATTGATTTACCTTTTAACCCAAACAATTATAGCTAATACTATTTGCTTCCTAATACACACCACTTCTTATATGTAAGTTATGTCTTAATTATGCAAATGGAAATGACATAACTCTCATGTTTCTGCATTTGAATAAGAATTAATTTTATGGACGATCTAAAGACTAAAAGAGCTCAATAAGTAAAAATAGTTTGAGCTCTTAAAAGGAAAAAAAATATTAGGCTCTGGTTCACATAACTTATTTGACTTGCTTATAAGCTTGTTTGACCAAAATAGAGGTTTTGATAAATAAACTTATCTCATTAACTTATAGTTTTTTTTTTCAGAAGCTAATTTAAATATCTTATAGCTTATTAATGGAAATTGAGATATTAGTGATAATATGCATAAGCCCAGGAATTGGGTGCCCCTGTCTGCTGCAAAATGCGTTGTTCTGTAATGTTTGCTCTGCAAATTAAGTTGGCATGGGGCGTCACGCATGAACACTATTTTCTATTAAAATGTGTTGTGTCACATGAAGGAGGGATCTTTCAGCCTCCCAAGGTCAAGGGAGCCAATTCGAACCCTAGTTTTATATGTTCTTAGAGTTGGAAAAGGGAAAGAGGAGGAATCTTCTTCACCCATCTTCTTTCTCATGGAGTTCCTTATATCCCTTCTCTTTTCTTTGTTTTCTTAGATTTTATGATGTTTAGTGGAACCCTCTTTGGTGAAGGATGAATGATATGTAATTTGATTATTGATGAAGTTTTAAACTTCATTGAGTTAAGCTATGAACTTGTTCCTTTGTTTGAGTATTAATTGCCATGCTTAATGCATTTGGAAGCTTGATCACCACTAAGATGATTTGTTGGCTTATGTTTATACTATCAATAGTGAGATATGAGTTTTGCTTCTTGTAATTGATGCCATGAATGAAGTTAATCTAGGAATAAATAACATAGTTTGTGAGGCGCCATTGTTTAAATTCCTTAAAACTTCATGATCTTGCTTTGTTAATTTGATCTAAGAAATATAATTAAGCTTGTTAAGAAGGTTTAGGTAAGGGTGTTGCACCAAAGGAATTTGAGTTATAACCAATTTCAGGTATTTGAACTTCAACATGGAAATTGCAATTAGGATAATAACAAAATCAACAATAATTCAAATTCGTCTATAAAGTATCGAGATTCATAACCATATGAAATCGGACTCCTAACACTTTTATCATTATTCATAGATTCTAAATGTTTGTTTAATTGCGTAAAAGAAAAATCCAAAAAGATTTTGTTCCTTTTATCACATCTTTTATTTTATTGAGTTCTTTCTTTCCAAACGTACGTTTAAATAGTTGTTTACTTTATGAAATGGTTGTTGATCCAGCAATATCCGAGGACGATACTTAGTTTATCACCATTTTATATTACTTACAACTATTTGATACACTTGTCGTGGTCCTCTATATAACCCGGCTATCAACTCACCCAAAATACTAGGACATTGAATCATTGGTTCGACCATTGAGTCATAATTGGTCAAACTGGTTGAACCATATATAAATAATAATAGGAGTAATTAATAAACTAATATGCAACTATGATGTAGTGGTCGGTGTTACTTGAATTAATTATCAGGTCCTAGGTTTGATTTTAGCTCAGGAACTTACACTAAATATTTTTTTAAATCGGTTCAACCCGATTTAGGGTCAGTATGTTCCGGTTCAAGTGCATATCCGGCCTGATAACACTACAAGAAATTAGCCATTAGTTAGTGTCCAAAATTTAGCTTCGACCTAGACTCTTACGCTATTAGCTGCCTAAACTGGGCAGGTCGTTCTGACAGCATTGCTTCAAAGTTATTTTTGGTGACTGTAAATTAATTAATTAGATCAAAGAATAATGCACTTTACTAGCTAAACTCTAACGGCACGTTTGATGGTCAGGATAAGGGAGGCAGGATAGGATAAGTTATCCTGTCCTGCTTTAATATGTAGTTTGGTGAACCAGCAAGATAGGATAAGCTTATCATGTTAGCTTATTTTATCCTGTTACTTAGTTATAATTTTATCCTGAGGATGAAGCTAGGTTAGAACCAACAAGATAGGATAAGAAAATGTTTTCTCTTTTATCTCTTACCCTTAATATTGTTATTATTTAATTTGGTTTCAAACCTAATTAGTTAACTTTATTAAAATATGTGGTTTAATTAACAATTTTATAAAAAGTGAAAAAAAAAATTAATTTTTTATAATTTAAAAAATGGATTAATGTATAATTAAAAAGCCGTAAATATATATTATCAAATATTTTTTAATTTAAATGTATAAAAAAATCACATAATATTAAAATTTATTTATGAAAAAAAAATGTAATTTTGATATAAGGGTAATTTTATCATTTGTGGATATTTTATATCATATCCTATCATTATCTGATGCGTATTAAACATCGGACAGGATAAGAGCTTATCATGCTCATAACCTATCATATCCTTATCCAGCTTTCATATCTTATCCATTTTTATTCTATCCTGACCATCAAACGAGCCCTAAGGAAAGATCTGATAATAAAAAAAATCAACAGATTTGTATGATTAACACGGTGAAAGAGTTTGTCGGGTTTTTGTTCCCTAGCTCCTTTTCTTGTGTAAGAAGGGGACTTTCAGGTGCATGATCCATGCTCTCGTATGGTAACGTCTTCCAAATTAAATAAACTGGCATGCTGATTGCTCACCGTGAGAGTGTCCTATGAAAAATTACGACGTTTAGATGACGTTCGGTTCATGGAATATTTTATTTTCAGATAAATTATATTTCTGAAAATAAGATTCTCAAGAATGTGACACATGAAAAAATTAATAAAATATATTTGATTAACACTTCACTTTTCGAGAAATAATATATTACATTCTTATAAATATAATTTACTTTTTCAAAAATATCCATATAAAAGGAAAAACTTTCACGCTTTTGTATATTCATGTTTTTACATGGTATTAAAATTCAGTCTGCTAAATATATATTATAGTAATATTTACTTTTGTTTCAAACAGTGATGCCTGCAGACTTTGGACAAAATTTTAGCTGGTGGTGGAGCTCCGTTGCTGTCGACGATGAGTGCAGAATGAGGTGTGGCGCAGTCTCCTGGTCTCGTGGAACGGTGAGGAATTATGATAGTGAAGGACTCAGAGAAGAGAGGGTGGGATAATTGAGTAATTTAGCATTTTTTTCTTTCGGAATATTTCTTTCTCACCTTCATACATGGGAATAGAATGTTCAACTTTCATTCATAAAATGTATTTTCGGATATTTTTTATTCTCAAGAATAATTTTTTAACTTTTATACCAAACGTAAAAAAAATTTATTCCTTCTTTATATTTTCGAAAATATCAAAATAAAATATCTCTGGTACCAAAGTTCACGGCAGATTTAGGATTGTTGGTTGTGGTCATTACATATGCTTTTCTTGTCTTTGACCATTATATAGAAAGTGATGGCGGTGCTAGAAATTTTGCGCATTTCGGAATATTTGAAGTTTGATATAGTATGTAACGAATCTCCCACACTACACTGCTTTCATTTAAGATAATCAAGCCCTTACAACCTAATCATTAGCATAACTAATACCGTTTACTGATCATAGGTTCCAATGTTTACGTTAGTTAATTTAAGACAAGTGTATTGACAGAAACGCAGTAGCTGCTTTAATTTCTGAACAATATGATAAAAATCAATCTTAAATCATGTATTTGTTGCGCTGGAAGAACATGTAACTCCCGGAAGTTAATGTAGAAATATTATTTGGTCTGTCAATTTAATTTAATTTATTTATAATAATATTCTGCATGGATCAATGGCTTTCACGAGCAGAGAAGGCCATTTCTTTTCCCTTTTCTTTTTTAATTAATAACGGGGCCATTTCAATTTAATATGAGGATTGCTAATGTTAATTTTATTTGAGTCTAACTAACGATTATTCTAATAATATTGAAAAAACTAGGGAACTTCTAGCTTGCACCTTTTAAAAAATGGTGAACCATGCACCATTTTGGTCAGATCCCTTTCAACCAATAGAGAAATGTCAACATGACATTAAATTAACTTTTTTCTTTTATACTCAGTCAAAACAAATATCAATTTCTGTATTTGCATTTTATACTTTTCGTATTTGCATTTGGGTCTTTTGTATTTTCACAAACAAAATGATTAATTTTTTTTAGAGGCATTCACTAACATAAAAATCAATTACTTCCATTTTCATTTCTGTTTTTTTAAGCAATTTTCATTTCTGTTAAAAAAACATAATAACTAGTAAAAAGAAAATTTTTAAAAATGTTAATGTATTACATAAATAACAAAAAAAAAATCTAAATACAACATACAGACAAAATATACCGATGTACAATGTCAATATACCAATATTGTATAGTATACAAATACATAAAATTTATTAAACACTATATAAATGAAATACACTTTGACTAGTCAAATTTTGAAGGATCCTATGAGTACAAATGAAGCACTCTAATTGATCCTTGAAAAAAAGAGCAAGCTTGTACCAATTTTCCAAATATGCAACTTAGACAAAGCCCAAAATCTAAGGGTAACACTTTTTATTGTAATAAATACATAAATTTCTCATACAAACATGTCATTTTTATTTCCTAATTAATGTTTTTAGAATACTCTTTAACATTTTCCATTTTATCTCACCTAATTGTTTGCTCAAGTTCTAGAGGAGCATTTTCAACTTGTTGATTGGGTTGGTTCACATTGCGATTGTTTGAACCGTTAAAGTTTATATATCATGATCACGGGTTGAATATTAACGGCCAAATTTTCTATCACATCATAAAATCATTAAAAGAAAGTCAGAAAGAGATCATATTACTCTTGCTCTTTCTAGCTAGCTTGGAACTGATTTGTTTTGAATTTTTGCCTTCTCTTTTTTGTGTTGATGAGGAGAAGGATATAGGATAATCTCGATCACTGACTCAAGTAGTATAAGGTGGTTCCCAAATTAACATGACCTCACTGATTTTATATTTTGTTAATACAAACTACTAAAAAGCGTGATTAGAGATGACCACCCATAACTACAAAAGGCATTCTTGCACCCAAAATTTATTTTGGCTGTTTTTCAGTCAGGTTTAACCGAGAACCTAGAATGCTTTGAGTAACGATCACATGTATTTTACGGAGGGAAAAGTTCTTCTAAAGTGAATAAATAATACAGTATTTGATTGAGAAAAATAGAAGAGATAAGAGAAGTTTTTTATAAATTTTTCTTGTTAATTCAATTTTTTAGAGCGGGGGATGAGAGGTGAGCAAAATCTCTTTTTACTTTATTTTGGCTCCCCTACAATATCCGAGGGATTTAGAGGAGAGAGAAATAATTTTAAAATATTATAAATAGATACACTTTTTTTTATCAAAAGTAAATAAGAAAAAAAAATAGATACATTAAAATATCCTTACTAATACTTTTGAAATACAAAATTATAAGAGTATAAAAGTAAATTAATTTTAAATCTTTCTCCTCCCCGTGTGAACCAAATATGGAAAGGGTTATTTCTCTTCCTCTCCTTTTAACCAAACAGAAAATCTAATTAAAATCTCCTCTTCCCCTTCCCTCCCCCTTTGAACCAAAAAGAGCCTTGGTATATCCACCCTTAGATCATGTATAATGGGTTAAAATCTCTATACATTTTATAAAATTAAGAGTGAATACACTCTTATACAACTAAAAGAAGTACTCTCACATAAAAAAAAGAGAGAAAAAGTGAGGATAATGTAAGCGGAATAACTCATGGACAAGGATAACAAAGATACTCGTACCAACAAGAATTTACGGAAATTACCAGTGATTGAGGGAAAGATTGGGCGTGGGGGCAGAAATCATAATAGTTGTCCCATGGTACCTGCATAACTGCTAAATTATGTTTTATTTATATTTAATATTTAATATATTACATTTATTAATCTGCTCTTTTTCATTTTGAGATCGGAAAGAAATTTATATTTTCATATTAGTTAATTTACAATGATTTTTCTTAATAAATGAACCTATAATAATAAAATTTGTGGAAAAATGTATTTTATTACTATAATAAAATTTGTTGAGAATTGGGATTTTTTGTGAGCTATGGGAAGACCAAAACAAGGGAGTTACTTTTTACACCACTTTTTTATTTTAATACACCACAATCCCCTTTCCTAAATTTTTGTTTTTCCCTTTATACCCTTATCTTCTTTATACCCATTCTTCCAAGTTAAAATTAAACAATTCACAAGAACCACGTTAAAATATCTAACATAACAAAATTATAGAAATTAAACAGAGTTACATGAGTCTACCAATTAGTGTTTGTTCATAAGAAAGTAGGTCTGGAAATGGAAGGTCCCTTGCCATCCAAGTTGTACAGAATATCACAAAAGCATCTCGGGTCTTCAAAGTTGTGGTCAGATGCGGCTGGATGCATGGAAGAGATGACGGCGGATGTCAATCTCGGGTCTTCGAAGTTTGGCTCTCATGGAAAAGATGTGGTGGTGTGGATGCGGCGGTGGTGGTCGGAATTGTTGATAGTGGACGGTGGCGGTGGAATGGACAATAGTGGTCTATGGCAATGGAAGGGGTTACATACAGAGGGGATGGTTTCTGAAAATGAAAAAAAAAGGTAAGGATATAAAGAAAATAAGAGTATAAAGAGGAAAACAAAAATTTAAAAAAAGGGATTGTGATGTATGAAAAAAAAAGTGGTGCAAAAAACAACTACCTCAAATCAGTGTCAAATTGGAAATGGTTGGTACCAGCTCTGGCCCAATAACGATTTGAGGAAGGGATACACCGTTCAGTTTTTGAATAATTTGGTTGGGGATCAATATTTGGTTAAGGTTGTTCGTCCCTTTCCAATGTTTTTCCAATGTTTCTCTTGCTACTTGCTATTATCTATATGTTTATATATATAAGTATCGTGGTGTTAGACAAATTTTGTAATTTTGGACAATCATGGTTTTTAGTAGCAAAGTTTATTTTATGTAGTAATTTGTTATTCCCTCTATTTTTTAACGTCTATTTACAATTTATAAGAATAATAAAACCAAAATTAATGTATATCAAAATTGTCATATTCTTAACCATTAAATTCATAATTAAATTTTAGTTAAGCAAAGGTTTTTGTCTCCATACGTAACGCCAATTTTGATTTTAGTCACTATTCGTAAAAAAATTGGAAATGAGTCCCTACATGTGTAAATGTTAGCAAATTTGGTCCCTAAATATGCAAACATTAACAAATTAGTCCCTACTATCAGCAAATTGATCTTTATACGAGACATAAATTTTTTATTTTATCCCTAAATCTGAAAAGTTTAAATCAAATAATATTAATAAATATATCGTTTCTGAATTTTTTTTATTTCTTAATTAGTGTCCTATACAAAGTTATTGTGATAAAAATTATATCAACGTCAAGCCTAATTTTTCTCATACGTGCTATCATCTATTGTCACGTATTTACCCCCTGTCTAGGTGTTTCTCTCACACCATTCTAGATGAAGTCAGTAATTGTGATTAGGGGTGGGCAAGGGTACGGGTCGATCCGCGAATCCGGTATATCCAATCCAACCCAACTCATAAATACTGGGTTGGTACGGGTCATTGGGTTGGGTTGGGTTGGTTTCTAAATAAGTAGACCCATAGCTTATGGGTTAGGTGCTGGGTCCAAAGATTGTAAACTCATTCAATCCAAACTAACCCACATATTGAGAGAAATATTATAAGTCCAGCTGCAGGAGCGTGGAGTGACTCTTTTATCTTATATTTGATGACTCTTCTTTAATACTCAGCCGCCTAAATTGGAGTGACCATTTTTTGGTTACATGAGCAGAAATAGTTTGAAGACATGCAGAAATAGTTTGAAGACATAGTCAGTGAAATTGTTTAGGAATTGTTTGAAGACATTATTATTTTTTTGATTTCACTTGTTTGTTTAATTTTGATGGTAATTGTGATCCAAATTGAAGTTGTATGCTTCATTCTGTATTTGGAAGTTCAAATTAATGCATTAGTAGTATTTTTTTCCTTATTTTCCCCCATTATTTGCTTTTGATAAAAATAAAATAATTTGCTACCAAACCTGGTCACCCGACCCAAACCAACCCGTATGAGGTTGGGTTGGGTTGGTTTGGGTTACATGAAAATTTTCGAAGAAATCGATTCAACCCAATCCATATTTATTTGATTGGGTTGGATCTTTAAATGCATCAAAACCCATCCAATCCGACCCATGCCCACCCCTAATTGTGATTTACTATTACGTTAATTAGCAAATTAGTAAAAACGGTTGTTTTCCTCCGATTTAAGCTTCTCACACCAAGGTAATAAAAATGTATATATCTTTATTTTTTTTTCACCTTAAATATTATTTAACTTTAAATGAATTTTTTACCAAATAAAGCACAATAATTAACTAAGTCAAGAAAAAGGTCAAAATCCCGCAAAAACACTAAAATAATATAAAAAAAATGTCTACAATCTTACATTTGGCGGATTATTTATCAGAAACCGCCATTTTTATCTAATTTTTGGGACGTCAATTTTTCCTAACGGATGGTCCACCTAATCCCCTTTTCATTTGTTTAAGAAATGTCGGTTCGCAAAAATCGAATTCTCAATGGCTAGAATAAACAAATACAAACACCTTCTTAAAAGTCGATGCAATGAAAATCGACTTTTCGGGGTTTTTTTTTTTTTTATAATCATGATATAGGTATGAAGTATTCATCATTGTTAGTAATGATTAATTTTTGTCGGAGAATCTATTGGACACATAAGGTGAGTTCTCTCATTCCAATCAGATTTTTTTCATACACAAGAGTCAGGATTCGAATTCCTAATCATTTAATAAAGATAATTTTTTACCTCTCCGACCTATTATGTGTTGATGACTTTTCGGTTTTCACCGACACACAAAAAATAACATAAATTAATTAAGAATAATTGTTAAACCGCAGCAGTTCCATCAATAATTTTTTCATGCATTATGTTTATATTTTCGCCTCAAAATCCGGCAGTTAATTAAGGTACAGTAATTATCTAGTCGACAAAGACGTCAAAATCCGTCACAGCTTTTTTTTGCATTAGAGGGCCTATGGGCTGCTTCCAGGAAATAATTTGACATTGTTTGTCTTATTATTATGGTTCTTTCAATATGATCTGTAATCCAAAACTAATTTTGAAGGTTCTCCCTATCCCACCACAGGATCCCGTCTACTTAGAGGGCCCTTCCTCTCACAAAACAACATTGATTGAGCCCATACGTGCAGTTCATGCATGGATAAAGCGAAACAACTAAATATGGTACACACTTTTAGAAGAACGAAACTGATCAAGATGTACGATAAGGCAATAATTGTAAATAATTATTCAGATCTCAGGATAATCGTAGCCAAGAAAAATAAGAAAAGTCATGCGGAATAATCCACGCACGACACTTGCTTTATGGTGAAAATGTTCCCAAAATAAATCCTTCATTTATATATTTTGATAAATACTTGTTAAAAATATATAAGAACTCAACCCTTCAACCCCATCTATCTCACAAATGGCTGTATCTCTTCTAAAGACCGTGAAACATATGTCTTAAATAGCTCGCAACCCCTCTCTAAACACCATGTAATAAATGTTTATGGATCTTTTAAAAGGACTTAGCTTCTCTACGATGAATTATCTCTAAAGTGAAAAAGTAAATATATATATTCATCCTTGAGTTGATAAGACTAAATTCCTGAAAAATAGATAATTTAGAATGGAGAGAGTATTATAAGTTAAGGAGAGTTAGCTTAACTAGCAAGATTAAATGGAATTGATAAAAGCAGTATTGGATTTGATTCTTTAATTTAGTAAATAGAAGAAATTAAGAGCTTGTTTACTTTGTTTAAGTTTCCTGTTTTAAGAAATATTTAGGGTCTGGAATAATTTAGTGAATGAAAACATGAATCTAGCTAGAAATAAAGCAAACACACCCTAAATATTTTGTTTAAGCACTTGCTTCAATTAACTAATCAATCTGCTCCAACCTTGTGCTTATAAGACAGCCACCAATTATTTGGTTTTTGTGTGCTGTATCATATGGCTTCTTACTACTTCCTCTTGCTTCTTCTTGTTGCTGCAGCTAGAACTTTTGAAGCAGATGCGGAAAAGAAGCTATCTACAAACTTTTACTCCTGCAGCTGCCCGAAGCTGTTGCCTATAGTACAGAAAGGAGTCATAAAAGCCATTAAAAATGAAGCTCGCATGGGAGCTTCCTTACTCCGATTGCATTTCCACGACTGCTTTGTGAACGTGAGTACATACATTAAGTTAATTGGCTTCATTTAATCTTTTGTTTCTTCCTTGTCACTTTATCTACACTCCAAGTTGCCTTCTTAACACAATGATCAGGGTTGTGATGCATCAATACTGTTGGATGATACCAGCAGCTTCATAGGGGAGCAAACTGCAGCAGCTAACAATAATTCAGCTAGAGGGTTCAATGTGATTAACGATATTAAAGCAAACGTGGAGAAAGAATGCCCTGGGGTGGTGTCATGTGCTGATATTCTTGCTCTAGCTGCTCAATACTCTGTTGTTTATGTAATATTCTATTCTATCCCACCAAGAGTTATTATCATTCATGGTCAAAAGCTTGAATAAACAGCACTTACTATCTTTTTATGGAAAAAAAAACATTTGCAGTTAGGGGGGCCTTCGTGGGAAGTAGGCTTGGGAAGAAGAGATTCCACCACTGCAAGCAGAAATGATGCTAATAACTCCATCCCCGGGCCCTCCCTCAGTCTAAGTGCTCTCGTAAAGAATTTCGCTAACCATGGGCTCTCCGTGAAACACTTGGTGGCTCTTTCAGGTACAATAATAATAATAGATGAAATGTCTTATATATATCAGCCAAAATAAATGCTTCATCAGGAACAATTCTACTTCTAGGCTGTGTCACAATTCTAACCATTTATTGCCAAAAAAGACCACCCTTTTGGTCGACAGTTGTGATTGGAATTGGAAGCATATTTTAGTGACTTTCGGTCATCTCATTTTCAATTTTTCTTAAGAATATGATAGTGCCACATTTTTAAAAATAAAAAATACACAAATTTTCTTGTATTATATTATCTGACTGCATCGTGTCCCTCTCATAACATATGACAATGTCATGATGATTCTAAATAAATAAATGAGGATCCGATTCAATTTTGAAATGCTATCCAAGAAACGTTTCAATTCAGTCAACTCTCAAAACAGGGGCACATACCATTGGCCTGGCAAGTTGCAGAACTTTCGGAGGACACATATACAATGACTCCAACATAGAGGCTTCCTACGCCAAGTACCTGCAGAGCAAGTGCCCCACAAGTGGAAATGATGTACACGAACCCCTTGACCACCAAACTCCGATCCATTTCGATAATCTATACTTCAAGAATTTGGGGGGAGAAAAAAGCTCTTCTTCATTCCGACCAGGAGCTGTTCAATGGCAGTTTTACCGACAATCTGGTGAAGAAATACGCCACCAATGCAGCTTCATTCTTTAAAGACTTTGCCCAGGGCATGGTCAAATTGAGCAGCATCAAGCCTCTCACAGGAAGCATGGGGCAGATCAGAATCAATTGCGGCAAAATCAATTGAACATTAGCAAGTGATGTAATATATATTCGATTGATTACCCATGTTTCTTGCTAAAATTATTATTATTATGTCTAAAAATTTGATCCTTGGGCTGTCAAGCGACTTGCTTTGTCATATATAAACTACCTGATTTATATGGTTATCCACATGACTTTGCCATGCTTCTCACCATCCCTGCTAACGCATGCAATCAGCAGAACCAGCAGGCATATCTAGGGATGGCAAGGAACGGGTCGGGCAAGGGTAGCACTCCCCCCACCCCCGTACCCGCGGTGTGAAATCCATGCCCCGTCCATTACCTGCGCAGGTATCCTGCGAGCGGATATCCAACGGATTTTGTGGATATTCACGGATTTGTGGATATTCACGGATTATTTTTTCCAGAAAAAAAAAAATGCTTTTTTTATTTGAAATATACATAACTTCAATTAAAATAATCATATTCATACAAATAGATGTTACGAAACTACGAAAACATTATCCAATTACAAAATTTACTAACAAGAGTAATCAAATACATTTGTTTTCTCCAAAAATAATAGTTACAAAAGTTAAAATCCACTTGAAACACCCTTGAATTATATTTTCTCCTAATACCAAAGCTATAATAAAGGATATTATAGTAATTTAAGTAACAGATGCGTGTATCCACGGACATAGGTAATGTGATACCCGCCCCAACCCCATTTATAAACGAATATTGAAATTATCCGTTTGTTTTACCTGCGAACACCCGTTTAACTACCCGTTACAGATTTTATCCACGGGTGCAAATAAAATTGCCATCCCTACACATATCCCATCCACATGAACAACAAGAAGTCACATAAATTAAGAATATCAGCATCTATGTCAGTATGGAATTTTGTTTGTTAATTCTGCCGGTTGTCCAGCCATGTATGCAGAAAATTTACACCTCTTGAGATCGGTCCAATAACGTTTCTGAGGAATCATCAATGTAAAACAAAATAGCCACATCAACAACCAAACCTTTTTCCACTAGATGTATCAGCTACCTGAATCAAGCGACACAATAATTTCTATCATAAATCATGTCCATAGACAAACAATTGGCATCTAAAACAAAGCGAAGCATTAATAATCACGAGTTCATGAATTGAAAGAATATACTACCACACGCCAACTAGAAATTTACAAGTAAAATAAGAAATAATTCAAAGGATATTTAACGTGTACGTAACAGTTTTACCTTTTGATTGTTCACATTACACTATTACCAAGATTATCGCTAACTTACATTTATATATTTGGTCAGAGGGGTGGCAGTTACATCACTGTGAACTATTATATCACAACTAATCAACTATACAACAAACCAAAACAAAGAAGTTTCAAGCCGCTAGTTATACTTGTATTACATCTCTTCCACTTAATCCAGCTCATCAACAGATTCAACCTCCTCCTCTGGCAATTTAAATTCATCAATTGCTTTAAAGTAGGCTTTCTGTTTTTCGATAAAATCTTGCAGCAAGGGATCCTTTAATACATCTTGTTCAGACGACACAGCACGATGCTTCTGGAAATGCAAATATGCACCAAATACTTCAGCAAAATATCTATTATGACATGATTGAACCTAGATTGTGATATAAGAAGCACGCAGAATATATGGCCTGTGTGGAAAGACAGGCATGATTACTAAGATTTTACAAAAAAAAAAATGAGATAAAGAAATATATTAAGCTACAAAGTACTAGAAAGTGTCACATTGCAGTTTCACCCATCAATTATTTCAAAAATTTAACGAGGCCAATGAGTAATGACACAGGAATCCTGAATATTTAAAAATCACAATAACTGTCTGAGATTGAAATTTGATCAACTCACTCTAACAAGTCATACTAATTCAAATGCTATAAAAAAAAAAGGTGGCCTAGTGCACAAGGTTCTAACTATTTGGGGGTTTGGAGGGGCAAATGTATGCAGTGTTTCCCCTCAAGGGTCAGAGAGGCTGTGTCTGCGACTATAACTCATGATCAGGTCACGAGGTAGCAATCTTACCATTGTGTCGAGGTTCACTCTTTATACTAATTCAAATACTATAATTAGTGAAAATTCCTTTTATATTGTGACTAAATTATACAGACCTTCCTTATTCTAAAATTTCTGCTTAATTTATTCAGATTTTTAAGCATTATTAAGGGAGATTTATGCAAAATTGTCCAGTGTAAACACAACAAATTTAAAGATCAATATGATAGACCCCCTATGCTAGACCATGTGGGAAAGGTGAGAGGATAGGGGTGGTATTTGTAACAAACCTGCCAACATGACGGGTCAGTTAGAAGGAGAATACAAGGAGAGAGAGGGTGAGGGGAAAGGGAGGAAATGATTCAAAAGTGGATTTGGATCTTGCTAGAGAGGAGCAGACCCTCGAAGTCTGTAAGTGTTTTCTATCTTCAGCTTAATCAAGAAGAAATATCCCTATTGTAAGCAGCTAGACTCCAAATTTCTTGAGTGAGGGGGAAGGGAGGGCATAATTCAGAAGTGGAATTGGCGTCATCTGGCTATGGAGGAACAGACCCTCTTAATCATGCCACGCTGTGATTATAAAAAAAATTAATAATCATGCCATGCTGTAGAATGGGTAGGTGTTTTCTATCTTCAGCTTAATCAAGAAAAAATATCCATATTGTAAGGAGCAAGAATCAATTTTTCTTGAGCAACATTTCTGGTACCTATCACAATCATGGTGTAGAAATTTGCATACCCGTTAGACAAGCAGGAATACTCTGATCTTAAACAGTAAATATACAATCCATGGGAAAGGACTATTGCAATATTTTCAACATGGACAATCTCAAAGGATCAAGTGCTTGTTTATTAACCAACATATATATATATATATATATATTCAGAGGAGTTTGAAGTTCCAAATAAAACCACAGAAACTCAGGAACATATTAATCAATGTTTATACCTTTCTGCAAGGAACTGTCAATGCCTTGGCCTTAGGTACATTTGCACCTTCAACCCTGTCACTTTTCTCCCTGTTTTGCATGACAAAGGAACATAATGACAAATTATGATATGGTAGACCTATCTGGAAAGAGACAATAAAAGTAACAATCATACTTGGTTCCCTCAATTAAAGCAAGAGATATTATGGGTGTATCCAACCATAACATAGACATCATCATCATCAAGGAAACATGAATTTCAAGGGTATGAAAAATTAAAACAGAGGTGAAACAAAAAGAGATATACTATGAAAGGAACAGAAAGCCTTTTCAAGTGTTCAATCAATATCCACACACCTAATTTAGCCAATCTAGTTAGCATACAACGTCCATCAGAATGTTTTAAAGAACTTCATATCCATCATAAGGTTAGCATATATTTTTTTTTTTTCATTTCCACTATTCCCTAAATTTCAAACAGGTCCTCCTATTTTCCCTTTGATAAGTTTTTCTTAAATTTAACACGACTTGCAGAGGAACACCATCTGTCACTATATAAAACGGAGAAATAATTACCAACTATTGGAGAAGTTCAGAATGGGTGTGTCACTGACAGGAATGGCCACTCCCTTCCCTTTATCCTTTCTTTTATTCGAAGCACTTCTTCGACTGTATACTATTGAAATAGGCTCAGAAGCTTCAACATCAATAGTCCCAGAAATCAAAACATGGAAAAGTATTAGTTTGGAAAGTAAGATACTATAGAATTGTTAAGCTCAGAACTAAACTAAATCTGATTCTAACAACAAATGCATAACAGTAAAAACATTGATATGCTTATAACTCAAAAACTAAACTAAAATAATTCATTGCAAACGAAACAACATTAATATAATATGATGACGCGAATAATTCACACGAGAAATTCTGAAACCAGATCGGAAGCCCTTTCTAGAAATTGAATAGAGAATAATTGAAGTACCGTGAAGTGATGAGGTTTTGGTGGAAGGCGTGGAAAGAAGTGGTGATGGAGGAGAGCTAGGGTTCGAAGGATAAGGATTATTATGGAGATTGGTGGAAGTGTTGGTAGGAGGGATGCGTTTGGTGGGAGGTTTATTGAAGGAAGAAGAAGAAGATGATGCGTTGAGGGGCACGGAGGAAGAGGGAGAGGAGTGGGAAGTGTTGGTGCAATCGGAGAGAGGCTTTCTTCTGCGTGTGAGAACTCGTCTTCTTGGGTCTGCTTCCATTGTTAGGTGAGAGTGTCGGTTCCCATTGAACCAGGTTTTGGGGGGAACAAGAGAGACGGAAGAAGCTTCTTCTGTGTTCAACTTCTCTCTTTGCCAAGAAGGGTAAGAGGAATAAGAGGAAGAAAAAGGCCCAGGCAAGCGTGCAAAGGAAGCCTTAACAACATGGGCCACATGAAATCTAACACGTGTTGGGCTTATGAATACACGGTCCAATCCCAAAGTTTTCTTGCAAAAACCCAAAGCAAATATATAATATGGGAAAAAATAAATAAAGATAAATTGTCTCCAAAATAAGCATGTGAGGAACTTTCCAAACTTATTTTAATAAAGTACATGGAAATCTTAACCTACTAAATGTGTCAAGGATGGACATACACTTATTTTTAAACAAACTCATTAAAGAAAATGAGATTTATTTATAGGGTATTGCTCCCGTGTCCAGTCATTTTGAAGGGTACCGATACCTTTCCATTAATCTAGACCATTTGATCGATCTGATACTCTAGAAAACGCTACATGTCCTAGGCTTTTTTCTCAAAAAAAGTAGAGATGGCATCAGCCTTCTCTTCCTCTGCTATTGAAACCATGAGGCGTGTTTAAATCGCTCCACATATTTCCATGTCTGAAAAATCAATAAGATGTTGCCACCATATGCATGTTGTGAACTTTTTTCATAAACAGAAGAAACCAGGTTCAACACCAGTGCAATGCACGGAAAAAAAAGAATATGCTAAAGATAGATGAATTGTAAAAAAAAAAAAAAAATAGGAAAAAGTTAATAGTGTTTTTATTGCAAAAACACATTGCAAAAATAGTTTTGTTCATTTTTATATAAAATCCAAATACAACTTATAAATGTCTAAGTAACTGCAGTAAATGATCAATGGGGAACAAAATTAGAACTATAGGTATTACAACAATTTCAGCTCATTCGATATAAGTTGTGGTGAATGAGATTGCAAAATTCCTTTTGATAATGTTGTCATATACATATAAATCTACAAAGAAATAAATATTAAAAAATAAGTACACCTTATTTACATTGTAGGAAATAAAGACTATCAAATAACGGGTTGTTAACTTTACCTAGCCATAATAACGCAACAATATATGAAGTGCTGGATAATTGATATATTTAATTCTTCTACGTCTCCTGCATTAAAAAACAATAGTAAAACAACTTATTCATATAAGTGTTTTAAATAAGCCTTCTTGCTATAGCAATGAACGTGATAAATTTAGAATATAAGATGGATGTGTTCATGACAGTTGTATATATAAGAAGAGTTGCGGTAATTAGCTATGGAAAAAATAAGTGTGAACCTGAGGTTGTAGAGTTGCTACAAGTTCTCAAAAACCTCTCTGTATATGACATTTTTTGTGGATACACATACACTTCCATCATCATCCAAACTAAGAACTTTGAATCTGGTTCATGACTTTACTCTTGATACAACAACATATAGCTGACCGTGTGTAAAAACTTGTCTTGGTAGATAGAGTCCTATCGTAGAAAGTGATTGTCCTTGACTTTTGTTAATTGTCATTACAAAACATAGAGAGAGTGGAAATTGTCTTCTTCGAAATTTAAATGAGAATCCAAGATCAGAAGGTACCAGATCCATTCTTGGAATGAGAATTTTATCCCCACTATTTTTGCCGGTGATAATTGTTGCTGTAATAATATTTGTCCCCAAATCATTCACTTGCAACCTTGTTCCATTGCATAAACCACTTGACTGGTCAATATTTCTTAGAAGCATTACAGGAACTCCTATCTTTAGTGTCAACCGGTGATTGGGAATACCAAAACATTTAATATCATTCAGAAATTCTGATGTAAACCAATCACCTTGAATCTCTATATCTACATCTGATTGACAAGGTGTGTCGAAATCGAGATACTCTTTTCATCACCAGGAATTAAAAATAGAAGGAAGTCATTGACCTGTTCAGCAGAATCTAATGTTGGTGCAAGAATTGCTCTTTCTTGAAAAAAATTAAGAGTCTTCGTATTTATTTTAATAAATCAGGATACACAAAGTGAACCAATGAAAGTAGAGCGTTTTCACATTCTTGAATAAGCAGATCATGTGGCATATATATATTGATGTCACCTTCACCATTTTCATTTGCATCCATGTGGCCATCTCCAATTTTAAATATCCAATCAACAAATTCTTTTATCTCATTAAGACTTTGATCTGTTTGTGCAGTACTTAACCTCATATTTTTTTTGTCAACTTTAAAACTTTGCAAGTTTTTCATAGTTCAGAGGAATTAATAGCTGACTTCACAATATCATTTCTTGATGCTTTTCTAAGCACTCACAATATTTTCCTAAAGTCACCCCCACAAAACAACAACCTTCCCCCCCCCAATGGTTTGCCCTTGTTGTCTGCACCTTTAATTGTCATCAAATCCCTCAATATGCGATCCAATGCCTCAAAGCTATATAAAAAAATTGAAAAATTAAAAAGAGAAATGAAGAATAATACAAAGGCAACTCAAAAGATGCACGCCTGGTTCAAGTATGCTCAAAAACTTTAATTATTATAGATTGTACAGGCACAGAGATGCCTTCTACTCTTTAGTGAGATATGGAAATATGTTGAGTGATTCAAAAACAAAGCAGATCATCTCATTGATTTTCCGCAGACATGAAAATATGTGGATCGATTCAAACACACCTCGTGGTTTCAATAGCAGAGGAAGACAAGGTTGATGCCATCTTTATCTTCTTTTTTTAAAAAAAGCTTAGAACATGTGGCATTTTTTGGAGCATCAAATCAACCCAATGGTTTAGAATAATGAAAAGGCATCGATACCCTTCAAAATGAGTGAACACCGCAGCAATGCCCTTATTTATATCATAAAGAGAGAAGTATATAATCCTTTAAGGGGAGAGTGAGACAAAAAAAATCGCGAGTTGATAGAAAGCTGGTTTACATTTCAACAAAAAACATTGAATAGAGTTTCCAATTCTAGTCATTACTTATTGATTCAATGTATCTATTAACCTATTCCTTCGTGGTGCTTAATAACATGTTTATTTAAGAATAGAGTTTAGTTTTGTATACTTGTCTCTCTAAAGTTTTTTATACTATTAACCAATCACAAATCATCATATGTGTAATTATTAATGTAGTTATAATAAGAGTCAAACATTTTTTATTTATGTGTCAAGTTATAATTTATTGATAGTGTGACAACCAATCAGAAATTATAGTATGAGTGATTTTTAAGGTAATTAGGATAAGAATCAAATATTTTATCTTATGTGACAATTTTTAATTGGTTGACTGTGTAAAAAAAGATTTACACTAACAATGCATACCAGTTAAATCCAAAATTAAATCTGACGGTACATATCAATTATATATATATATATATATATATATATATATATATATATATATATATATATATATTAAGTTTATAAGCAATTGAAATATGTTGTTAACAAATATTTATATATTAGTGTTTAATTGACATGCATTGTCAGTGTAAAGTTTTTATACTGTCAACCAATTAGAAATCATGATATGAGTGACTTTTAAGATAGTTAGGATAAGAGTCAAACATTTTTGTTGGGCAAATTATAGTTGGTAATTGTTAGTGTAAAAAAACTTTACACTGTTAATACATACCAATTAAATCCTTATAAAAATTGTAAAAATACAAAAATGGATAATTTTTTATGTACTGTTGGAGCAAAAAAAATTATTTCTCTATGTTATTTAGTGTATGCTATATTAACTTTAGCGATACTTACAGGGAAGACAACGTTTGTGCTGATTTGCATTCTAACTCAAGACTTGGGCTTTCATGAAGTGGAGATTCCACTTGGGGACCTCTCTACTATCTTAGGTGATTTGGTTGGGGCTTCCATACCCCATGTTATTACTTCCTTGTATATGTGACATTTAATAATTTAATAAAAAAAACCTCTATATGTGTGTGGAAGGGATCCAATTACTCTAGTGGCAAATTTAGACACTTACTTGGTTTAATAAGTTTACCAAAGCTAACCATTAAATAATATGATATTATCTTAAAAATCACATATACTAAATTTTAGACAAATTAGATATTCGTAGGTATGTATTCTTTTAGTTGATATTTACTTATATCTAAAAATTATACGTTAAAATAAAGTTGCGTGGACCAACTTAGGTTGGTCCAAGTGGTAACAGTTTGAGTCCCTTAAGCAAGTGGTCAGGGGTTCGAATCTTGACTCTTGCGAATGAAAAATATCTGGCGGAGATTAATCACTGTTAATGACGATGGATACTTCGTACCTATTGTATGGGTATCCAAAAAAAGTCGTGCGGTGAAGTATCAAATGATTCTTAAATATTATGAAACTTTGTGCACTTAATGTAATTACAATTTTTAATTCAACGGATAAATTAATGAAATTAAATTTCCATAAGAAGTTCCCTTGTATAGATTATTTGCCTCAAATTTTGGAAAATATTAATATGAATAAAAATATAATTAAATATCTCTTATTTTTTGTATCTTATAAATATATATTATGTTAATCTTAATATATATCGATAAAAACTAAACAATTTTGGATTAATATATAATGTGTATATATAATCTATATATAATATTTTTCAATTGAACGGTTTTTTAAAAAAAATTGTTCAATAAATAGTTATTCATGAATACAAAAACGTTTTTGACTTACACTAACGTTCTTAACACATAATTTCCTCGCACTCTACTCCTAGCATAAATGAATAATCATACCATTTTATGTACTCTCAATATTTTTTTTTTGGTATAATTGCTCTGATTAGTTTTTTTAATCTCACAGTCACAGCAATATCTGTTAGATACCTATCTCAAAGACAAAGGATACGAGTATATAAAAAATTATATATAGGTGAAAATTAAGCAGCCATCAAAATGCGTAAGAATCTATTGGCTGACTTCACCTGCTACATGTCGATAAAGCAAAGCACTTGCTTGGGAGAGAGAGAGAGACACACGCACAACAAAGTTACAAAACCAGCGTAAGCCTCCAGTTTAAGCCGCCAGTTTAACCCTTTCGGTGTTCCAATAATAGAGAGAAACCCACTCACCCTGTGAACAAATCCAGAGGCCACGATAATTGCACAAATTGCAACCTTAACCTCAGTACCTTACCCAGTCACCTATAAATACCCAACCTTACCCTCCTCGTCATCTTCACTTACAGATTTCCAAAACACAAGACATAGCAACAAAAAAAGAATCACCATGAAGGCAATTCAGTCGTGGGTTTTAGAGCACAAGCTAGCCACAGTTGGTAAGTTATATACATCAATAACCTTCTCCTATGTAAATAATTTTGAAGTTGATGAATCATGAATCTTGAATCATGGTAGTGCATTACTTCAGTATTTTCTCTTTCTTGCGTATGATATTCATCATGCATTGAATGATGGGAAAAGCGGTGTAGTACAAATTCTAATGCGTAAAAGTCCCTGAAAACTGTTCGAATTCTCTCTAAAATAAATAAATAAGGATATTTTTATCTTTGATTTAATAAAGTTCATAGAGATTTTAATCCATTGTATTAAATCAATGATGAAAACACCTTATTTGCTCACTTTTGATGAGCTTTTTCCTATCATTTATTATATTTTTTTTTACATAACATGATTTTCGTTCCACCAATAATTTGAATGATTAAAAGCTTTTTTGTCCTGATTGATACCGTTACACTTCATACTATATAGTGTTACTCATGTATGATCATTGATTATATTTAATAAAATTTTAAACATTTTATTATGAAATTAACATTTGTGGATAATCAATATTTCATCTGAGTACGATATAATTAATTCACCTAAGGAAAATCTCTCTGAATTAGGTGTCATTATTAGAGATTGCCATAATTTATTTTTCCTCTTTTCCAAACCTTAGTGAGGTTTATTAGACGTCAGGCAAATCGAGTTGTTGATACCGTAGTTAGAGCTATACTTCTTTTTTATCTTGCACCTATGATTTTTATAAGTTTCACACTGTATTACTTTCTTGATTATGAATGAAATACATGATTTTCTTTGATAAAAATAATAATAATTCATCTAAATACTGTACCCATAGCAAGCCTGTCCATGATGATATAGTTTGAACGAAATTGTTGATTGCAGGGGGACTTTGGGCCTCTGGAATTGGAGCGTCACTTATGGCTAATGCACGTACAAGGTCTCCAATGAAGCCAAGTCTTAGGCTTATTCATGCCAGGTACGTTTACCCCAAAAGTCTTATAACTACATATTATATTATTATTATTTTCATTCATTCACTTTTATTGTGTGAAGTGGCAGAAGTGCTCTAATGAATTTCTAGTTTTTGGTTTGCAGGATTCATGCCCAGGCACTAACACTGGCAGTGCTATCTGGTGCTGCGGCTTATCACTATTACGAGAATCGTGCTAGTGAACCAAAACCATAGGCGGATAGTGCTGCTCCAACTGGCCCAGCTGGCTGAATGCCAGCTCCTCGCTCCTTTCTGGTTTTTTTTTTTTTTTGGGAAAAAAAAACAGAGGATTATCGTTCATCAAGTTATTGTAATTGTTATTTTTTTATAAAAAAAATTAATGTTGTCAGGCTCGAGAACGAGGGGAAAAAAGAAAGCTGCTACTAGTTATCTATCTCTATTAATCTATGTTTTAGAGGAAGACGTTGTAAATTATTATAAATTTATAATTATAATGTGCAAGAATTAAATGCATATTTGGAGAGTTCCATTTAATTTTGAATTTTTTAAAATTGTTTGACATCTCTAAAAGCAACTTGTTTGGGCCCAAACTTTAGTCATAGAAGAAGTAAAAAAATTCACTTTTCCTTATTAAAACTCAATTTGAATTTTTTAAGTATTACTTTTCATTATAATACTCATAGCAAATTAATTACTTTCACATTCTTTCTATGATGACGTTATCAATCAATTTAGTAACAACATATATAAAACCCAGTTTACTTACACAACCTCATTAATATCCATTTTACTAAAACTAATTTTAACAATAAGGAGTATTGATGTTCAATTCCCACCAATTTCTCAGTTCCACGTCCTTTCTCCTATCTCCAATCTCCATCCCTCCTTAGGCCTAGTTGAAAACGTATCGAGATTCTCATATTTTTTCTCTCATGAAAAAAAAGAGACAAAATCAAAATTGAATGAACCACATCGACCAAAGTAAATTTACTATTGTGTCTTTATCTCTCGTAACATGAGAGAAAACAAAAAATAAAAAATGAGAGAATCCAAATTCCTTAAAAACCATCAGGATCTACGTGGAGGTTCCTCTACTTGGCCCACAAAACTTATCTTAAGCCATATAAAAAAAACAAAAACTAGTTTCTTTCCCTTCTGCTTTTGGTTCCTAAAATTCCAACACACAATGTAAAGTTAGTATGATTTCTTCTAATCTAAATACTATTTATTTTTTGGGACATTCATAAAATATCTATATTTTGGTCAATGTATTCCTTTTAACAAGGGTTGTTCAGTTTTGTTCTACATGTAATCACTTTGTTTGGGCCAAGGCCCAGCACAACACAATTTTATTACTATTAGGTATGTATTGTTTGTTTTTTTTCCTGGAAGGGTTGGTAACGTGTAGAGATGTCAATCTGAGTCAGTTCAATTCATCCGGATTGACCCATCATAAATTGATATAAAGTGAGTCAACCCAATTTGACTCACTTTTTGGTGAGCCATGAAATAACCAACTCAATTCAACTCACCCGAGTTGATTAGCTAAACGGGTTGTCTCACTTTAAAAAATAACCTACTCTAATTACCAAATGGGCAACCTACAACGTGAAAATAATGTAAACACAAGAATAGAGAAAAATCTTTAAATTTTATTAATATTGAAAATCTAAATTTTGAAATATATCAAATTATCATAATAAAATAACATAAACAAAATGCATATATAAGTCTTTGGCTATTTAACTATAACTAAAATTTCTAACTGATAAGTGTTTATCTCTAACTAGATCCTAATCAATTAATGAAAATAACAAAAATACTAAAAAAATAATAATAGAAAAGGGTCCAAAAACTCTCACTAATGATGAACCCAACTTAAGTATTAGTAGATCCGAGGGGTTGGTGGATCCTAATCAACTTATGACAAGTCCTTGTTTAAGTTTTATTTTTGTTGTTGAGTATCATAAAAATTTGTTGGGTGATTCCCACACCACTATTGTTGCTGGGACAAGAGAGGTGCAGTCGAAGTTTACTTCTGTAAAAACTATTGTTCTCAAAGATGTGATAGATTCTCTAGAGATGAGGAAGAACTTAGTTTCGGGTTCTCTTCTCAACAAAGTTGGATTTACTCAAACAATAGGGGTTGATTTGTATACCCTTACAAAGAACAATATTTTTGTGGGAAATGGTTATGTTATTGATGGAATGTTTAAATTGAATATTCATATGAATAAAGTTGTTTCTTCTTACATGATGAGTACTTCTAATGTTTCACATTCTATACTTTGTCATGTTAATAAAAGAATAATTAAAAGTATAAGTGATTTGGAATTAATTAATAATTAATAAATTATCTATAAATGATTTTGAAAAATGTGAATTTTGTAGTCAAGGAAAAATTACTAAAACACCTCATAAGTCAATAATTAGAGAAACAAAAACACTTGAGTTAATACATTCTGATATATCATATATGTGAATTTGATGGAGAGTTAATGAGAAATGGAAAAGGATATTTTATCACCTCTATTGATGATTGCTCTAATTTCACATATAAATACCTTATGAAAAATAAGAGTGATGCCTTTGATATGTTTAAATTATTTGTTTCGGAAATTGAAAATCAACTAAATTAGAAAATAAAGAGATTGCGAAGCAATAGAGAAACAAAGTATAATTCTGAAACTTTTAATGACTTTTACAATTCTCATGGAATTATTCATGAGAAAGCGGCACCGTATATCCTGAAATGAATGGTAAAGCTAAAATAAAAAATAGAACCTTTGTTGAATATATTGTTGCTACTTTGCTTCATTCTGGCGCTGCATCTTTTTGGTGGGGTGAAATTTTGATAAATATATTTATGTGATAAATAGAGTACCTAAATCAAATAGTAAATTTTATGCTTATGAAATGTTTTAAAATAAGAAACCAAATCTATCCTATCTTAGGACTTGGGATTGTTTGGCTTATGTTAGGATTCCAGATCCTAAAATAAAAAAACTAGCAAGTAAAGTATATGAATGTGTTTTCATAGGTTATGCAGTTAATAGCAACATTTGTAGAGTTTTTGTTTTAAATAAAAAAATTGTTATTGAATCAACTAATTTTTTATTAAAACCGTTTTCTGTTTAAATTGAAAAATATTGGGGACTCTACATCTAATAATGCACTGATAATTATAACTATTTATTCTAATAATGAATTATCTCTTGAACCTAAAAGAAGTTAAATAGAATTTGAAATTTGAAACATCAATAATTTTTTGTAATATAATAGTTCTTCTAATACTTAGAATATATAATTATTTATATATTATTTAAATATATTTATTCTATATTATTTAATATAAAATTATTTCATTATGCATCCGATCCTTTAGAGCACATGGCTAAGGATTTTGGTTCTGATTTTTTTGCCTATAACGTTGAGGAGGATGCTTTCTGGCTTTATCCTTTATAAATGTTAATTTTTGGAAAGAAACTATAAATGATAATTCTCCCAGTCTAATAAAACACGAAAATTAGTAAATTTACCTCCTTGGTGCAAGATTATAAGATGTAAATGGATTTTTAAAAAGAAAATAAAGCTTGATGGAACAATAAATAAGTTTAAGGCTAGATTAGTAGTCAAATGATATTGGCAAAGAGAAAACATAAATTTCTTTGACTCGTTTTCACTTGTGTGTAGGATTGCGTCTATTCGTGTGTTGTCCACTACAAGAAAAAGTGCTATTACGACACATTTTTTAACTGGTAACCGACTATCACGTAATGGTCAATAATAACCACGTCGACGATCATTTTCGATGAGCAAGGTTAAAGGTCATCAGTAATTATTGACGGTCACGAGGGTTGGTAATCTTATCACATTACCAAGGGAAGAAGCCATCAGTAATCTTTTAGAGTTTAGTTATTATGCACTGACAGTGTAAAGTTTTTTACACTGTCAACCAATCACCAACCATAATATGAATGACTATTAATGTAGTTAGGATAAAAGTCAAGTTTTTTTAGTGACATGTCAATTTATGATTTGATATCTATGTAAAAAGATTTTACACTGTCAGTGTATTACAATTAAACTCAATCATTTTATTTTCAGAGTTGGGATAAAGTTGTCAAAACTATGGTATGTGAATATTTTCACATGAGTTAGTTCTTAAATATATCTCTGGGCCCATTGTACTTTATGGGTCAGAATTCGCCATTGTGTTTTTTGGGTCAACACGGGCCACTGGGGTTGGAGCCCGGCAAAATGGTTCGTCTCAGCATGCATAGCATAACATAACCTTGTTCTGCCGCCATCAATGTCGGTAACTGAGAACCCTTGTAACTGAAAACGTCGAAAACAGGAACTGAAGCTGCCAAGTGTGGGAAAATGGGGAAGAAACCAAAAGGGTCAAGGAAGGGTAAAAAGGCATGGAGGGCTAACATCAGCACCGAAGACATCGAAGATTTCTTCGAAAATTCGACGAAGGACGCTCTCTCCGGTGGCTCTCTCAACACTCTTTCCAGCGACTCTCTTTTTTATGAAGACAAGTCTAAAGGTTCCTCTCTTTTTTCTTTTCGTCTCTTTAATTTTGGTTTTTTTTTTTTATAGTGATGTCGAGCACCAATCACTTGTAACTAACCCTAACTGATGATAAAAGATAGGAGTAATACAATAGTAAGCTCTTATTTATAGTGATGTAGAGCACCAATCACTTGTAACCAACCCTAACCGAATTATAACTAACTCACCTATTTCATAACCTCTGTTAATGACCCATTCTGATTATTTGATTTCTGCTTGATTTTTGGATATTTGGTGATATTTAATAATGTGATTAAAGTTATCTATCTGATTTGACGTGGCTATAGATCTTACGGTGAAGAAGAAGATTGATAAGCACAGACAAAAAGTGCTCCGTTGTGATAGCCTGCTACAGAAAAACCAGTTTGTTAAGCCAGTGCCATCTTCTACTCTGAAGAAGTCTACTAAAAACCATAAAGTTGTCTCTAAAATCAAAGAGGCCAATCAAGATGGTCATAAGGTCAGTACAGTAAATGCACCAACACTGACTTATGTAGGAGTTCCCATGTTTGATTAATCTTTTTGGATGTAATAATGTTTGGACGAAATGTGAGCAGTTAGTTCTTTTCCCCTCTACATCTCAAACTTCATTTATAATTTGTTTTATTTACATGTCTTGTTTCTCATTATCTATCTCAGGATGATTCCAGCTTAGCTTCTAGCATATTTGATCTATGGGGGGATAAAGGTACTTTCCATGTTTATTACTTTAAAGTCTTGATTTGCTTTTTCGTTATAATATGGGATGTTAAACATAGGATTCTTTGACATTATCACACAGATGAGGACAACAGCAAGGTGAAAAAGGTACCCTTTATAGCATCATAGATTCCATTAGTGGATTTCTTATTTCGTTTAATCTTCGCTGCATTTTCGGTTGATAATGTGATGGCTACCTGCTTGGTAGGTATCAAAGCCTTCTCTTATTCCAGCAGTGGAGGTTGATCCTCCAGGATCCTCATTCAATCCCTCATTTGAAAGTCATCAGGTAGTTTCTCCAGAAATGATGCATTTCCAAGCTGTTTGGGTTCTTGATCTTGTCATGAATCTTGATGAAGAATTTGAAAAACTTAATTGTTAAACCAGGATACATTAGCTTGTGCTGTTGCAGAAGAAATGCAGAAAATCTACAAAGATGAATTGGGCCCTGAACCAGTGCCATTAACTGTTCCTGGTAAAGCTATTGCTGAAGAAGATGTGAGTCTCATCTCTTCATTTATGTAATTATTGCACCACGTATTTTTTGCCAAATCTGTAAAGCTTTAGTGATGTGATTTTATATCTAACGCTCTGGGTTCCAACCTTTAATATGTATGCACATACCTGGATATGGCTTGAGTCTTTGGTCCTGCTCTTTTTGTCAGATGCATTTTCTTGATGTGGATGGTGGGAGTGATGATGATGAAAGTAATCTTGAAAATGAGGGTGAACATGAGGATGCTGCATCAGAGAAAAGGTAGGGCTAGCATAAGTTTAATTAGCTTGACTTTGTTTAAATACTGTTTTTTGACCTCTGAAATTTTTCCCAAATTAGATTTTTTGACAATATACAATTACCATCGAGCTGAACAAAATATTGTTCTTTTCTTTTCTTTTTGGTCTTCTGCTCATGCATTTGTGTACAATTTGAATTTAGACATTCTAATGCGTGCTGATCACTGTTACATGTATTTATGAAATTCTTAAACTTGTTGTCCTTCCTAACATGTGATTAATAGTTTCTCCTGTTAATATTAATTAAACTTCTTAGATGCATAAAATATTTATGATTTATTGAGAAAACGTTACTGATGTATATTTTAAAATTATCTAAATTAAATTTGCATATTGATTTATTGCATAACTTCATTCTGGCTACTGCATTATATCTACATACCGTATATTTTAACTAATATTAAGTGTGTAGCATTTTATGTTCTAAGCCTAATATCTAAACTTCATAAAACTAATCATCTGATTTAGTTATTTATATTGTTTGAATAACTATGGGGCAGACCCATTAAAACAAAGAGGGTGACTAGAGTTGAGTTGAATAAGAAACTTAGACGCAAAGGACAACTGAGAAAAGAAGCAGAAGCAAAGAAACTGAAGGAATTGTCAAAAGAAATTGATAGGTAATATGACTACTCTCTCTCTCTCTATTACAATAAAAAGATGATATTTAAGCTTCTTTGGTACTTCTGGTTACAGCATACCCAAAATTCTTCAGGAAATTGATGAAGATGATGAGGAGAAGAAGAAAAGACGTCTCAGGCGACATGTTGCTAAACAAGAGAGGTTAAAGGCACGTCCACCACGCATAGGAAAGCACAAGTAAGCAGTATTTTCTAGTTATCTTAATTTTCTTCCCATATCATGCTTATTGGGCTGGGGGAAGTTGTTAAATGTACTTTAATACTAGTATATCATTATATGGTATCTAGAATAAAAAAATCACTGGTTGAGTTTTCATGGAGCTTGCCTGTGATTTGAGCCTACAAATAAAATCCTTAGTTATGATTCTTAGTGAATGTATATTTATCAAATTCCGTTATCGCAACAGGTTTGAACCTGCTCCTGTTCAAGTTCTACTAAGTGAAGAGATAACCGGATCCATTCGGAAGCTTAAGGTAGGCTTGTTATTTTTTCTTGTTGAGATTTTGAATACTTTAGTGTCTCTTTTTTGTAAACATGTTAGTAAACTTTCCTACTTTTGTTGGTACACGTGTAGGGTTGTTGCACCCTCATAAAGGATCGATATAAAAGCTTAGAGAAAAGAGGATTGATTGTTCCAACAGGCAAGATAAGGAGGTTAGTCCAAAACTGCTTTATTATTATATCAAACAGATTTGGCAGAGGGTTCTGTTGTTTTTTTTTTTTTTTGGGTTAAGACTTTTATGACCCACCCTGTGTCTTGGGAGAGGGTTCATATTTTGTTTTTGGAGAAATATGGATCCATACAATGCTGCTTGCCATACGCTCAAGGGTCAATTTCTTTTACTGTCGAAATTCTTGCCATAATTATTTACTTATGGGTTTGCACTGTGTATCATTTGGAATTTGATTAGGGTGGATTTTCCAAACGTAATTAACTAATGCTTTTTCCCTTATAGAATATTGTTTATTTTGTGGGACATTATTATGCATTTAGAACTCTGATCATATTGTGGGTATGCATCGGACAGGAAGTAGAGTACTCTTCATTGTTGGCTCCATAACTTTTTGAGGATGGTCACTCCACAACATTCAGGAGGTGTTTGATATGCGGCAAGAAGTGATGGATGAAAGACCAAGATAGTTTTTCTTTTCTAGATGAAGATTTTGTTTGTCTTATGATTGTCTTCATTTTCACCCAACTTCAGTTGCTGTAACAGTGGAGTGGATCTTATGTTTTTTTGGGAGGGTGCACAACCATATTATGCATTTTTATTTGATGTTTTTCTACATATGGTGTTAGTATTCTTCTATAAAAAATGGAGGATGGAGTATCTGGTTGTGTACTTTTTTGTCACCCATTTATTATTATTATTATTATTATTATTATTATTATTATGATGATGATGACTATTTAATAGTTTTAATTATGAAAGTTATTTTTAATATCTTTGTATTTATCCTTAAATTTTAAAATTAATAATAAGATGAAATTTGTATCTCCTTTTTATATTTATCTCTAAATTTCTAAATAATGTTAATAGAATAGAGTGAAAGTATATATTTGAAATTGGAAACAAATATTTATGTATTTTGAAGACAGACCAAATCCTTGCTTGGACCATTTGATTACTTGTAGAGTATGAACTTCATATTCACAGCTTGTATGGCTTGTTGGCTTTGTTCTTCAAATCGTGTTTTTCAAATAGCTCACCTTTCAAGTTTCAACCATATCTCGGCGAGTTATTGTTTTACAAAGGCAGGAGGGTCAGCTGGTATCTTTCATTTCCCCCCGTTTCATCCTATTCTTCAGTCAATGTTGACTCTGAAGATAAAGAAGTTCTAAAAAACTTGCCTACAAATTTCATTAGCAATGTTTGAACTCGTGCTTTTGCGTTGTTTGAACTCGTGCCCTTGAATAAGCAGGGGAAATAATAACACCTTAGGTTAGGTGTTAGAGATGACTAAGAAATACGGAAAGTCATTTTGAACTGCTAAAATAAGAAAAGTTTAAGCTGGTTTCCTATTAAAATAACATAAGGTATAAGACAATGCTTCTTGTTTGGTAATAATTAACAAAGTAATCAAGAAATTAAGCAAGTTAATGGTCCCAGTCTTACTTTGCGACCGCGTTAGTCCCGGTAATTCAAAATGTGACACAGCCACCTCAGTTCCTATATGAATATGAGAGTGTTTTCTACACCACGAACAACAAAGTCCTAAACAAAGCTTCTTTCTAAAAATACTGATTTCTGAAGTTCCTTTGAAGCATTTTAATGGAAGCCTGCAGCTCTCCTGAAATGGCATTGGCACATGGGTTCCCTATGATCAGTGTTGTAGAGGATAGCTTCTGTGTCCCTTACCCAACAGAGATGACAGTGAAGAAGAAATACCACGGATTCTTCTTAAACCAAAGATATGAAGTGCTAGATGTTAATGGTAATCTCTTGCTTCAAGTTGATGGTTCAAGCCTAAACATGCAAAAGAAAAGGGTTATGCGTGATGCTGCTGGTTCTCCCATCCTCACAATGCGTGAGAAGGTAAATGCTCTTTGAACTTTCTATGTTTCAGAGTCTCTGACATTATGATAAATGAACATGGCTAGTAATGTACAGAGAAATTCTTAGTTAGGCACTGTTTAATTAGCATATTATTTCTTAAATACTTAAGTTATTATTTAACATATGTGTACAATATTTCTAATGATAGTCCAATGCTATTATGGTCCCCACTCCCCACAATCTTAAACATGTCAAATAATAATGTCGTTGTCTACAGCAAATCATGTCTAATTAAGAATGACTCCCAATGTATAATAATCAAGTAGTCTCTGCATGCATGCATATGAAGTAGTACACTAACTATAATCAGGAAATTAATATGACTGTGAGATACATTGAAGATTAAGCTGCTAACACTGCGTCATCGGTGGATGGTTCATCGCGGCAAAAGCTCAGACCAGAAGGATCTCATATTTGTTGTTCAACGATCCCACCCTCTTGACATGACACCACGGCTTGATGTGTTCAGGACGAGCAATATCAATGAAGGTATCAACAACTTTCAACTTGTTGGGAGCTACACTGACCAGTCTTGCAAAGTTTACAAAGGCCATACCATCATAGCAGAGGTACCAGGCTTTAGTATTGTTGTGATTGTGCAGATTTTAATCTTGTTCTCAGCACATTTTTAATTGTGAGGCTATTATGCTGTTGACTGACAAAGTGGGTCAGCAAAGTAGAACGAACGTACACGATCAATATTTCGTGTCATGCTAATTGCTATTATTATGATTGTAAAATAAAATACATTCAAATTATATAGGATTTAATTAGTATATAATATCAGTGTAAAAATATTTTAAACTTCGAATCAATCATAAATTATTACACCATTAAAAATATTTGACTCCTATTATAATTATCCTAAAAAAAAAAAAACTAAACTCAATTATAAATTTGGTATGCTGCTCTATTATTTTCAATTTTTCACAAGTTAAAAAAAAGGCTATTTATACTAAGGAACCAAAGAAATTAAACTACATCATGTGTGCAGGTAATTGATGTATTCCCAAGGAGTAACTTCAGCAAATGGAAAGAAAGCTTTAAAGTCAAAATCAATGCAGGGGTGGATTATGCTTTCGTCGTTGCGTTACTTGTAATACTCACCGTAAATGATTACATTTAACTGAGATTTCCCTTCATGGGCATATCTATAAAAAAACGCCATCAATCATAAGATAGTTTGTAATAAACCAATCGTTATTGTAATAAACCAATGTTCTATAACATTGTGCGATGATGCTTAATGTTTGAGCTGAATTCAGGTGGAAATGGATGTAACACTGTGTTTGGTTAATAAGGAGTTAAGGAGAAATTTGAATGAATATAATTAAACAAAAAAATCTTGATTGATTGAGGAAATAATAATCAAAAGGGAATTAAGGAAAAAGAAATTTTACTTAGCGAATGAACAAAAACATAAGAAAAAAATGTTAGATGAGGACACGTGGCAATATGAAAAAGAGGTACGATTAAAATTTTACCCCTCTCAAAATATAATACTCTCATTATGTAAGATATAGATGTATTTATGCACTTAACCTTCTTGGATAAAGAAGAAATGAAAAAAGAATTGATGGACCAAACGACTAATGGAAAAACAGTTGTGTTATTTAAATATCATAATTTGGATATCGTATGTGATATCATATCTTTTTTATCTTTATCTCTCACTTATTTTTTTATCTTCTTTGTATACACACATTTCAAAAATACATCAAATTAAAAAAGCAAAGAAACGCCGTATGTTGTAAAAAAAAAGCAAAGAAACACGTGCAAAATCATTTCTGAATGAAAAAAAATATGAGTAAATACTCAATCTGATTCCCAAAATTGTAGGGTCGTATCAACTTAAGCCCTCACATTATCAATATTCCAAAATGATCATTGGAATTGCAAAATGTTAATCAAGTTCGTCCCTCTATTTGGATCCATTAGCAAATACATCCCTGACATTATTCATTCACTTAGCTTCAAATGCATATCTGACATCACCAACTTAATGTCATTATAGTACATGCAAATACTAATGGTGGGATGAATCTGATTAAACTTTCTACAATTTCAGGGATCGTTTTGGAATATTGAGAATGTGGGGGGACTAAGTTGATATAATACTATAATTTTAGGGACCAAATTGGATATTTACTCAATATATCTATATATATATATATATATATATATTATCTTATATATATAAAAAGAAGGAATAAACTAGGGTTTTTCTAGGGTTATTATAAGGGTAATTTAGTAAAAAAATTAGAGTGATTTGGCGAATTTTTCTAGGGTTTTTCTAGGGCTAATTTGGGATAATTTGGTAAATTGAATAATGTCATAAGGATAGATTGGTACATTGACCTAGGGGCAATTTGAGAAATTGAATAATAATAATTATTAATAATTTATTAAATATTGTTATTAATTAAAATAACTTTCATATATTTTTCGTTGAAGTGTAGGAACACCATTGAACTACTTTAAAACATTGCTGGATTGGAATTAAAAGCAACCGTTTGACTGCCTTACAATTGAAAAATACTGCATTCCTAGGAAACTAAGGGCCTGTTTGGTTTGCATTTTCATTTCCTGTTTCTATTTTCTGAAAATTGTTTTCATTTTCAAAATTTGAAAACGTGTTTGTTTTGACTTCCTGTTTTCTGTTTTCATTTCCTATTTTCAAAAATTTGGGAATGAAAACATTGAAAATAACTATTTTTTATTTTCAGATTTGGGTCCAATTCAGGAAATGTTTTCACTGAAAACATTTTCACTAAACTCAACCAAACGCATTTTCAAGGTCATTTTCTATTTTCATTGAAAATGAAAACAGGAAATGGTCAAACCAAACAGGCCCTAACATTTCTTAGCTACATATTGTGTGCTTGCTTCCCAACCTTTCCTAGAAGGTGAGGGGAGTTATGTACTATGATGCTAAGGTTAGAACTTTATTAATAAAAAATAACATTCTAACTAAATGAATATACATGGTGATTCAAAAAAAAATGAATATACATTGCATAACTTAAAATTAAAGCACATATTTAGAAATTTTACCTACAAGAATATATAATAATTTAGCAAATATATAAATAATTGTAACAACTCATTCTTAACAAGTTGTATTGTTGTAACATGTCATAATAAGTATAGGAGCAAATATGGTTTTAAGAATTAACTAAATGAGAGCACACAAAAAAGGGATTAACTAAATGCAATAGGGGTAGTATTTTAAATTGGGTCATGGGCGTTTTGGTAAATTGAATGCTAATAACATATTAAATTACATAAAAAACATTCCATTTTGTTTTAATAACCATTCAATTCCTTTTAATATAGGCAATAGAATCATTATCATTGAATTATGCCTTAAACAATATAATCATTCAATGAAAATATATAGGCAATCAAATCATTATCATTATCCTTTTAATAAGGGTGTTTGTTTCTGTGATCCCAAATAGAATCCCTGGAATATAAGACCGGAAATATTTATTCCCATTTTTGATAGAAAGAAATTAAAAAAAAATCCTAGGAATAAATTATTCTTGGTATTTTCTTTTCCCCATTTTGATGTTGTTTTTAATCCCATATGCATAGGATGAGAAAGATTTGTTCCAATGTAGTGGGTATCAACTTTATTAATAAAAACCCTTTTCTACCCCGACCATTTTATTATTCCTTGGACTCTTATCAATTACATTAAATAATTAATATTTAAATAATGTTTTATATAACAAAGGTATTTTGATGATTACATCATTTTTGTTAAAAATATGTATAATGAACCAAACAAAGTTTCGAATTATTTCCTGGAATTTCAAGAAAGATTAACAGCGACTTTAATTGCTAAAAAAACACATTTTACAAGAAATTCAACAATAGCATTTGTGATGATAACACTCATGGGTTTGTGATTTCAGAAAAACTTTTCTCAATCCGTGAAACAAACACCCCCTTAGGGGTAAATTGTTATTCCATTTATTATGCAAATATTTAGAATTTACAAATATAAATTATGAACAATAATTATTAAAATACTGTGTAAATATATAATGAGACATACCACTGAGTAGGGCTACAAGGTCTGTTCTCATTATGGGGGTATCAATGCACGTGAACACCCACCATCTATCAGATTGCTATTGGATAGTGTACTTGCACCTTTGGAATTTTGCATGATATGTTGGCCAAACATTGTCACCCTTCAACCAGAAATTTGGATCTCATAATGAATGCTCGATCGATATTTTACATTTTACATAGCTGTTCTGATCTAGAAAAATGAATTTTACAACATGCCAATGATGATGACACCCAAAAGAACCCTAGAAACACAAGTGCCTCAACTACCAAATGCGTCTACAGTTCTCTATCTTTCCATGGATCCCTAATCATAATTTCTACAAATGGGACCAAAAACAAAAGGCAAAAAAATACAAAATTATGACCTGCTACTGAACAAATTGTATACGTTGGTGGAAATGGCAATCACACTGGTTGCTGCAGCCACTATAACCATGACCAATGCTATAATTTTGTCCCTTCTTTTTGATATACCATAGACATCCCTGTTGTTGGAAAAAAAAAAGGAAAAAAATTAGAAAAGGCTTTTTGTTTGTTTATTTATTTACTTATGGGTTTTTTTGAAATAACAAATGACATTTAATAAGAAATTAAAAAAACAAATTTTAATTGGAAAAAATAATTTTTTTTAAGTTTGTAACATATTAAATATTTTATTTATTAATTCCTTATGCTACAATCTGTTTTGATATTGTATTAAAATAACGTATTTGATTATGTATTTATATGTGGATTGATTTTTAAATTATCTGTAATTAATTTAGGATTCTTCCTGTTTGCCTTGTTGTCTTGTAAATAAGATCAATCCCATGTACCTATATTGATAGAGAAATATGTTCCTCCGGTTCTAACACCTTAATTACATTTGATAAATATTTTATTTATTTATTTATTTATTTTGCAATAGTCTTGTTTAATGGAAGGAACGGCAATAGAATAAGATTATGAGACATTTGGATTTACCTTAAGACAATAGAACCAGGGAAGATGAAGGCAAGACACACTGCAGATGTTGATCCCAGAAACTGAAAGAGGTACCAAATATCTGGGACTGCTATAGCAGCAATATAGCTGAAGACTAGCAGCACCAGAGTGAGGATCACAAACCTCTTGTTGTCTGTGGCTAGCAGAGGCTTCTTGGGGAAGAGAAATTCATCTATGTTGGCTCTCAAAGAGAAGTTCAGGAGAGGGAACACCAACATAACATGAAAAGCATAGCTTAAACGGACCGAAGTGTTGAGTAAGGAACCAACTGCAGAATCAGCATTCTGATCAAAATTGATGAGGATGTCTGACTGGGTTGAGTCACCAAACAAGAGGTACCCAAATAGGCCTATGGCAAAGTATATGATTGCACAAAGCATCAATGCTATTCGAACCGCTGTGGTCATGTCAGATGGCTTGGGAAGCTCAAACCCAATTGGATGTACTGAAAGTAAAACCAATGATCAGCAAACAAATTTTCGCAGAGTCAATTTGGCACGAGTGTAAAAATGGTGGCGAAAAATTCATGAAATTTCAGTATAATTTTACGGATAAACTTAATATCTTTCTATTAATAATCAATGCCGTTGATTTATTACAACCAATTTATGCAAGAATTTCTCTGTGCAACAAAGCCACTAATTGCAATCTACTAAGTAACTACATACCATTAAAATGAAATGTATAGGCTGTGACTATGACTGGAACTGCAGTAAACAGATCAAAGAAAGAGGTCTGGTGGTCCAAACGAGGAAACAATCTTGGGGCTTGTGTTTTTCCATGCACAAAAGCAACAATTGCCAACACAGAACATATTGCAACAAATGCCACTGCTAGAAGAGTTGATATCGCAGAACTGAACTTCAAGGATTCTGGCAAACACCAAACAATCGCAAAAAAATAAATAAATAAATAAATAATGTTAGTCGTGGGCTATGCCATTGAATATTTGAATCACTCCAATTTGAAATACAAGAAAACTAAAATCGAGTTATGCACATGCACCCAAATCTAAAATCAATAGCCAAAATTGCATGGTAAATATTAACGTTTTTTTTTCTTTCTAACAAGTATCTTGATAGACATTAGAGGGAAGGTCCAAATTTGTCTTGACAAATTTTTGGATCTACTTTTAGTTTCTAAAAAAAAAAAAAATAGTCATTTAATCCCTCAAATTTACAAAAGCGATACACTTAGTCCCTTAGTCCATTCCAACGTTCGTTTACTTGCTTACGTATCCCATTAACCATCATATCTAACTTGTTAGTGGTCCTGCATAACTTATAACGAATTTTCTCCGTGAAAAACGTGCACAATTTTAAAATCCAAATACATGAAAATTATACACGTTTTTTACCTTTCATTAATTTTCCACGGGGAAATTCGTCATAGGCCACAAAAGACCACTAACGAGTCAAGTAGGATGATTAATATGATATGTAAATAAGTAAATAGACGTTGAAACTAAATATAGAGACTCATGTATCCTGCGTTTGTAAATTTGATGGACTAAATAGTTAATCTATTATTTTCAGGGATTAAAAATGGATCCCCGAAAT
This sequence comes from Ammopiptanthus mongolicus, assembly GCA_039655645.1. Classification (NCBI taxonomy): domain Eukaryota; kingdom Viridiplantae; phylum Streptophyta; class Magnoliopsida; order Fabales; family Fabaceae; genus Ammopiptanthus; species Ammopiptanthus mongolicus. The sequence goes on from CM077348.1 coordinate 7,220,626, forward strand.
TTTTTAGGGACGAATTTGGACCTTACTTTATTAGGAGACTAATCTCAGAGGCAGGATTGGTTACTAAATTACTCTATCTTCTAATTTATATTAATTTTATAGTAATTTTTTTTTTGACTCCATTAATTTTATAATAATAAATCATTAAATAAATTTGATTATTATAACCACACGTCCACATCTTATTAAGTCTAAGAACTTGTTTGGTAAAATTAGCTGTTAGGGGATAAGCTAGCTGATAGTGGATAGCGGATGAGGTAACTGATAGCGGATAGCGGATAAGCTAACTTATTTTTTGTAGAAGTGTTTGGTAAAATTAGCGGTTGAACTAGCTGAAAAATATAAAAAGACATAAAAGGACATCTTCATCCATAATTTTACATAAAAGAGAGAGAAAAGAATAAAGGTAGAATTAAATGTAGATAATAAAGATAAAAGTGGAAAGAAAAATGAAACGCTATAAGGTATAAGCTTAAACGCTACTTCAAGTAGTGTCTGAAAAAAACACTATAAGCTCGTCAAAAAACGTTATAAGCTCATGACAGAATCGCTTATCAAACGGGATTACTTTCTCATCCGCTATAAGCTATCCGCTATAAGCTCATAGACGTGCCTTACTAAACACACCGTAAGTGTTGCACGACATTAAACAAAAATACCTATGAAATGAGCACCCAAAAAAAAAAAAAATACTGAACAAATTGAAATGTAGTGGCATACTGGGCACTGACCTACACGTCGGTACAAGACCAATGGAAGCATAACGAAGATTAAGATGACGAGAAGAGAAAATTCCCGTGAAGTCCACCAGTGAATTCCACACCACTGCTGCAAAATACCCAAGTGCACTTCCCCATGAGGTTGTTTTCCAGAAACCACATCCCCTGTGCTCAGTGCATCAAAAACATATATCATTCAAAACCCAACATTCAAAATATCGTTTCCCTCGAAGAAATTGGACTAAGAAAATTGCGTCCTTACCTATTATAATTAGGTACATAATTAAACACCCGAGATTAGTTATTATAACACAAACTTGCGCTGCTATTGCCCCTGCGGGCCCAAACGCCTCTCTCATTACGCCAGCATACGTCGTCGTCTCACCCGAATGCGTGAACCTCATTAGGAACTCCACTGATACTTCAGCCAGAAGAGCAATCACCAGAATCAACACAAACGCCGGAATCACACCCAGAACCTTCAGGGTCGCCGGAATAGACATAATTCCGGCGCCAATTATGCTCGTTGCGACATTGAACACGGCGCCGGACACGGTTGCCGTCTCCGCCTGTGCTGCCTTGGATTCTGACAAAAGAGGGATGCGAGCTCCGGCAACCGGCGACATCCCGGCGGCGAGTGAGTTAACGACGGAGAAAGAGAAAGATGAAGAGAAGGTTTGGTTCTTGTGCTGTTGTAAAAAATTTAATGTACGAAAGTGTTGGATTTATAGTTACGTTGGTTGAATGATTGAGGGTTAGTGGATTACTGTAATGGCCCCGATGAATGCCCGCGTAAAAGGTGAGAAGTGAGAAGTGAGGAGGGTAAGATTGGAATTTGAGAAGTGTAATTTCTGGCAGGTGCTGTTGTTGATCGTGTAAGGGGAAAGACAGGTTGGAGTAGCATGAACTATAAAGGAAGGATGTTTTGCGAACGAGACGATCCGTGATCGTTCTATGTTTGGCTCCCACTTTGACTGAGAAAGCGTGACGAATCGGAACGAGGAATGAATATGGACGGATAAGTGGGTGATGTGAATCTGATGCAGCGTTTCTCCAATTGGCTGTGATAAAGCATGTGTCCATATATCAAGCAATAAAATATTGGTGCATTCTTTCGTAACCCCAATAATTTTAGGGTAAAAATTATTCTATCAAATTAGAATACGTCATCTCAATTAAATGATCATATTAGTGGATCAAGTCAAATTATTCTTACCATGTGATTGGGTCATCTAGGTAGGATAAAATTATCCTAGGATACCATAGAATTTACCTAAAATATTTCGTACAAAACTTAAAATTAGTTAGTCGCGGTGGAAGTGGACTATGATTCCAAGCGACCTTTACCTGCAATGTTAGGGGTTCAAATTTTGATTTGAAGTCGTTACTCTGAAGAGGATTTTACTTAACCATCACCCCTGATCCGAGATGTGGAGATATAGTCTCCCAACTTACCTATAAAATATTCGGTGAAAGACAAAAAAAAAATTAAATATCATATATAATAATAATAATAATAATAATAATAATTCTATATCTCCTACTTAGAGTGAGTTTGAAATAACTTATAAAAAGCTTATGAGAATAGCTTATGGAAATAAACTTATGCACATAGTTTATGAAAATAGTTCATGATCTTCGTATAAGCTCTTTTTAGCTTATTTTCAAAAGCTTGTCAGAGAAGCTTATGAAAATAAGCTATTTTTAGTTTGTTTGAAAAAAAAACTTATTGAATAAACGCTTAATTAAGTTGTTTATCTAAACACATCGTTAGTCTTCCTAATAATTTTTTTCATTTACAAAACAAAGATATTAAGTTAAAATCGAGTCCATGACTAGCCTAACACTTTTTGTAAGAAAAAAAAATTTGTTTTAAATAAATGTTGTTTTGCTAAATTATTATGAGAAATACTATCGAGTGTGCTTTGGAAACTTCTTAATTAGTAATTAATTTTTAGTCAATGTCTTGATAGACATTTTATTTAATTTAAAAAAATTAATGCATTATTTTCCCAAAATCAAGTCTTGCTTAAGCTTGATTTATTTATTTAAACAAACCAAATGTAAAAATTGAGTTTGACTCATTTAGCTCATTTGCTACTTGATTATTTTTAAGTTTATTAATTCAATATTTAATAAACATCTATACGCGAGAAGATGACATAAAATATAATTTTGTACTCGTAATTCATTATCTAAATAAGTCATAATTTATCAACAAAATCCAACACAGTTGATAGATTACTGAGTTCCTGAAACATGATCGATGTTAAGGGTTGGATTCTTGCCGTGTATATATAAAAAGTATTTGTTGAGAAAGGCAAAATTCATTTCAATAATCTTTACGCATCGATAGGGATTAGTTTCTGACTATCGACCGAAAAATACCCTCGCTCACATCAAAATAAGTCATAATTTTCGGTCATTACTCTTTAGATAATACAAACATGTTACATAAACCCATTATTTCCAAACTATTAATGTCAAGTCTACATACCTTGAGTTTCACTCATTTAAATGATTGAACCTAATTTTAAACTGAAATATACTTGTTTAGTTAACCAAATGAGTTTCATTGAATATTTAACTAATGGAACTCAAATAATTTACGAATGATTTACACGGCTAATAGCAAGGATGAAAATCTTCTCTTCCCCTTTTTGTTCCACTAATAATACTGTCAATTAATATAAAAATTAACACCTTATTTTTATTATTTCGGTTAACATTTAGCGACATTCTCCCTCGTCACACACTGCACTACTCTTTGCTTTTTGTTCCAGAGTGAATACAATGGGGCGGGTACTTCATTCCGGTATTGACAGTGATGTTCGAATGGGAATTTGGTAATGGAAGAAAGTATATTTATTAGAATTAGACAAGGACTGAAAACTGCATCTGAAGACGATGTTATCTTACACATAAGCGCTAGCTATGAATGACATGTTATATTTTATAGGTTTAATTACTTGGAATGTTTCCGAATTATTTGAGAATTTTTAAGTACATTCCTAGAACAAAAAAATTTATAATTGAATCCCCGAATTTTGATATATTTTCTAATTGAGTCTCTGTATTTTAAATGTTTATAATCAGATCCCTGAACTTAATTGTAAAAAGTTTATAATTAAATCCCAGAGATATAAACCATTTTTAAAACCTTTGTTATTGTGGTGATCCAGTGCTTCTAATAATCTCCAAGACAGACAAAAAATCTCGAAAGAGATTTATACGATGCTTTAATTACAAGGTTTTTATCCTACCTCAGGGACCTAATTATAAATTATTTACGAGTTCAGAGATCCAATTACAAACGTTTAAGGTGTAGGGATCCAATTACAAAGTATTTAGCACTTCAGGGACTCAATTACAAAAAAATTTAGTTTAGGGATCTATTTAAGAATTCTCAAATAGTTCGGGAAACAACGGAATAATTAAACCTATTTTATATTAATTGACAATTTTTTATTGGTGAGAGAGGAAGAAAGATGAGGAGAGAAAACGAAAGATTTTCATCCCTATAGAATTATGGTTATGATTGGTCAGCAGTTGAACCATACAAGTTGGCCCATATAGCAATTGCGCTTGTCCCCACAGCCAAAACAATCATCACTATTGCTACGACTTGATCTTTTGTGGTTGAGATGCCATGCATATCCCTATATATGCTCAAAAGGGAGAAAAAATGAATCAAATATTTATGTATAAAGGTAATATATAGATAGAGAGAAAAATATATATGGCTGAGAAATTTGGGGGATACCTTAGAATGATTGAGGCAGGGAAGATGAACGAGAGGCAAACAATGGTTGTGGATCCCAAGAACTGAAAGAAATACCAGATGTTTGGGATGGCAACGGCCACCAAGTATGTGAGTGCTAGCAAAGAGAGAGTGAGAGACACAAATCTAGGGGTGTCTGATGCCAGGGCAGGTTTATTTTTGTTTGAGAATAATAATTCATCTATGTTGGCCCTCAAGGAATAGTTAATGATGGGGAACACAAGCGCAAGATGGAGTGCATAGCTTAACCGAACAATGTCGTTGAGAAATCGACCAGCACTGGTATTGGAATTTTGATCAAAGTTTACCAACATATCAGGCATGATGGAGTCCCCAAATAATAGGTACCCGAAGAAGCCAATAGCAAAGTAAATGGCCACGCAGATTATCAATGAAATCCGCACACCCCAACTCATGTCTGTAGGTTTTCTAAGCTCTGCTCTAATTGGATGAACTGCAGCAAATCATACAAGATTACTAGTTAGGTATAATTTCATAAATATTTTAGGTGCTGTTTTTCAATGAAAACATAATATGGGTAACAATTCATTAATGTTACACGTCATGTTTTCATTAAAAAACAATACATAAAGTATTTATGAAATTACATTTAAGTTTTCTCCATCTATTTATATAATGCAGATAAACATGAATGGTCATTCTTTAATAATCCTCAAACTAACCATTGACATGGAATCCGAAACCGGTCACAAACACTGGGACAGTGGTGAAAAGGTCAAAGACGGTGACTTGAGAGAAGTCAGGCAGTATCCTCGGTGATTGTGTTTTGCCAGACCATAATGCATAAAACGCCATTGATGAGCATATTACAACAAAGACCAATGCTAGTAGGATTGATATTGCGGAACTATACCTGAGTGAATCTGTATATATAAAGCATAAAAAACTAAGGTGTGCTTATTTGGACTATAATTTGCAACAAAAATTAAAGAAGCTTGTGGAATTGGGTAGTTGTATGTACTGACCAACACGCCTAAACATTACCAAAGGAAGCATTATGAAGAGCGCGACTATAAGAAGAGCAAAAGCGCGAGAGGTCCACCAGTGGATGCCAAACCATTCTTGTAGAATACCCAAGTGTGTGATCCCTTTGGACTCATTTCCACATAGCACGTCTCCTACGGAAACAAAGACAGTGAAATCAGTCAGTTTTGGAAAATGTTGGTCTCATCTCACTTTCCTCCTACACATTTTTTGACGCCCAATCCACACCATTATTTTTGTCACATCGCCTATTTAAATCTTAAAAAAGGAAAAGTGTCCCCTAAAACTTTAGTCCATTTTTAAATAAATACCTTCAATTATTTTTTTTTCTCAATTAGTCATTAAACTTGTATTATTAGTAAAATCAAACCTTATATTAGCTCATAGTATATATACAAAAATAATTTAATAATTTTATATCATTTTATATATTTGAAATTTATGTGCATTTAGTATTTTTCTAAAATAATTAAGCTGATTGAAGCGAGAAAATATTTGATAAATCAACAAATTCAAGTTAATATATTTAATCAAGTACGAAAGTAAGGATTAATTGAGACAAAAAAATAGCTAAAGGGTCAAATTAACTAATAGTAGAAGTTTAAGGACTAATTGGGAAGAAAAAAAATAATTGAAGGAACTTATTTGCAAATGGACTAAAGTTTAGAGAGTTATATACATTTTTTTCCCCTTAAAAAGTTCACATCATTCTTCTTTAAGCCTTAAAAAATTCAAAAAAATAATGACTCAAGGGTGGCGATTGGCCGACCAGTGATAACTTAGAATGCTGTCAAAAGTCTTTCTCATTCTTTCCTCCCTTTTCCTATGTATAATTTTTAATGAATCTCTCCTTCCACAAAAAAAAAAATGACAACCCATTGCTAGGTGGGATTCGGTCTTCAATTAACTAAAATTTTTGGCCACGCCATTGTATAAATAGATAGTTAGGGTAGCTGAATTTTTAATTATAAAAATTATAATTATAACTATGGCCCGAACACTCTACCCAAAAAAATATTTTAATTAAATTCAAATTTTACATATAATTTTTATACCGAAAAGAATGGGTAGTATATAAGTAAAGGAAAATAATCATTTCACATTGTATTTTTTATCAGTTTTCTTTCTTTCTTTTTTTTTACAATAATTTTTTTTTATCAGTTTTCTACTAATTAACAATGTGTAAATTTATAGTTAATAAAGTGTATTTAATTGATTAATGGACTCAGACTATAAATAAAACAGCTATAGTCATCTTTAATCAATCAATATAAGTCATAAACCATAAATTTTTACATAATTATATAACTAGTATAAAAAGTTTATAAATAAGGTGAGCAGAAATTAAAGCTCATAAGTAAAACATGTGCAACCATATAAATAACCTTACTCAAATCTATATTGATTATTTTTAATTTAATATTTGTACTATTTTTATTTTTATTATTATGTTATCTTCTTTATCTTCTTTATTATTATAATTATAATAATTAAAAAAATTAGGCATTGCAGAAAACCAAATGCAACTGTGGCCCCAGCCACCGACTCACTAGGCCCAACCCTATGGATTTTCAGAAAAGAATGATCCTTATCCCAAACGTATACATAATATAGTGTCATAAATGGTTTTTCCTTTTAAACCTTTTTATAAAATATATGAGTATGAACTTGGGGGTGTAAATTGGCCCAAATTTGCTATCAAACATTCTAGTTGTAAAAGGAGAAAGTAAAATTCGAGGTGCAAAGCAAAGTTCGCATTTTGCTTAGAATCAACCACAAAAAGCAATAGCAACAAAGATTAATTGCGATGAATTTTCTGGGGGTACTTATAATCAGATAGAAGGTGAAGAAGAACATACCAAGAATAATGAAATAGATGATAAGGATACCGAGATTGGTTATGATGACGCAAATCCTAACAGCAAGGGATCCTAGGGGACCGAATGACTCGCCCACCATACCAGCGTAGGTAATGGAATTGCCTGAACTTGTGTACCTTAACATAAACTCCACCGTGATATCTGTTATGAGTGCCACCAATACAATCACCACGAACCCCGGAATTATTCCCAACACCTTCATGGTCGCCGGAATGGACATGATTCCGGCACCAATCATGGTGGTTGATATGTTGAACACTGCTCCAGAAATGGATCCATCTTGAGAACTAGTAGGATCTTCTGGGGTGTTCTCGCAATCTGGTAGGAGAGGGGTAACAACTTGGGTGATGTCGGACTTCGAGTCATGCTTCATTTTGGTGTCTGAATCATGAATGTTGTTGATGGACACACAGACGTGGTTATAAGTCTAACACATTCTATGTCCTATCACAACTTATCCAAATTCAAATTGCTATATTTTTCAAATTAATTTTATTTAAATGGTTACCTTTTAAAATTAATTATTTATTATTTATTATCTTATCTTATTCAAATTGATACCTTTTATATTATGGATTTCGTTGGTATATATTATTAGTGTAAAAATTTTTTTATACTGTCAACCAATCAGAAATTGTCGCATAAGCTTAACTATTTGATTCTTATCCTAACTATCCTAAAAATCCCTCATATCACGATTTCTGATTGGTTGATAAAGTAAAAATTTTTACACTAACAATATATAATAATTAAACTCTTAAATTATAATATTATAAACTTTATATAACTTTTCAAAAGTTAACTATGAGCTAAATTTTGATATACTATTATTGTAAAGTATTTTACACAATCATCATATATTTGATAAAGTCAAACATTTATAATGATGTAATAAAATATAATTGGTTAATAATGAATTTCTTTTTTCACTCATGATGCATATAAATTAAATTCATAAACTATTAACAAACGAGACAGATAAAATTTATAACATGTGATAAATGTAAATCATGTTAAATTATAATTTATTCAAATATTAAAATATTTAGTTAATAAATATGAAAAAAAAATCCATGCAATACCCAAAAACATTACTTTTTTATTTGACTGATTAAGAACATTAATTAGGAGTCTAAGTTAGTATAACATTAATTAGGACTCTAAGCTAATTAGTATATTAAAACTCGGTCACACCTACTATTATTGTCAATTGAAAAATAATTATTACTTAATAAGAACCATTTGAAGACTACAAATTAATGAAATGAAAACTCAAAAATATACAACAAATTAAAATTTATATTCAACAAATTAACTAAATCTATTCATAAATTATTCCTCCTTATATGCAACAATTATTTTGGATTTAATTAATATGCATGATCAGTAGAAAGATTTTTTGAAATTGTCAATTAATCATAAATTGACATAACATTAAAAATATCTGACTTTTATTATAACTACCTTAAATATCACACACAATAATTTGTGATTAGTTGATAATATAAAAATATTATACTTACACAAGTGTTTTAAAAATGGTCCAACCGAACCGATTGGACCGGTGACATGTGCCCTCTTCGGTTTCGGTCGAATTAGAGAATCGGGAAAGCGATCTGACCATACAAAGTCAACCAAAACCCGGTACAACCAGTCTAAAATCGGTTAAACCAACACAAAAACAGTTCTAGTGACCGATCAATTCATATTGTTTTAATTTTTTTTAAAACAAATGAACGTACTTTTGGATTTTGGTTTGGTTTGTTTGAAGGCTTCAGGATTTGAGTGATTAGAATCCACTCAATATACATCTTTGGTTAATTATTTTAGTCAATTAAGACATACTATCTCAGCAAAATTAACATATTCCTAATTTAAATGTTTTAAACTATCATACATATTAAAAGCTGTAATATATATATACTAATTCGATTATCGATTAAATCGATTCAATCGGTTGAATCTTGAATTATTTTTTTTTTGTTATCCGATTAGATCGATTTTTAAAATATTGAATTACCGTAAATCAAAATTAAACTCAGAGTATTATCATCGTGAAAATCGCTATCATGCTTTTATCATTAATGGAGAAATATTTTATTCTACATTGAGTTAGCCCCACATTTTAAAAATTTGTTTGTCATGCCAATAATGGACAATTTACAGCGGACAGCTGACAAGGGAGTCCGCTGACAATGAAAAAATAAACGAAAGAAGATACTCTTCCTGATCAATAACACTTACTATGAATCACTCAAAAGAAAATATTAGTAAATAAAATTTTACTAAAAGTATTAAATTACTAATAAACCCTTAAATTGACAACCATATTTTTAATTTTTAAATAGTATACCAAAATGAGTGACTTTTAAAGTAGTTAGGATATAAGTCAAGTATTTTTAATAATGTGTCAGTTTCTGATTGGTTGACAGTATAAAATTTTTTTACACTGACAGTATATAGTATATACCAATTAAATTTTTATATGTATATATATATATAATATATTACAATTTAATTTTGAGTAAAGACCCAAATTGATCATTTATAGAAATACACAGTGACATTTTGGTCCATGAGAAATGAAAATACCTATTTGGTTTTCAAAAATATAAAATGCGGGTCAAATTAGTTATTTTTAGGATAATTTATAGGGACATTTTAGTCCATGTCAGGATTATTCTGATCCACATTTTATATTCTTAAGGATCAAATTGACATTTTTCATTTCTCAGATACCAAAATATCACTATGTATTTTTGTCAAGACCAATTTGGATCTTTCGTCCTTAATTTTTGACTCTGTTACCATCGATATACCAGACTAGCACATTCTGCTAAAATTCCATCAAAAGATGCATATAAATATAGCAACTAAAAAATCTATTATTTATGAAGTATTGGTTGTTATTAGGAGTAGTTTTTAATTATTACGGTTTTCATCCTTGATAAAGTAAAGTCAATTCAATTGATAAAGTAAAGTCTAAATGACTGGAATTATAAAAACCAAAATAACAAAATGATTACAATGCTCAAATCCAGATTGGGTTAAACTACAAGGATTATTGGTTTATTTAGTATTTCCAAAGATTTAGGTAAGAAACCATAATTTGATTTTGCTAGAACTTATATTCTTAAAATCCATTAGTTTGGTTTGTGTTTTGGGTCTTTGACCCCATATTTATTCAGGGGAAAAAAAACTATAAAGCATCAATATAAAAAGAAGAAAAAAAGCATATAACGGAATATTTTGAAAAGACAAAATAATACTTATATTAATAATTTATCATTTAATTCAACACTTCCAAACAACTATAATCATTAATCAGCAAAACATAAAGTGTAGAAGCAGATCAAAAGTACATAGGATAATGGAGGTGACCAAAATACATCACAACAATTTATGATAGGATCACACAATAATTATAAATGTAAAAATTAAAATAAACCGTACAAGAAAGATAAACTTGTGACTTTGCAAATAGAAACTGTTTTATCAAGAGGTTGATTCGAGTGATAACGGATTCAGGCTTTTTAAATAAGTGGTCAGAGATTCGATCCCTAGTTCTTGTGTAAGAAGAAAACCTGATAGGAAGAATTCAACCATTCAATAATATCTAATTTCTCGTGGGATTAATTACCGCAGTTGTGCATATATGATACTTGAGAAACCAAAAATAAAATAGAAAAGGTTTTATATGGGGTGACTAGTCGGTGTAGCCCATAAAAATTTGGAGAACAGCCCAAGAAGCAGAGCCCAGGGAAAAGCAAAAATTGACAACTGTGTTGTGTGGGAAACGGAAACCAGTTCCCGTTGTGTTGCATTGCATCCCTTCGCTCTGTTGGTTCCAGGTAGGTGGTGAATAGTATCTATCTGTAATCTTACACCTATCTATCTATCTATCTATCTCAGATATGTATGTATGTGAATAGAAGTTGAGAAAAAGAGCGGGAATTGAATTGATTATTTATTGAGAAAATGGGGGATCAATTGGCAAGGGCTGAGGATTTCGAGAAGAAGGCAGAGAAGAAGCTGAGCGGTTGGGGTTTGTTCGGTTCCAAATATGAAGACGCCGCCGATCTCTTCGATAAATCTGCCAATTCCTTCAAGCTCGCTAAATCATGTACCTCTCCTCCCTTAATTCATTGCATAACGTTTATTTATTAATTAATTAATTAATTAGTTGCTCACAAATCATACATAGAATGTTGTGAAATAGTTGTGTATTGGTTATGAATATGATGACATTTTTCAGGGGACAAGGCAGGATCCACGTACATCAAGTTGGCAAATTGCCATTTGAAGGTAACTTGTTGCATTCTATTTTTTTGGAGTGTTTGATCTTAATCTCTCTCTCTCTTAAGAAGACTGTAATGTCCATGTAGTTGGAAAGCAAGCATGAAGCTGCCCAAGCTTATGTTGATGCTGCACATTCTTATAAAAAGACTAACATAAATGGTACGTCTTATATGGTCCAACTATCTTGTTATGTTTATGGCCTTATGTTAGCAGAAATAAAATAAACAATATTATGATTCATGGCATCCATCACGTGAATAGCATATTTCTCTTCAAGTGCATAGTGGATGAGGGATCCTTTCACATATTTTTGTGTCCCAACTCCCAACTTATACTTTTTTTTTTTTTTTTTACATATTTATGAATTCTGATTACTGCATTCAATAGTGCTCTTGTTCTTGCCTCCCTGCAGCAAGGTCAATTCCTTTTAGCGTTAATACTTCTATGTATCAATTTGTATCAAAATCATATGACTTTATGCATGATGAAATTATATAACAAATCTAGCTGGTATCTCATTAGTCAAGTTTTCCATATGCAAGAATTGGATCCTTGGCTTCACATATACAATGCACTAAGCTGTAAGTTTGGGTTCATACTTTTACCTCATTATAATTAGATATTGAAATTAATTTGTGTATGTGTGAGTTGATTACCGTTGACATCCATCAGCCCGTTTTCTTTTTTCTATGGTGGGTATTTGCTCACCATTTTTAGATTGGAGTTCATGATTAAGCTGCTATGGTGGAATTAACTATAAAGCCATGAAACGTGACTCTTAGCATGCCATCACATGCACTAATATGATGACAAGACAATTACACTTTCAATTTTAAGCTGCCTTTTCTCTCTCTTATTGCAGAGGCTGTATCTTGCTTAGACAATGCTGTAAATCTTTTCTGTGAAATTGGGAGACTCTCTATGGCTGCTAGATATTTGAAGGTATACATCTAGCATAACTACAGATTTTACTTTCATTATGCTCATTTAAGTTGATTTGTTGGAATGCTTATTTGGTTATAAATGTTATCCCTCCTCTTGGGTATCCTTTATGAGGTATTCTTACAGGAATCACCATGAACATGTCATAACTGGGTTTTGTTATTACACACAGGAAATTGCTGAGTTGTATGAGTCTGAACATAATATTGAGCAGGCTGTTGTTTACTATGAAAAGGCAGCTGATTTTTATGAAAATGAAGAAGTGTCAACTTCTGCAAACCAGTGCAAGCAAAAAGTTGCCCAATTTTCTGCTCAGCTAGAACAGTAAGTTTTTCTAGTTTTTGCTTATTTATCTTTTTTGTTTCTGTGAAGGCCTGAATAATAATGTTTCAACCTGGTTTTCTTCTCTCCTTCTATGTTTGTTGCGTACTGTGTTCATTTGTTTAGTAAGCTGACCTTCCCTTTGTATCACCTGCTCTTACTGTTCGGTGCCTTTTTTCCTCCCAGACCTCCCCTTCTCTCAAGTTAACATCTGCTCAGGTTTAAGAATTTATTGATTTGATATATATAAATTAATTTACAGAACTCCGTCATTTTTATTTCCACAATCTAAGTTATGTTTACTTGCTAAGACTTGTATACATGGTGTTAATGGAAATTAGTCCATTGCTGCATTTGGTCTCATTCATATGTTGACGCATATGATTTTTTCTAATTAGAGCAGGAACTGCTAGGATCTATGTAGTTAATAGCGTGCTATAGCGCTGCTATACCGGCATAGCGGAGCGGAGCAGCCCTTGACTGCTACGGTGCTCGAATAAAGTAGCGTTTTCTAATAGCGGCCAGAATAGCAGGAAATAATGGGAAATAGCAGCAATAGTGTCCACTCCAACAAAGTGTGTTAAGAACCTATTTTTACCCCTCCTCAAATGGGCATCTATAAGGTCATATTTGGGGGTATTGTCGGTTTTTCGGACCTAGGTTAAATAATTTCCACCTTTACCTCCTTCACATTTGATAGTTTTTTTATGGCTAAATTATTCTTTTGGTCCTCATTTATTTTAATTTGTTCAAATTGGTCCCTCTATTTTAAAAATGTTCAAGTTTGTCCCTTACTTGTCAAACATTAAGCAATTTGGTCCTTTCCGTTAAGTTTCACCGTTAAGTACTGACTAAGTTACTCCATTGGTCCTTCATTTGTTTTAATTTATTCAACTTGATTCTTATATATTATTCAACTTGATCCCTCATTTGTTTTAATTTATTCAACTTGGTCTCTTATTTGTTTTAATTTATTCAACTTAACGGTGAAACTTAACGGAAAGAACCAAATTGCTTAACGTTTGGTAAATAAGGGACCAACTTGAACATTTTTAAAATAGAGGGACAAAGTTGAATAAATTAAAACAAATAAGGGACCAAAAGAGTAATTTAGCCGTTTTTTTATTTTTGTTGTATTGACATGGAGATTACAACTTATGATTATCAATCATGATTTTGTGTTTGCAATTTTGGATAATCTGTTATGTTTTAGCATTTACATATGTGTATATTTAATTGTTTAGCTTGTGTGTATATACATTGCAATGGCGGCTATCCCGCTCTCGCTATCTTGCTATAGCGGATTCAGGGGTCGGCCGCTACGCGTCTCTATCCAAGATTGATAACTATGGCTAGGATAATGTAAAGAAAGCCAGAATTCATTTTTAAGTGAAAAGGAACTTTATTATAGCATTCTATTGATGTTAAATGGAATACTAACTGTTTTCTATTATTTTGATAATTCTCCAGATATCAGAAGTCAATTGAAATTTATGAAGACATAGCTCGCCAGTCTCTCAACAATAATTTGCTAAAGTATGGAGTTAAAGGACATCTTCTTAATGCTGGCATTTGCCAACTTTGTAAAGGGGAAGTTATTGCTATTACCAATGCATTAGAGCGATATCAGGTCTAATATTTTCAAGAATTTACATATTGAGACTGAAAACATCACCAATTGCTCAATTCTTTGGGTCTGTATTTGTTTTTGCAGGAATTGGATCCAACATTTTCAGGAACACGTGAATATAGACTTTTGGCGGTACGTCACTAGAAGTGGAATTTCATTATTAATGTTTTATGACCGATATAATGTTCTTACCAATGTTTGGTATTTTTTATTATAGCATTGTAATTATTGCACTGAATGGTTCTTTACTCACATATTTGCCAGATGAAGTACTGACATGTTTTTTGAAATTTTTTTGGCAGGATATTGCTGCTGCAATTGATGAAGAAGACGTTGGAAACTTTACCACAGTTATCAAGGAATTTGATAGCATGACCCCTCTGGTAAGCTCCAAATTGCTGGAATATGGGGCAATAACTTAGTTGTTGTCAGACAAGAATATTTCCAATATGGTTTATATCCATATTTTTATAACAGAGTAACCATAATTTATTTTAATTGAATTGCCCCATTTTACAGCAATTTGATAAAAATGTTTTCACTAATTTGCTTGTGCTTTGAACTTTCCACTGAAAAATTGATTCATTTGTCGTTGTTATATTGAAATTTTCAATTTAACTGCTGAGACAGATGAATTGCTGCCTTTTTTCTGCACTAGTTCAAAACTTACACTCTACTTTCACCAAGCTCTACAGATTGTGAAATATTTTGGGTGGTGTTTGGGATCAAATAAAATTGGAAATGATTTTATTTCATTGGATTTAGAAATCAAATCCTGTATTTGATGCATATTATAAAAAATGGGATTTGATTTGAATTGGAAACCATTTTCTTATGTTTGGAACTCCGAACTCATTAAAATGGAAATTCATTTGATTTGATTTGATTTTATTATTTTACATGTATAAACTTATGAGATGTACGAGTGTGTTTGGAAAAGCTGGAAAAAATAGATTATGCAGATAATCGATTATATGTATAATCGATTATCACAATAATCGATTATAATTAAAATCTGTTTTTATTTTGGTATGTTTGCTGAAAAGTGATTTGAAGACAATCCATTTCGTTTGGATGGTGTAAAAAAAATCACTTTTACATAGTAAATTACGAAAAAGATAAGAAGTTATTTGTATAATTTAATAATATTTGTTTGGAAGTTAGTTTTGTAAGGGTAAATAGGGAAGAGAATTTTGAGAATGAAAAATAATCAAATCACAACAATCTTAAGCTAAAACAAATTAGATGCCATAAAATAGCTTTTTTCCCCCGAAAAAAGCTTTTCTATAAATTTAAGCTAATTGCCAAACATGATAGATTATGTATGAAACAACTTTTTAGTCAAAAAACAGCTGAAATGGGAAAAAGTAATATTTCCCAAACATGCTCGTAGACTAGTTAGAGGTAGTTATTAAGCATAAAATAGTCTATTTATTTAAATTAAAATCAATTCCTATCAAATATGATGAAATTTCGTCAAATTGGAGGAAATCTATAGGATTTTAGAAATCAAATCATTTCCTGTTTTTTAAAATTCCAAACACAAGTTTTGATTTACAAATCAAATCATTCCCATTTTTTACACTCCAAACACACTCAGTGATTGTGAAACATTGGTCAGACACGTTAGACATTTCATCAAAATCATCATTTTTATATGGGAAAAGAAAACCAAGGAAAAATTATAATCACTTTTATGTTAGTGTAACCGTGTTCAACTGAGTTATGAACTGTTTTTGAGTTAAACGTCTGTCCTTGTTCTGATCATTGTCTTTTGCATTCCATTCACGGCCCTACTCTCAGTATTTCATCAACATTGCCTATTTGCATGAATGTTGTGCAGGATTCTTGGAAGACAACACTTCTTTTGAGGGTGAAGGAAAAGCTGAAAGCCAAAGAACTTGAGGAGGATGATCTTACTTGAATTGCACCTTAGTCTTCTGTCGGTTGAACTTCATGTTTGACAATTTGCCTTGTATTTTGCTTGTCTGTCCAGTTCATCTTACATATCTACTTATACAGTGTACTTGCTTTGGGTTTCAATTGAAGTGGTCTGCTTGAATTCATGAAATGAGTTTGTTGTGTGGTTGCTTGACTCTGATCTTATCCGCTTTTATTGGATTTGCATATCCCAGCGACAGAACGTTGGCATCATAAAGAAATGTTATTATATTAGCTTTTTTGGAAGGATTAAAATTTACAGTATTGAAGGATCATAGAACGTCTTACACTGCTATTTCTATTTAAGCCATGTCATTTTGATCCTTTCTGAATTATGGCAAATTTGGAAGCTGAGATGTTTGTTAGAGAAATTGTTTTGTTTTTGAGGTGTAAATGTAATGAGTTTACATTTCTCTAGTTTCTTTCAAGAAATATCAAGTAATAGTATGATTCAATGAGTGGGTAAAAGAACGAGAATTTAGAAATTTTGGAACAAAAACCTTAGATTTGCTTGTTATAATAAAATCGAGGTGACAAATAAAGTATTCATTTTCACCGAAGGACATAAGCTTAGTTGCAATCATTTTTATCATGTTCTCTTTTTACTTCCTTACTCCCAACTATACAGGTCTGAGTTGACGCTTTCCTTTGTGTTCGCTTGTTTTCGTGCCTGAATGGAATTCTCGATTCTATTACTCTCAACAATTTGAACAAAAGGAAGTGATACGTTGTTAATTTCATTTTCCTTGTTCCTTAATCACTAACGATGTTTTCCATTTTGTCATTTTTATTGCATCCCTTTTCAATCTGTTTTGTAAATTTGCTGTTGGTTTCCTCTGCCATATATCTCCTTAAAATTGTTGTGAATGAACTTGCTATCATAGCCTTCTCTACACCTCGTTATGCCCATAATAATAATTCATATTAAAAAGAAGGTGCCATCACAATTTAGTTATCAATATATGATGGCATGTCTCGTTAATACTCCCTCCGTAACAAAATATAAGTAAAATTTGATCCATCAAATTTGTAACAAAATATAAGCAAAAGTTGACTTTTTACATCCTATTTAATGATAGTAAATGAAAAAGGAGAATGCTAACGAGTACCGTAAGGCTTACGGCAATCGTTAAGGAAGCAAAAAAAGAAGTTTTTCATGGAAATTGATGTATTTAATATTTAAAGATGTGATATACTTAGTTTTTCAATACAAAATTCTTTTTTTAGTTTCCTTAAAGAGTGCTCTTAAGGCACTCGTTAGCATGACCCTAATATGCCCTTAATTTGATTGCATTTAATTGAAACAAGTTTCCATACAATAAAATTAATGTGAATAAACAAAGAGGGTAATTTCGACAATGAAGTTGAACTTTTAAATGAGATTAACAACATTAAATGTGAATAACTAATTATCTTAATAAGTGTGAAAGTGATTAAATATGTTTATATTTTGTTACGGATGGAATAGATATATAGAGTTGTTAAAATGGGATGAGATTGTTTGTTTTTAAATAAGGGTATTCTTGAAATAACTTTTATGTCAACTGAGATGAAATCTCTTTTTGAGTGATCTTAATGGATTTGGATCCTCTAATTTTAGGGCGGGAAAGTCAGATACCTTTCTCTCTATCTCTCTTTATTCATTTTTTCTCTCATCTTTATTTCTTATTTTTAATTACCCTTTTCTCTCCTTTATAGACACAAAGTCACCGTAATTTTCCCGCACTAAAGTTAGAGGATCCGGATCCGATCTTAATGATGCATTCCTCATCGGGTTGGTACATTTAGAAGAACTAATTAATTTCTTTTAAGTGCTGACACAAGGTTTAAACTTGAGTTGACAGTGAGGGTACCTCCTTAATCACCAGGGAAACTAAGATTTCAGATGACCTTAAGCGATTTTTGGTTTTTTCGCTCAGCTAGGAAAGCCGATTGCAAATGGTGGTGAGGTATGATTCTTGGGGGTACTATATGATGAATGACCAAAATTAGTGATGTAAATGGGATGCACTCTATTGTCACTCACTCCACAAGTTTTGCACCTGAAGCAAGTGTCAAGTAATTTTATTCTAAAATTTCCAGCTTCTAATTTTCCCGAGTTTGTAAGATGATCTCGGAAAAGTTAATTATTTCAATAATCAATTATATGTATGATAGAATCAGTTTTATATTTGGATGTATTTACTGAAAAATGATTTTTTTCATTAGGGTTGTATAAAAAAATTATTTTTATATCATAAATTATCAAAAGAGTATGAAATTATTTGTATGGTTTCTTCTTTTCCATCAAAAGAGTATGATTTATTTGTTTGGTTTAATAATATTTATTTGATAGCTAATTTTGTGGGGGTTAAATGAGAATAATAATATTGGTTTTAAAATAATCTATCCAAGAGCGTTTGGATGAGATGACATAGATCTCTTCCAGCTTAACCAAGGTCTCGGATTCAAATCTGAACTTGGGAATGCAGCAGCGTTAAAAACTCTCGAGGGAGAGCTTTGCCGCCCATGTGGTCCTACTCGGTTCGAGGGATTAATCTCCGCAGTTACCCGCGAGGATACCCGATTTATACCAAAAAATAATCTAACAACTTTTTAAATAAATTTTAACTTCTATCGTTTTTTCTTCTTGTAAAACCAACTTCATTGTGTTTTAATCAGGCCAAACTTTATCAAATCCAAAACTAATTTTATTTTATTATCACATGAAATCTAAAACAACTTTTATTTAAAATTTTTATTAGTAATTTGACTAGGGAGGGGAATATTGACCCAACTTAAGCACCACTTACTGCAAAATTAAAAAAAAAAAAAAAAAACTTAGGTTAATTAATGGATCGCATCTGTAATTTTGAAG
Source organism: Ammopiptanthus mongolicus (assembly GCA_039655645.1). NCBI lineage: Eukaryota > Viridiplantae > Streptophyta > Magnoliopsida > Fabales > Fabaceae > Ammopiptanthus > Ammopiptanthus mongolicus. The sequence goes on from CM077348.1 coordinate 7,240,001, forward strand.
TTAAATTGTTCTAACATTGCATAAATCTTAGTTTGAATTGGATTAATAAGAAAAAAGAAATAAAATAAGAAGTTTTATTTTATGAAAAAAATGTCAAGTTGACGCATGAGCTAATTCTCACTTTTTTCTATCAAAAAACAGTACTATTATATATGGCCAATATCTCAATAAAAAAAAAAATGTAGCCAACAAACAACAAAGATACTTATAAGAGAAATGTTAGCAATATATTTTCTAAGACTCTCTTTTCTTTTCAATACACTCTTTCCTATTTATAGGAGTCACATGAATTTTAATCAATAAAAAATAATATATTTAAAAAAGAGTGTATTACTAACACTCCTTTACTCATATTGGTAGACATTTTTGGAGTAACAACTATTTAATAATCATTAATATCGCGAGACAGGTAATCAGGTGTCGGATACACTAAATAACCTCGCATAATTTTCTGAAGTGACACTCTTAAAGATATTTAATTTAAAGAAAAAAAATTTCTAAACTGATTTTTTTTTTAAAATAAATATATTTTTATCATTAATTTAATAAAATGAATTAAGATCTTTATATATTTTATTAAATTAAAAATGATAACATCTTTATTCGTTTGTTTTAAAAAAAAAATCACTTTAAAGATGACTTATCCTAATTTAAAATAGCTAAAATATCTAGCACCGGCGAGTCATTGCATGGTCTATTTTGTGCAGCTCATGCAAAAAAGCTGAGCCCGATTTACATAAACTGGAGAATATTGACCCTATAAAAAACAAATAAATTTGAAAGTTTCAATATATCTTCATGTTCCGGTCACCGAATCAATAATAAATAATCTTATAAATAAAGCTTGATACAAAGAAACGAGTGACACGAAATAGAAGATAGATAATGTTGAACATGGTATGGGACCCTCTTCCTCTTCTACAGTGACCAGATTCTAGAAGAAAAAAATGCATTTTTCCTTGTTTCCTTTTCATCTTGTATCAGTTTCTTGCTGGAAGAAGTTTATTTTCCACCCACCAAATGAAATTTTCAATATTTTGAGTGTGTCCTTCCTTTTTATTTTTCTGGCAAGTGGCACGTTAAGCAATCTGTTTGACTATTCATGTTTTGTCAACACCGACTTACACACATGCGATTACTTTGTTTTTACCTTTTATGTTTGGAGTTTAGATTCGATTCTTTGTTTGTGAATTTTGTAGAATAAGACTCTTACTTGCATTCAACGCCTTCTTCTTCCTCTTGTCTCAGCTTTTAGGTATGTTCCTACTTGACTCATACTCCTGCATCTCTACCTTTCCTTCATCAGCATATGCCTTCAAATTTTGTTGTTATTGTTCTAGGTTTTCTCCCTTATGAGCATATTTTAATTACCAGGATTTTGTGAGGATGTCTGTCATGCAAATTTGAGGTTGCTTTCCCATGTGTGTTTGTTTTTTTAGGTGTTCCTGATATGAATCTGTTGGTATTATTTTAGATTTAGGGTTTTGACTTTTGAGTTATCTTGTAATTTCTAATCTGTGAATTGTGAATTTTACAAGAAATTTGTTATGGATTTGAATACTTAGATCAAAACTATTCTATTTTGTCCTCGCAGTGCTTGTTCTATTCCTCTACCATTGATTACATGGTTTTGACTTTGATTGAGAAAGCTCAGACTTGATATCAGAATGGTTTCAGTTGATAATGAGAATTCCACAGAAGAAATTCAGGAATCTAATGGAAGTAAAGTAAAGGAGTTTGCTTCCATAGATATTTCAACTTCAAAAAGAACATTGCTGAGCAGTGAAAATCCCCAGAGAAAGTTCCAGGGAACCTTGAGTTCTATTCCTAATAGAATCAAGTTCTTTAAAATTGGTTCTGCATCTGCCAAATTCAAGAACCTTGCTACTGAGAGGGACCAGATGTCACAGTCTGTCCCTTCTTCTGGTTCATTAAGAGAGCGCTTAAGTGGCATGTTCGCTAAGAAACTTAGCTGGGGTTCACTCAAGAAGATGTGCATAGAATGGATTAGGAACCCAATGAACATGGCTCTTTTTGTGTGGATATTCTGTGTTGCTGTTTCAGGTGCGATTCTGTTCCTTGTCATGACTGGCATGTTGAATCATGTGTTGCCAGATAAGTCCCAGAGGAACGCATGGTTTGAAGTAAACAACCAAATACTCAATGCACTGTTTACCCTTATGTGTTTGTACCAGCATCCAAAGAGGTTCTACCACCTTGTACTTTTGTGCAGATGGAGTCCAAAAGATATCTCTAGGCTTAGAAAGGTGTACTGCAAGAATGGAACATATAAGCCCCATGAGTGGGCACACATGATGGTTGTAGTTGTACTCCTTAATGTGAATTGTTTTGCTCAATATGCACTTTGTGGTCTAAACTTGGGTTATAAAAGATCTGAACGCCCTGCAATAGGAGTTGGAATATGTATATTATTTGCAATTGGTGCACCTGCAATCGCAGGTTTGTATACCATTCTTAGCCCCCTTGGTAAAGATTATGACTCTGAGATGGATGAAGAAGGGCAGGTGCAAATTTCTGAAGCTCAAAAGCTAGAGCCGCTGAGAGTGAAGTCATTTGAAAAGAAATATTCATTTGCACTGAGAGAACAACAAAGGGTTGTTGAAAATAGACCACACTGGAGTGGAGGAATATTTGACCTTTGGGATGATATTTCTCAAGCATATCTAGCACTTTTCTGCACTTTTTGTGTGTTTGGGTGGAACATGGAGAGACTTGGCTTTGGAAACATGTATGTTCATATTGCCACTTTTATGCTATTCTGCATGGCTCCCTTTTGGATTTTTATATTGGCTGCTGTTAATATCGAGGATGACACTGTTAGGCAGGCTCTTGTAGCTGTTGGGATTATTCTATGTATCTTTGGTTTACTGTATGGTGGCTTTTGGAGGATCCAGATGAGAAAGAGATTCAATTTGCCTGCTTATAACTTCTGTTTTGGCAAGCCTTCAGTTTCTGATTGCACACTTTGGCTATGCTGTTGCTGGTGCTCTCTTTCTCAAGAAGTAAGAACTGCGAATACCTATGATATTGTAGAAGATAAATTTTTCAGGAAAGAAATTGCTACTGGTGACAAACTACCAATTTCACCTTTGCCTCGTGAAGATGTTGCATCAACCAAATCTGGCACAAGTTCTCCTCTGGGTAACAACTCTTCTCCTTTTATGAACATACCATCTGGTCCTCTCAGTTCAAGCAGTGTCATCAAGGGATATTATAGTCCAGGTAGGCCACTATCCACTGTAAAAGAAGAGCATCCCGAAAGAGGTACGGATGAAACGATGAAGCCACCAACTCCGCCATTAATACACAGAGAATCCCTTTAGTCTCTGAAGGTAAAAGCCAGTGATCTTTCCTTCTTGCTATTTATATATATGACGTCATATGGGATAGTTCATTAGATTTATACATTCAGCGCACCCGAAGTTATGGATTTGATCTCAGCTCTCTCATACTCATTTATATCAACCATGTATTTTAAGAAGCAGATTTTATATGTTGATTATCAGTCACATGTAATTAACTGAGTAGATGTCTGATTGAACCAGCAGTCCTTTCATTTTTTTGGGGAAGTTTTCTGTACCTTTTTTTTTTCTGTATCAAATGCATTTAAATGGCAGACATGAAATGATAGCAAAGAGCATTTGTTTGGTTTGTTTTCTACATTCATTTTCAATTAATATGTTTTCTTTGATAATTACAGAAATGTCATATTGTTTTTACTGTGATTATTATTTTCAAACTTTTGTGAAGGAAATAAAGAAAACAACTCTTGTTTTTACCATTTCACTCACTAAAATTTAAAAGTAGAATGTGACATTTTTATAACTATTAGTAAAAAAAAGATAAAAATAGAAAACAAACCAACCAAACGCCCCCTGAGATTACGTGTGTTCCATCTTGTGAGAGTATAAAATTAATGATTATAGATCACTACAAGGTTCCATTTTCATTATTGTCTTCAGCAAATAATTGTTCGTTGCTGTGCAGCTGATCTTAAGGCATTGGCAAAGGACATGATTTGTACAGCTTTCCTTGTTCAATCCAAGATACATGGCTCAAAGTTTGTATTATCTTTGAGAATGACAATAGTCCAATACATGCACGGTTCTGTTTTCCTCTCTCTGTGTTTCTTCTTTCTTTCTTCTGGTGCCTTCAATCTTCTTTCTTCTTCTATGCTTTTTCTTTTATTCTTTGGTTTATTTATCATTCTTCTTCGCGGTATAATCTTCCTTTCATTCTTCTCTCCCTGGTTTAGATTTGTGCCCTAACTCTTCAAGTCAACACCAATGGTGAGTCTGTAAACTTGCTCGGATTTGTGCTCTCGTTCAGATACTTGGGAAAGGCCAGCTATGTTGGTTAAGTCTTCCTGTGCAATTTGCATAGCTTTTCCAATAATGTCACCAGTGAGGATATTGATTAAGTCCTTCAGATCTCTATGGAATGCTTGGACAAATCCATTTTGAGTTGAGAGCTTTTCGACTAGCAAACAGTGCCCATGTCACTTACTTAATTGGTTTTGATTTTGCCTACTAATTTTAAAGTAGTCTCAACAAAAACTCTAACCATAATTCTTCAAATTCAAAATTCATGAATAGAATGTTATGCGTGAATAGCTTCAAATTCATAATTCAAATCTGCATAGCTTCAACTTTTGCAGCTTTTGCCCACTAATTTTAAAGTAATCTGCACATAATATTGGTGTTCACCTGTTGGCTATCCATTGTGGATATCGAAACTGTCTAAAAGGGCATGTATATGTACACCTTCAACTCTGATTTGGGCAACTAAGAAAAGCACAGAATAGGAGAACGAGAAGAAAAGAAAGGGAAGAAGAAGAGAAACTAACAAATAAGAAAACCAACGAAGAAGAAGATGGACCAGAGAAGGAGAAAACACACCATAGAAAGAAAGGTCTCAAATCTTTCTCTACTTGTTTTTTAAAAAAAAAAAAATTAAAAGATGAAGAATTAAGAATTAAAAAAAAATTAATCAATGGTTGGGATTTAAATAAATGGATGGTTGGATTTCATCACAGCTAAAATTTAACCTTGGGTTAATAGAAGGATAAATTTTACTAATTATTAGATTTTGAGGATTAATTTGAAATAATCGACAGCTAAGGGTGTCTGTTTGCAAGGTTTTTTTACCAAACTACCCTAGTTTTCAAAACTATATATCAAAATAATTTGGTTCTGAAACAATTTATCAAAATACTCTTATTTTGAATAAAAAAAATATTTTTTGAGTAGCGCTAGTCCAACCAGAGCCACTCCTTTACACGTGGCACCCTCTGATTGGGTACCAATTATTTTACTCAAATTTAAAAAAAAAAAATTCATGCAACGCCACGTGGCGCTTTCTGGTGAGTGGCGTTGGTTGGAGTAGCGCCACTCACCTAAGAGCGTCACGTGGCCAGTTCCTGACCACTTCTTCTATACCTACCCCTCCCCCCTCCCTATATATAACCCCCCGCCCCCCGCCCCCGCACACCAGTCCCAGCCTCCCACCCCCCAAATTTTATAACCCGCTCCCCCTTAACCCAACACTCATATCTTTCTTCACACATCTCACGTCTCCTTCTACCACACTCTTCAACATTATTTATTTTACTATTATTCTTTAATATTTAGTAAGCAGTTATATTAATATTTACTTTACTAATACGATTTAGTGTTGTGTAATTTGTATTAATACTGTTATAATTCTTGTCATGTTCATTAATAGTGTGTAATTTAGATTAATGTTATTATAGTTTATTTTTGTCTTTATTTATTGTTGTAATCACTAATGTTCAATTATAATTATTGTCCAACATTATTTATTTATTTTATTTATTTGTAAATTTTATTACTATTTTGTAATTTATATTAATGTTTTTATTATTTAATTTTTGTCTTTATTTATTTTTGTAATCACTAATATTTTTAATATTGTTATTTAATTAATGTTATTATTATTGTCTTTTTTATTTGCTTAATTATAATTATTCAACAATTTTATTTAATATTTCATTTTTAAATAGTATTATTATATTAATATGAGATCAATCCTAACATATTACCCACATACTCAACCCAATTTTACGGTTTTTACCTATTACTGTAGTGCCGTCAACACGCAAACCTGGCAATGATTAACTTGAAATAAAGATAACTGAGCAATTCCCAAAAATCTGGCTTGCTCAAGATACTCTACAATGGCGGGGGATATGTTCACACCTCCATCATGAAATTGTTGGGCACGTCTACAAATAAGAACTCGATCTTCATCATCGTTCTATACGTGTTGGGAAACAAGAGTAGTTTGCTCACCCAACACTGATGTAATTACCGGGCCAGGATTAATCGCATCTGCCATCTTACCTAATAAAAAAACAATAATCTTAACATTAATGCATAACACTAAAAAAAACAATAATCATAACATTAATGTTCATTACACAATAATAATAAAATTAAGAAAAGCAATAATAACATTAGAAACAAAAGTAATAATAACAAAAGACCACTGATACCATTAATATAATAATAATAATAATAATAATAATAATAATAATAATAATAATAATAATAATATTATAGGATTAAATAGAAGTTAAAACAATAATTAGAAATAGTAGAATAAATAATATTGGACAGTGTAGTAGAATGGGGACTGAGATATGTTGCATACCTACAATTAATATTAGTGATGACAACAATAAAAAAGACAATAATAATAAAATTAATTTAATAACAAAATTAAAATTATTAATCATGACAACAATAATAATTTCATTTACAAAATAAAATAATAACATTAATAATAATAATAAATAAAATAAAAAACAAATAATAATATTAGTATAATAATACTGATAACAATTATAATTAAATTGTATACCTAAATATTAAAGAGTAATAGTAAAATAAATAATATTGAAGAGTGTAATAGCAGGAGAAGTGAGATGAAAGTTATAGTAAAATAAATAATGTTGAAGAGTGCAGTAGAAGGAGAAGTAAGATGTGAAAAAAAGATATGAGTGATTATAACAATAAATAAAGACAAAAATAAATTATAATAATATTAATCTAAATTACACAATATTAATAAACATGACAAGAATTATAACAACATTAATATAAATTACACAACACTAAATCGTATTAGTAAAGTAAATATTAATGTAAACTGCTTACTAAATATTAAAGAGTACTAGTAAAATAAAAAATATTGAAGAGTGTGGTAGAAGGAGAAGTGAGATGTGTGAAGAAAGATATTAGTGTTGGGTTAAGGGGGAGTGAGATATAGGATTAAGGGGTGGGAGTCTGGGGTTGGGGGTGGGGGGCGGGGGGCGGGGGGTTACATATAGGGAGGGGGGAAGGGTAGATGTAAAAGAAGTGGTCAGGAACTGGCCACGTGGCGCCCTCAGATGAGTGGCGCTGCTCCAACCAGCGCCACTCACCAGAGAGCGTCACATGGCTCTGCATGAATATTTTTTTTTTTAATTCGGGTAAAATAATTGGCACCCAATTAGAGGGTGCCACGTGTAAAGGAGTGGCGCTGGTCCAACCAGCGCCACTCAAAAAATATTTTTTTTATTCAAAACAAGAGTATTTTGATAAAATGTTTCAGAACCAAATTATTTTGGTATATAGTTTTGAAAACTAGGATAATTTGATAAAAAAGCCCTGTTTGCAATTGACTTAAAGTTTAAGGGGTCTGTATGCATTTTTTCCTAAAATTAATACTCAATATCTTAAGTTTTTTAAAAAAATATTTAATAATTTATTATTTAAGTAATTAATATATTTCAATGAGGGATATTAATTACATTTCAGTCACTGAACCATTAATTAGCCATGGAGTCCGAGTCTGGATTTCTACCTTCATGCGGTTGAGTGGATGGTGACATTGTTTCCCCGGACCATAGATTTTTACTATACTGATCGTGTAGGTTAAACTGATTGAGATATCAGCATTTTATATTAAACAATGATATAAATCTTTGTGCATCGTGATTATTTTATATTTAAAATGATGGTGTGGTATTTATTTTTTTATAAACAAAAAATATATTAGATAGAGAATATAAGAAGTGTTCTAACCCACTCTAGCCCATATAAAAAAGAATAAGAAAAGCTAGTCTATGCAAATAGACTAGTGCATCACCTTAGAGATCCCGGTATTATTATTACAAAAGCCTCAACCCAAAACCCTTCAGAGCCCTGCACCTAAAGAAACCCACAGTAGAAAACCTTAAAAGTACAATAACAAGCAACCTAACAACAGTCGCATAACAACTTGGAGACAAATCCAACCAGCTTAAAGATCCAAAATTGACAGTAGCTGCAACATACAATCTTTACAGTGTCAAGACGATGAATAATACACCTTTGACTAAACCTTGTTTATATCCATAACAACCGGAAGCTATAAGTATAGAATAATACTTCCCTATTTTTGTTATTTATTGATGGTGTGTCATTTATTGATTTAGTCTACGCAAATTATTTAGATAAGGTATACACAAGTCTCTTATATTTATTGATGCTATTGATAAACAAAACTAGTGTTTTTTCTTGCTAGGCCTGTACCAATCATATGGATACATCAAAATTAAGTAGAAAGGATAAACTAGCTAGACAACATAGCAATCTCAGCTCCTCTTGAGTAAGACTTGCCAGCAGCACCTCACTCCAAAAATGGGTATTTTTAAAAAATAAAATTAGTAAGTATTCCGTACATTGTATGGATATTTTTAAATTTAAAATAAATAAAACAAATTAAAATATTTAAAATTATAAATGATTTATACAAAATTAATTCAAATAGAACCTAAAAATATAAATTAAGAGAGAAAATATTTAAATCGAAAAAGAATATATACATAATTAATCCTAAAATTTAAATATTTAAAAAAATAAGGATAACATTTGTTCTGTTATAAACGAGAGTGGCTTAAGAGCATATTCTAATTTAATATATACATGTGAATATTTTTATTTTTTATAAATATTTGTCTTGAAAATGAAAAAATTAAATGAAAATAAACTAAAAATTAGGGATTTTGGTAGTAATAACTATTAATTAGTAGTTTTGAAAATATATCCTCAAAAGAATAATGAGATTTTAATTGGTATGCACCGTTAGTGTAAAGTTTTTGCATTGACAATCAATCACAAATCATGATATGTATGACTTTTATGATAGTTATAATAAGAATAAAACATTTTTAATGATGTGATATATTTATGATTGGTTGATATTCTTGACAATATAAAAAATATTTACTTAGACATTCATTTAAAAATATATTAAAAAAATTTAAAATTTAAAAAATGATATCGTTGACCTTATGAATTCATTTTAATATTCTAATTTAATATAAAATTTAATTAATATATATTATTAATATAAAAATATTTTTACATTATTAATCAATCATAAATAATAATAATATGAATGTAGCAATGCTATCCTTATTACTTGTCAGCACACAATAATGGAATTCATGTGGGACCCTTGATTGAAGCAGGGTTTAAAAGAATCTTGATGGCAATTAGTTTTTCAATAAGGTTTGAGCATATGTAATCCCTAAACAAATCCATGCGCACCCTTGATTGAAGGTCCAAGGATAAATTCATGATTGGCAATTAGCCCCAACCCACGATTGCTCTGCTCCTTCCTAATTATTATTCTTACATCATTCGACATATGTAATCTTTGGCAATAAAATCCAATACCTAAAACCAGATAAGAATAGAAAACCATTATCCATTTCCTATCTTCTTTCCCCTATGGGAAAATCGGTTGTATGTGGGGTTAGGCTCCACGAGTTATCGCGAATTGTGTCATCTGCAAATGGCAATGCGAAAAGGGTAACCCAAAAACAAGGCAGATTCCCGAACCGCGTTGCCATCCCAGCAAAGGTGAAGATTGAAAGAAGGGAATGTGGGATTCCCCTCTCCGATGTGGTTGCCGATTGTGCCAACCGATGGTTCCACCAAACCCTCAAAGAGGCCAAAGCTGGCGACGCCGCCATGCAGCTACTCCTTGCCCAAATGTATTTCACTGGCTATGGCGTTCCAAAAGATCCTCTCAAGGTCTTTTTTTTTACATATAAATTGCGTTACTCCCCAACTCTATTATCCTGCATTTTCTCTTTTAAATTACTCTTTCTATGCTTACACGTTAGCTACCATTACCAATTAATTTCAACAATGTAGTACTCATCTTTGAAGGACTAATTTCAGTTTCACCTTAATTATACTTGTGTTTTATAATAACGGGTCTAATTACATCTTGCCACTTATTTCTGTTACCAAATGACAATTGTGAAACTTGGAAATGAAACTGAGATATAGATTGTAGCCAAGTTGTCAAACTGGATTGGAAAATGATGGTTTGTAGAAAAGATTTTCGTAAAAAATTCGTGAATGTGTGTGGTGGCGTGTTAGTAATAAATGAACGGCGTGTTTAGTTATTTTCAATTCCATTTCTTATTTTGGTCACCCATGTGTCCATATGCATTCCCACTTTTATTGTCAAACTCGTGTGATTCTCTTCGCAGTGCTCAATTGGATTAAATCTGATACTTATTTTATTTTTTTAAGAAAAAATTGCTTGAATTCAATTGCTTATTTTGATTTTGAAGGTCTAATCCCCATTTCCAGTCATTTTCTTATTTTTCTTCAATTGCTGAATATACTGTTACGAACTTGGTTTAAAGGGCAATGCTTGGATTAATAAAGCATCAAGCAGTCGAAATTCAGTTTGGAAAGCAAGCGATACACATATAGGTAACCCCTTTTTTGGATGGATTAATATTGTGGCATTACATGTCCTTATTGGTGATCTCTGTTTTATTGACTTCTAGGTTACAGAACAAGTGATTCAGATTCATATGAATTGGAGAACAAAGCTAAATTTTCTCCTTAGTTTGTTAGTATTGTGGTAATGATTTGATTTCATAAATGCTCCACTTCTTTAATTATTAACTTTCTGGATTTAATTTCAATTATGTAAAATGTACTATATGATAGCTTATTGTTACTATTACTACTCTACTGCTAATTTATTATAGCATTGTAATAATAAGTTTCAAATCTTGTTTAACTGATATTTGTTGTTCTACTTTAGTGTTGTCTCTTCTCTTCTAAATGAAGTTGTTGTACTGTTCATTTTCAGGAAGGTCTTACAGTAACTTAAAACATCATTTGTATGTCTATTTTTTTATAGCTTATGTATGCCTGCAAGAGTATTGTTTTCTTTCCTTTCTCATAGAGTAGAAAATTGATGTCTAATTAACAACACTATGCATAGACCCTGCTTCTAGCACTCTGAGAACAAATCTTGAAATGAGGCTTTTATCTATACTCCTCAATTCTAAGGGAGATCATAGCTAGAAGTGTTATTTAGTGACTCTGGATACTAACTAGCCTGTATTGTTTTGTGCATTACCTGCAAAACTTGTGATCCTTTTTTTTGTACCTGGGTAAATATTAGTTGACTTAGACATACAGGCACCCAAAATAGATTCCAGCTGTGTACAAGCAAAGTGCACATCGTTGTCGCTATTTGTCCGATTGAGTTGTTCAAATAACAATGATTTTTTGAAAAAATTTAAAGTTGTCTTAACGTCTATGAGTACTGTGACATTATTGCAACACTAGCTGAAGAGAAAATGTATTAATAGTGTGTTTGGTGTTGCGGTGAAAGGTTTAGAAGCACGTCAAGCATAGTCCATCGTGAAAGCCATACTCTGAAGCTTCCACATTTTAGGCAATAATATTTACCAAATTGCCACTCCTACCGAGATAATGCTCCAAAGTGATAATTGCATTGCCGAAACAAACATGCACTAAATGGTTGTTTGATACCCCAACCAGATGTTAAAGGAAGTTCTATGTTTTTAAAAGTATCTCTGTACTCTTTAGAATCCTATATTAATATTTTAAATAATATTCAAATTTAACGTTTAAACTCAACGGTATCTAAAAATGAAATGGATATGCAAAATAACGTTTCATTCTTTCAACTTTTTGGTGTCAAAAAACTTGATCAACAATACAAGGGTTCGTGTGTTAAAACAAAATTTGTTAAAACTTCTTTGTTTAAGCGTAGTGGTAAAACTTCGTATAGAATGTTTAAAATCACATTTGTTAGCTTTATCATCCAAGTATTCAATAACATAATAGATAAGTTCACAGCTGCTCTATAGACGTTTAATTTGTTAGAACAATAATACATTAATTAATACTGAATGGAAGACCTTTTGTTTTGAGTTCTTCCCTAGAATTTGCTTATAAGCTCAATTTTCTTTTGGCCGAATGGTAATTCTCCTATTGTGATTTTGTGCAATGTTATTGGGCTTCTCGTCTGTCCTTTCTCCATTCCCATGGCTTCTCAGGATTTGTAGAAGCCCATAATCCAACTCGCCTTGCTCTAGCTTCTTTTTCCCACTTGATCAATAAGAACATAAGAAAGTTAGGATATAGCTTTGAAAAATGATGAAGGAAAAGTGATCAAGAGTAAGTATTTACTGTTTCCAATTCGGGTCGTTTGTCATAGGCTGTGTAGTGCCATGCTAAACCCTTCTTTAGCATCAATTCCTTATCATAAAGTTAAAACCAAAATGAGAAACTTAGACAGTCGTAAGATGTATATAGCTAAAATGAACAAACATGTTATATAATGAATACCTGTACAAAAATGCCATTACAATATATATCACCAACACAACGACCGTAGCGATCTTCTCCATAAACAAAGACCCTCAAAGACTTACCTTGAACAATCTTGGTTAATTCAATTTTAGCTTCCTTTCCGTATGCCATTGAACTTTCTGGCGCATCAATTCCCCTGTTTTCTTTCTGGAGTTCATCAACAACCTAAAGACATTCTAATACCAGTTTATGTTTGATAGTTACCTTAGACGAATCCGATACTTTCTAGCAAGAATTTCCTCGTTTTGAAAAGGAATGAACCTGATTAAGAAAACAATTAGAAACCATTTAAAATAAAATATGTAGTGTTGGATAAACTTAAGCAGTTAAGCTGTTAGGTAAAAATCCATAAGTTGTTTTATATTTTACACAAGAGGCTTTGATATCATGTGAATGACCAACCTTTTTCAAAATCTTAAGGTGTAAAGACTGATAAACAGTACTATATATATCTGAAATTGGAAACATTGACATATAGAAATAGGAAACTACAAACCAACCGATATCCTGAATCAATAATCTGTTGGTGAAATGCATCTGCCTTTGCATAGTCCCCCCGAGCACGGGCTTCTGCTCTTTGCACAGCTGCTGTGTGCACGTTGCCAGGGACAGATGATGATTCCCTGGGGTCTGCTGTGCTAACATACGCTGTTACAGTATCACCATCTGCCACTGCTCTTGCATCAACCTAATCCCGATTGAGATAATGAATGAATCATGTCAAGTTGTCAACTACCACATTTTCAGCACGATTATACGTACATATGGTTTTATGGGCTGGGCTGAATAGAATTGTTATTCTTACTTACTGGTAAGGTGTGCATTTCAAATTTTACTCCATCGGGCAAGGATGTAGGGGGTTGAACAACAACTTCAACGAGGGTGTCAGGTAGAGGAAGACCATAGAAAGCCAACAACCCCTATAAATTTAGCAAGATAAAAAAGTTTTTGTAATGAGAGGTTTGCTTAATTTGGTATGTGAAAGTGAAACACTCATACTTGAATTGAATTCAAGCTGTTTGTAAGTGTATAATACATGCGTTTAACCTCAACGTCTGCTTTTTGATGTCTTTTCAAGGTCTGAATGACAAGCCTAGCTGCTTCTTCAGGTGTCCTAGGAGGGGGTTTTGCTTCTTTCCAAACATCTGCTAACTTTCTATACCTTCAAATTAATTTTGTCCAAATTACATGGTAAGGACCAGAAATTAACAACATGAATAGAATTATAAGTCAACTTTTTAGTGATCAATTTAGTATATAAAAAATGTGGTGAGTACCAGTTAGCCTGAGCCTTCGTGGAAGACACAACATGGTTGCTCAGTCCTTCCGGTACCTAATAACATCAAAGTAGAACATATATACAGATCTAACAAATTATTATGGTGTTTTGAAAAGAACATCAAGTATGCCAAATTAGCTGAAAAACACAAAATTTCAAACTACTAGTTCCTAAATGAAGAGTTAATAAATAAAGTAGCAGCATATTACGTACCTGGGATGTGATTTCAAAGTGAAAGAGATCGTGGGCAAGTGCTGAAACACCTACGGTGGTAGAGGACACACCGTGTGGTCCAAGTGATTCAGAACCACCATCAGCAGCTGTGGGCTTGCAGCAATGGCCATAGAGGAACCTGAGGGCGTTTCCCATTATTAATTGAATTTTCTCCATCTGATGGGAATTGATGAAAGTTTGAAGCTTTGGAGAGAAAGAGATCAAGGGGGAATATATCTAGGGGTGGCAAAGAAGAGGAATCTGCCTGGTATGTATTGGGATCGGAGAGAGGGAGGGAGAGAAGGAAACGTAACCAATAAGAAAATAGAATGACAGGTGGCATTTTATTATTTGCTGTTCCGGGTTTTACTGTGGTAAAATAAAATGTGAAAGTTCTACGTCAACGGTTTAACTTAAATTGTGAGATTCTTCTATGCTAGCTTTAGGAGCGTGGAAACGCGTGTGATGTATCCTAGTCTATAAGAATGTAGGACCCACACATGTGAGGTGTGTTTGGTTCAAATAATGGGAGGATTCTAATAGAGGGGAGGGAGGGGAGAGATTTTAAATAGCTATTGTGTTTGGTTGAGAGGAGGGGAGGGGAAAGATTTTAATGGAGGGGATAGAAAGTAATACTATTTGTGTTTGATTCACATGAGAGATTTTAAAACTAACTTACTTTTATATCCTTATACTTTTAGATTTTAAAATACATAAGTAGGGATATTTTAGTCATTCCATTCAAAATGTTTTAAATCCTCTCCTCTCCTCTCCCTTCCAAATCCCCCCACTTTTGAAGTGGAGCCAAAATTGGGTGAGGAGGGACTTTGCACCCCTTCATTCCCCTCCCCCCTCCTAAAAAATGAAGCAAACAACAAATGTTTAAAAAAATCTTTTCCCTTCCCTGCATTCTCCTCCAACCAAACACTATCTAAATATTCAAATATCTTGTTGGGTGCCTATCTTATGAAATATATATGATGCAACATTTAAGAGAGCAAACGAGTCTCTCACCGTACACCATTATTATAGTCCTCATGGTAATATCTTACACCCTCCACACTAGATTCCAACTCCATCCACATCCCCTCACCGGAGACCATCACCAACTTTCAACAATTTTTGGCGCCTCCACCCTTCTCTCCACCGTCATCGTCGATCTCTACTCCTATGACTTCGTTTATAGAGTCAATGTAGCTTTCGAGAGCTTTAGCCTCCTTCAATTCGCTCCCTCTGCAACCCGCCTTCTCCCTCTCTGTCTACGGCCCCTCCTCTTTTCTCATTTCTGTCTCCCTCGATGCCAAGCCCACCGTGAAAACCAACCTAGCACTTTGTTACCCTAACCAAATCCCCAACCCACCGTCCTTCACCCCCATCCCCACCACGCAGATTGGGTACCTTCGGGAGACTTTGTGTGCGCAACGGGCACAACGATACTCGTTGGTATGTGCAGGGCCTGGGTGCGGTGTGACTGGGATAGGTGTACGACAACGACGAAGCAGTTGGACAGAGCAAAGGAGAACGCCTGGTTCTGGCTAGGCGGCGCGTGGTAGAAGACTTATCGCGGTGGTGGCTGTGCGGTGGGGTTCGCCGTGGTGTCAGGGTGAACGACGACGGACGTAGCTAAACGAAAATGGGTCGCGGATTCGGGTCGTTGTGCAGATTGAAGCAGAGAGGCAATGACGGCAAGACTGGAAATGGGAGGGCCGGAGAAGATGACCGGAGCTCAAAGACGGCACCGCGGTGGGGAGACAACGAGGTGACGGTGGCAATGACGGTAGCAAGAACAAGAGTGAATAAGTCAGAAGAAAAAAAATTCTAATGTGGTAAAGTGCATGACAGAATCAATGAGACTACATGATCTAATGGTATTCAAAGATGGTGCATCGTGAGCAACTTCATTAGTCGCGCAAGGTAGAAGCTGCCATAGTCCCAATGTCATAAAATTCGAACCCGTCGTCAACTCGGTTAAGACATTCTGTTAATGGATCACTGATCGAACTTATGAGTCATGATACTCTCAAGCTAATAAGTTGAAGATCAACATCTTTGTTACATATGAAATGTCATCTTTATATATAAGTAAGGTAGTATAGGGTTGTCCTATGGATAGTTTCGTAAATTGCTCTAGGGGCAATTTGGTAATTTTGCATAAGTCTATCTCCGGCCGATAACCAGATACTAGTCCCTTTTAAGACGTAGAGCTCATTGAAGTGAGTTTTGTCTCTCCCAAAAGAATATTTTACATACACACGATAGGAATTAAACCCCTAACAACATGCTCAAGAAACCCCATTATCTAACAACTGCAATGGGCTAGACATAGTTGGTATATATACAAGAGTTTGATTTGAGACGATCTTTTCCTCTAAAAAAATTCTTTTTAATTCTTGTAACATAAAAACGCTAGTAGTACCCTTTTTAACATACACTTTTCAATATATTCTATATTATTAGATGGATTTGATGTAGGTTACACTCAATCACATGAATACACTTTCTATGTAATGACTCCCACACATGAGAGACCTGTGGAAAAAAAGTCTATTGCTGACATTCCTCCTTGCAATAATAGGCAGGGAGCAGCTGAGTAAGCCTCCGCGAACCTCTCCAAGAAGTTTCGGGTTCAGTGCCTGTCATTTGTGAATCTTTGTTGTTCACTTGTTTTGTGGCAAAGCCAAATCCAGCAGTGGTTGCCAACCTTATTGAGCGAGTGGAGGCCAGTTAATCTTATCAGTCCTATGTCAACAGTTACGAATAAAGTTTCACCTTTAATTCACAGAAAGTGAAAGATTCCATCATTCACGTACAGAATCTAATTCTGTCTTCATGGTGCAGTGGTTTTTATTTATATACATATTGTTCTATATATGTCACGCTCTGCCCAAGACATCAAACGACCCTACGCCTGTTGAAGAATTAGAGCAGCAGAGACGTTTGGTATCAATTTTCTCTCAGAACCTGCTTTTCCACATATATTTTAGTCAATAAGAATGACGAATGTAAGAGCCAACTAATCACAAACCCTCTTGCTATTATATGATGATCCATTCGTTTCCATCCATGGGATGGGACTGATCAATGTTTCTTGTTGTGAATGTTGTCAGGTGGTGGAAGTGAAGGTTGGTTTACACTGTGACGAGTGTATCAAGAAAATTCTCAAAGCCATCAAGAAGATTGAAGGTAATTAACTAAATTCCCAAGCCCAAAAAACTATACTATTTTCAGATTTTGTGTTATCTCATTGCTACAACTTGTCCAGATCACTTAAGTTAGGTGCAATAAGTCAATTATATTGTTAATTAATAAATAATTATAATAATAATTAGTTACACCTAGCTTGAGTGTGATGATTATAGGAGAATTTCATCAACCTTTTATTGCTTTATAATTACATCTTTTGTTTCTTCGAATAATTTTTAGACCCTGGGCTTGCAGATATTGAAACGTACAACGTGGACAAACAGCTAAACAAGGTCATCGTTACAGGCAACGTCACAACAGAGGCCGTGATTAGAGTCATTCAAAAGATTGGCAAGAATGCAACCGCATGGGAAGATGTTCAAGCTCAACCCAATTGCTGAGCTCACAATTCCATTATAAGTAGCAACTCAAGCATCCAGTTCTCTTTTTCCTAAGTTGTGGTACCATGCACGATATGGAATTCTATGCTGTGTAGGGTTTGAAGAAGAATACTTATATAGCTACCTCAGTTTTGTAATTCTTGACCTTTACCTTCAAATAAAATTAATACACAGCCCCATTGAAAGAAATGAGATGCTTAAATTTCATTTAATTGGTATATAATTATTCCATTTTGTTTTGTGAGGAAAACATCAAAGCTCCTTTTACATTCTCCTCAAAATTTTCCTCGAGTCTCTAGCAAACAAATTTATCCTAAATTATATCTGTTTATTTACCTTTTATACTCGAGTTTGACTGGAGTAAAAACGAGTATGAACTTATAAGCACAAAAAAAACAAAAAAAACGAGTATAAACGAAAATCTGCGATGAATGCGAAGCATTCACTAATTGAATTGAGAAATTTTAGTATATTAATTATTTTTTTTAAGCAAGGTGATTAAGTCAACAAAAAAAAAAAAAAAACAGAAAACACAACAGAGTAAATGGATTTTGAAACAAATAGAAGAAGAAAAGTGAATTTCACATGATTGAAATTTTTTAAGGAAAAATAACTGGCTGCGCTGCTTGTAGATCGTATAAAATTGCGAGCAAAAACTTTGCTGAGGGAAAAACATGGTACTAGCTCCAGTGCTCCACTTCGTTACACTGTTAATGATAAGAAAAACATAATTCTATGGTAATTTTAACACCCAAAAAAAGAATAGCATTATTGTAATAAAAAGTTCCAAGGGTAAATGAAAATTGATTTAGCACTTTTATGATCAAGAAATAAGTTTGAAGCTTTGAAGGCAACTATTTCCCCGGGGCCATAAAACTATAATACTCCTACTTTTTTTTTTTTTTTTATCTTCGCTAAACCTGTAACTGCTTCACGATTTCAACTTCTTTCGCATCCTTAATACAAATTTAATAATTCTAAATCTTTTTAAATATTTCTCTTAATAATTTTCTTATTAAATATAGAAATTATTTAAAAATATATATATCTTCTTTAATTTAAGATGAATAAGAAAAAGATGTGTCAGCAAAATTTCAGATCTGAGTGCTTGCAGATATTGAGATCTATAGCGTAGACGAACACAAAGTGTAACTGTCCTGTAACGTCACAAGATAACAAGTGATTACAGTTTGAAAAGAGGGAGGGAGGGAGGGGTTGAGGTCGAGAGTTGGAGCACAGATCGAAGTTGATGTAATGTTAAACTCAGCTTAAGTAACTAGAAGAAAGGGGGAAAGAAGAAACAAAGTTTACAGCAGCAACATGAAAATCGAAATGGAAATGGAAATGGAAAAGAAAGATCTGAAGTCATAATTTATGACTCTTTGTTTATGTACAGCTAGCAAATCCCAAAGTGGTTGCAGTAGATCTGTGTGTCTAGCGAGGCTGGTGAATAGCCCGTGGACTCACCCTGCAGTACTTCACTATCTTGGGAGCCTTTTCAGGATACCTCGGCGCTTCACCACGCCCCCCACCTCTTTCCCATTTCAACGCTCCCAACGACACCACTTCTTTCCCTTCTTCTTCTTCTTCTTCTCTTCCTTCATCTTCTGAATAATATAATTGAAACAAAAAAACATAGTATAGTATATCATTAACAAGGGGTATGATATGATATGATAGAGTGGAAAAATCAATAATAAAAAATAAGTACACTTACGGGGATGGTGGTGGAAGAGGACATCTTCATCCAACTCAAAATCGGAGAAGGATGTATCGATTTCGTTTTGGGGATCATGGAAGCGCTCGCGGAGCCAGTAATCACGAAACCATGGGGAGGACTGGACAAGGCCCCACCATTCATCCGAGAAATCCTCCACCGTCCGATACGCCAACGGCACGAACATGGGAGCGTTGGGATTCAACGTCGACGATGGCCTCGTACCACGGATCACTTCCATTGTTGTCAAAGTCCGTCTGTCTGTCTGTCTGTAACAAGATAAGGATAAGGATAAGGATAATAATCAAGTGAAAGGTGTCAGATGTGGATGCTTAACTACGAAGCGGTGACTCACTCAGCTCTATAAATAAGGATATGAAGTGGTGTTACGCACGTGACATGCGTGCGCCTATACTAAACACGCGGTTTTGGCTTCACCCACTGTTTCTATATTGAGCCTATGGGCCTAGGCCCTAATGTCATATTCATGACTGTCACACCATCATTCTTATCCTCAACCATTACATTATGCAAACAAGGTTACACGTCATTTTTGTCTCATTCTCCACACCTTGCTCGGATAATGATTCGTAAGCCGTAACTAATTATTTAGCTTGTCCCTATTGTTTTTTTTGGAAACAGTGCTCTCATGAGTCATCACACTAACAAAATATAAACAAAGCTACGGTTCGGTGTTTTGTTTGATTTGAGAAATAAAATAAAATAAAAAAGGTGCTTTTTTTTATATTTAAATTATTTTGAGGTAAAAATTATTTTATTTCATTAATATGTATCATTTTAATTAAATAAATCATATTAATAAATTAAATTATATCATTTTTATCATCTAATTGAATCAATTAAGATGAGTAAAGTTATTTTTAAATAGAGGAGAATTTACTAATAAAAAATATGAGAAGAAAAAAATTAGAAGAGTTATTTGATGTGACATGAGAGAAATACGGAAAAAAGTAGTAAGAAAGAAGAAGGATATTTTTAAAAAGTCAATTATGTCGCTATTACATAACGGACACCTGGTAGATTACGAAAAAAATTTGATACGTTATACTTTATCACTTTATCTCTTTTTCTTTTTTTTTGAAGAGTAAAGATTTTCATTCATACAAATTAATAGAACATATCGATAATAATATAAATTTAAAATTATTAAAAATTGAAAAAGATGAAATTATGAACAAATTCATAATATCTAAGTTAAAAACATAGTATAATAATATCAAATTGTCTATAAAAGTGATATTATTAAAGTTATCGGAATACTTATGTTTCTGGACCTGTAGCATTGAGACCCAAGTCTTAATCAAATCTGTGATGGATCGAAACAGATCTGTCAATCTGGAACAAATGAATACCATACCAAGACGGAAATCAAATAACACCCCATCAAGACGGGAAACCAAACAAAGTTACACCAAGACTACGAAGAATAAGAAAAAACACAAAAAAATTCAGATCTATGTGAAAAACTCACACAAAAGAATCAGATCTATATAAAAAACCCGCTTATAAAAAGAAAAAAAAATGAAATAAATGGGTTATTTTAAATCAATATGACCCAAAACCATCCCTATTGTCATTTGTAAAAGTGCGAGGGAGACAAGAAAGAGAGGAGATTTCTCTTTTCTTCTCATAAGAGAACTTTTTGTGTAGACCCACCAATTTTTTTCTCCATCTATTTTCTCTCCACAATAAAACAAAAAAAAAACAATAAAATCATTTTATTTTCTCAGTCCTTGTTTTTCCTTCTCATTTTCACTCAAACAAAACAAAGTTTAAGTGATAAGAGATCCATTTTTTAAGTAATAGTATTTTAGATTTAAATTTTTTAAATTAAAAATACTATCCCTCATCCTTTGTAAATATTTTAGTTTACAATTATTTTTTTATAGTAAAATATCATACTGGGCCAAAGCTGATTTATCCAACTGTTAACTTAGTAGGATATTATTATTTAAAGTATCTCGGATCGTGATTAACTTATAGAGTTGTTTAACTCTTATTTTTATAGTCTCATTATATCACATCATCACTAAATACTTTATATTATTTAAGTAACTTTCCATTTCAATGGTGTAATTTTCAAAAGTTCACCAAATAAGTTTCACGAGTTATCTCATATCTTTATTTATATTTATTTTTTCTAGTTTTATAATTTCTTATTGGATGCTTCTTTAAGAATTAGTTGCTTATAGAAGTATCTTTTCTTACAATTAGATATCACATCATTGTATTTCAACGATGCTATCTAATAAGTAGAGGCAGAGGGAGGGCAAGCCTTTGGTTGCCATGACCTCCCCCAAGTTTTCAAAAATTTTTTAATATGTGTATACATTTTTTTTTCCAATGGTTATCATTATCAAAATGTAATAATTATTTAATGGATTTAATTATAACGTAGTGTGGATATTTTTACACTCAATCAATCATATATTGTCACATCATTAAAAATATTTGACTTTTACACAAAAGAGTTTAATTTTGATACATTATCAGTTTTACACTATCAATCAATCACACATAGAATAATTTATGATTGGTTGTCAGTGTAACGATTTTTTACAATCACAATGCATACCAATTAAACTCTTTACATTAACTACTTTAAAAGTCACAATGTGGTAACGTTAATTGATTGACAGTGTAAAAGTCTTTACACTAACATTGTATCAAAGTTAAGCTCTATTTCCATATCCTCCTACTAATTCTCCTATTTACTAAGCAAAAAAAATATTGAATTCTTTTGATATTTTCAAACAGCAAATATACTACTTTTTCATTTAATTAATATTTTATTTATTTAGTAATAGATTAGTATAAATATTTTGTACGAAAATATAGTAACACTCATTGAAATGTGAGAATGTATTAATGGATTCATAGATTTTAATTATTGCACCAATCTAATATTTTATTTAAATTCATATAGTTTGCTTTTATATACTAGTTAATTTTTTTTATAGTTATTTATGTTATGTATATTTAGTTTTGACTCCGCTCATAAGAAATTTCTGCTAATAAGAGCATGTTCTTATTTCTTAAAACTAGTTAAGCAACTCTAATTGTAGTTGCTCTTAGAGCATCTTCAACGAGAATTGCTTAAAAATTAAGAATCAATTCTTACATGGTAGCACTGTTAGAGCATCAATGACATGACATCCAGATATAAGAGCATCTCCAATAGTGCAATATATTGAAGTTATTTAACTCATCTTTTTATGGGTTTCATCATGTTATAACAACACTTCTTACATTATAATACTTTAAACAATTCTCAACTTTAATGATACAACTCTAAAAAAGTTGGTGAGCTTTTATAAGCAATAAGCAATGATTCTTAAAAATAGATATGACGTCATAGATACCCGAATAATGCTATCATCTAAGAACAAGTTCTTATTTCTTAACCAATTCTCCTTATAAAGGCTCTAAGCACAATTTCTTATAAAAGAAACAATCCATTAACCATTATTATAGAAGCACTCTAAATTGGATATAGTTTCAAAAGGGTGAGACTTTCATAAATTAATTTACTTAATAATAATAAAAAAAAAGCCCCAAATACTTTGTAGCTATCCACGTGTAATGCTTTTAAAAAAGTGACATTTTAGTAAATTATTATTATTAACAAAATAGATTGATTGAAATTATAATTTTTTTTTATTTTTCACATTCATCTAATAAATTTTTTTTTTAAATTTATTATATATGTTATGTTTTTTTTCTATCTTAATTATTTTTATCAATTTTAATCTTATAATATTAAATCAAAAGTCCGATATTAGACTAAAGTAATAATCACATCACGATAAAATTAATGATATTTGATCGAAATTAATAAAAATAACTAATATAAAAATAAAATATAATGTTTAAGATCCATTAGAAAAAAATAAACTCACAGACTCCTTATCAGAGGTAAAAAAAACTTTATCAATCAAGGTATTTTTCGTAAATTTATTTTGACCTGACAAAGAATACTGTAAGTAGGTGCAATTGAAGCTAAGAATTTGAAAGATCTGGTTCGCCCTAGACATTGACATTGGGGAATCACTGGTCTGGTTCCCTTACCCTTAGCCGGCGTGAGTTGGGTTGGAGAAATCCTTTCATACATTTTTGCTTTTGTTTTGTTGGCATACTCAATCATGTCAACTTCATCATCGTCTTCCTCAACTCTGAAAATCGGCATAGTTGGGTTCGGTACCTTCGGTCAATTTTTGGCAAAGACTATGATCAAACAAGGCCACACTCTACGGGCAACTTCTCGAACTGATTATTCCCAACTCTGTCTCCAAATGGGTATCCAATTTTTCAGGTAAAGCATCCTTTTTTATGGTTCAAAATGAGAATAAATCACAAAGGGAAATGAAAAACCTTTGTTAATGTTGCATATGTGCGTGCGTGCAGGGATGTGAGTGCACTCCTTGAGGCTGAGAACGATGTCATACTCATATCCACGTCCATCCTATCTCTTTCCGAGGTTCTCGCCTCTATGCCACTCACTCGTCTCCACCGACCAACACTCTTTGTTGATGTCCTTTCAGTTAAACAGCACCCAAGACACCTTCTACTAACAGTACTTTCATTCTTTTACTTGCTCCATTTCCATCGTTCCTGTAGTTAAGTATTTATTATATTTAGGATCCATTTGGATAGGCAGCTAAATTAAGAGCTTATTTGTTAAATATTTATCATACAAAAGCTTATGTATAAGCTGAATCTATGAGCTTAAACTTTACATAAGTTAAGTTATCCTGATAAGAAGATGAAAACAACTTATAGACATGCAAAGAATTATTTTTATAATCCCTTCCAAACAATTGCAGAAGTCTTTATCTCGAATAAACTTCTCGAAAGCACCCTAATTCTATAATAGATATTTAAAATTAATTATTAGTTAACTGAAATAGTTAATAATTCATTTTGGGTAAAATAATATGAATACCATAAAATTCCCATACTTGTCAATTCAAATGTTTTTGTCTTGTTGATATTTTAATTTATAAAACTAATGTCTAAGGGTTTGTTTGGGAGTTTGAAGAGGAGGTAGGGGAGACATTTTGAGATTTTTTAAAAGAAAGAATGATGTAAAAAAAATTTAAATTCCTCTAAACCCTTCCAAAATCTTTCCCTAATTCATCTTGTTTTGGGGGATTTTGATTATTTTGTTAAAAAATAAACCTCCATGCAAGTTGAAGGATTATCCCCCCTTTCCCGCCCTTGAACCTTAAATCCCCCCTCTTCTTTCCTCTCTAAACTTCCAAACTGACCCTAAAGAAAGAATGAAGTCCCACATAACATAAGTAAGTGCATGTTTGGATTTATGTTGGAATGAGTTCAAACGTATATTTGAGTGAAAGCAATAAATTCTTGCTTTCACGTTTTGTGCCTCATAAAATGCGTTTTTCCGTTGAACGCTGTTTAAAACGTAAATCCAAACACACCCTAACAAACTCTCAAGTTCAACCTAGATTAAGGCCTCACGTATTAAAATTATTTTAAAGAGAAAGACCATAAATTTGCTAAAGATATATATTTGATATGTATTTTTTAAAAACACATATTTTATTTAATTATTAACTTCGAAAATTTTGTATTTTTATTTTATTTATTTGATCTTACTCTTATTGGACAGTTGAATAATTGTTTGAGAACAACAGTCATATTCATAGAAGTTCAGATCAATAAAAAAAAAGTAGTTTTTTTTTCCTGTTTTTTCTTTCTTAAACTTCTTGAAGAAAATTCTTTCAGAATTGTTGGTCGATAAGTTTAAGTGTTTGGACTACTAGAGGCAAAAATATCTAACTTCTGTTCATGACAGGTATTGCCAGAGGAGTCAGACATACTTTGCACGCACCCAATGTTTGGGCCAGATAGTGGGAAGGATGGGTGGAAAGATCTGACTTTCGTGTATGATAAAGTTCGAATAAGAGATGAAGCTATCTGCTCTAGTTTCCTCCACATTTTCACAAGTGAGGTAGGTTAATAGCCTTGGTCAATTGTCACCAATGACAAAAACTTTCAACTAATCTGAGCTGCCAATGGAGAATGAAATAATAAAGTGTCAAGTTAGTTTCAACCAAAAAAACGTTCTAGATTAGTTTCAACCTAAAGATGGTTTGGACATGTGAGAAGAAAATCAATAAAAGCACCAATTAACATAGTTGACCAGATGGAGGATAGCCTCATAGTTAGAGGGAGAGGTAGACCAAAAAGAGCTCTAGGCCAAACTAAGGATTTAGACCTAAATGGCCTATCAGAAGAGTTGGTTTCTGATAGAACACTGTATCTTTTGATCCATGTGTCTGACACCACCTAATGGGAAGGGCTTTGGTTGTTGATGTTGCTGTTGTATTCTAAAATCTTTGAATGCAGAAAAATTACTACTCATAGCAATTGATAGGAACATGGCTCAAGGATAAGGTCATAAATGTTAGAGCATAGGCATAGGTGTAAACATAGGCCTCATCCAGATGACAATTTACACATCAATCTTTAACTCTCACCTTTTAACAACCTCTTTATACTCCAAGTCTGGAATACTACTGACTGGATTCCAAAAGAAGAACGAAGGAAGCAATTGTGACTGTCTCACATTCATCCAAGGTGATTATCCATTTCACACTGGATTGTGATGAACAGGGTTGCAGGATGCTACAAATGTCCTGCGAGGAACATGATAAATTAGCTGCCAAGAGCCAATTTATCACACACACTATAGGCAGGTATGCAGCTTTCTACACATCTAATCAAACATTGACAAGCACTTATACTGATATACATGCTCACTAGATACAACTTTGGGCTTACTTTTCTCAGAACATTGGCAGAAATGGATATCAAGTCCACACCTATTGATACAAAGGGCTTTCAAACACTTGTTCATTTGGTACAAGTTTAATCATGTTTTTGAACTTTCCCTTTCTTCCTCCATTCAATTTTTGTCCGCAACTAGCCATGGTGTAATAACACAACTTAATTACAGAAGGAAACGACAGTGAGAGATAGCTTTGATATGTATAGTGGATTATTCCTGCATAACAGATTTGCTAAACAAGAGGTATGCATCAGCCAGCCAGATTACTATTTCCAAAAATGTAGTATTCAAAACTGTTTTTTGCTTGCTTGCATTAGGAAAAAAATAATCATTCACTCTATTGAAGCATTAAACCAAGTACATAAAGATGTGACTCATGAGTCATGCCAAATATGCAGCTGGAAAACCTTGAACATGCCTTGCACAAAGTCAAAGAGATGCTGATTCAGAGGATGACTGAGGAGCAGGGTCCAGAAAAGGCTGAACGTTGATGTATATACTTTTGACGACAAGGGCATATTCATGAACTATGTTTATCATTTGGCTTTTCCAGTCCCTGAACAAAAAATCTACAGTATTTTTCAAAATCACCCATTGATGGATCAAGCCATTCGGGTATGATCACTGGCAAATTAATCTCAGTTATAATGCCTATAGGCTTGAGTTTCAATAAGGATACCAATGGTTAATCACTTGTATTTGTTATAAATTAGTTCCTACATTTTTGTTCCCAGCATATACTGGTAAGGTAAATTTAGAAAGCTTGAAAATCTGACATTTGGGTCCCCTCCATGTCTCAAACCGTTTCAACCCGTTATCTTTGTTTAGCTGAATTCATTATTTTATTTCAAGCCGAAATTCACCTTCCCTCTCCTTGCAAAATTAAATAAATCAACCGCTAACCTCTAATCCTCTAGGATCTTGACATGAACCTTCTGGCCTTCCACTTTAAATCTAAGCAGGGAGCATGCACTTCCTTGTGACCATCCAAGCATAACTTCAAATTACTTACCAATAGTCACAGCACTTTACCCAGGTTTCATCACATCATAATCCTGTGTAAAGATGGTCAAACTGTGTTCAAACTCTATAGCTGCTGATTGTTTATAATCGGGCCAATAGGGCAGACATTATTGACATAGTGGATATGTTTATGACATTGGGTGGACATTGTTGACATGGCATCACGTTGCTTAAGTAAGCACAACAGTCCAAATATTGCAAGAAAAACCAAAGTTAAAAGGAAATTTTAAAATTAGGCATTAATGACCGTCACCCTTAAAAGACCAATACTAAATTCTGACAAGTGCCTCTTAATCTGGCTAATGTAGGATGCATGGGGCAGGGATGCAACCTCTGATGCTATACCGTATTAATGTGGAATTTTCTAAATTTCCTGCTAAGGAATGTAAAATGACAGACCACGGAGGCCTAGATTGGCTGTGTGCCTGCGGCAAACTAAAAACCATCATAATCCAGTTAATAGAATCCAAGAGTTCCATCAGATTAATATTATGTGTGTACATATCTGTTCATACCAGGGAAGTAAGATAATGTCGTACCATTAAGGTCCCCTCCCCACCCCCACTGATAGGTGCGGATATATATGTTAGCTCTGGTATGGCACGTACATGTTATCTGGGTTCCGACAACATTCTATCCAATGTCTAGAACCTGATCAATTGTAGTTTTTGCTAAGGCAATATAATCTCTTCTTCCATAAAGGTTAGCAAAAGGTAATGCGGGGACATTGCTTGAATTCTGGTTCGACTATCTCCAAGTAAGTTGAGCAGATCTTTGGGACACAAAACAAAGAGCAAGGAAGCAAGCAAACTGCAGCAACTAGTGCTGCCATTCCTTTACCAACAGAAATGATACTTTTGAAGTTGAGTTTTATCTTGCCTCCCTTCTCTAAACAAACAATAAAGCGGTCTTGGGATAGCTATTCTAATACAATTTATTCAACTAGTATAACAAATATGGTCTTCAATAATGAACCCCTTGCCCAACACGCCAGCACAAACATTATTTCTGAATCTATTGCTAAAATCTTTTGCAATATCCCTAAAAGCTATTTGCTGCAGAATAGAAAGCATAACTGGACTATAAATTAAATTCGCATCTCAGCTGCCCAACAAATCAATGCCGCATGACTAATCATCAATAGGAAAAGCCTAGCTCACTTGATATTATGGAATGACGGCAAGACAGCAATAAGAGGGTCTCCATAACCAACAGCCTCTGTAAATCATAAACAGAAAAAAAAAAAAAAACAGTAAGAAATTCATCACAGCTATGTAAGTACCCGTCAGTTGGTGTAGCAGGGTGTAGCAGAACAATGAATGTGAACTGTCAATCATCAAAGTGCCGTAATAAGTTTAGAAGTCATAATATTGCCCGAGTCTTGACAGTGAGTGGTAACTATTGCAAACGGACAGAACAAAGAAAATCATGAAGAACCATGCTCAGACAGATTACAGAGAAATTAAACCTACAAGACATTGGTGAGCTTGACCAAATGCGTCATAACAAGTCAACAACAAAGCTTTTTCCCATAGGTGGATTAGACCATAAGCTTCCAATTGATTATTAGGAAATCCACAAAAACTTATACCTCCGATGGCCATATACTTCAATGAGCCATATTAATCTTCATGACCCTGTGATTTAAGATAATTTAACAAGTGCAAACCAGAGAAGCCGACATCCAGTGGAAAGAGTTTAGGCATTTCGTACACACATTTTTACACGAAGATACTCTAGCATCTTTGAAGTAAGGGAATTCATGATCTTCATGAATATCCTGTGACTTTTCATCATCATTTGACAAATGTAAAGTAAGGAAGCAGACATCCAGTGAAAGAGTTTAGGCGTTGTACACTCACTGGGGAATTCATGATCCCCTGGTTTGGTACCAGACCTTACTAGGGACCAGGGGACCCGAACTAGGGAGCCATGGATGAAAAGTGGAGTGGCTGTTCCATTGGGAGGTGTTGAACCCCTCATCAGGAACTTGAAATAAAATGTACCAACCAAGTGAGCTAGGTTCACAGGACTAGTAGGACAATTAAAATTATTTCCATTACAAATGGAATGTGCAAAATATACTGGCCTTTCTGCAAACGATTTTTCTCCAGTCTTAGTTTATTATTTTTGCCATATTTAATTACTGGAGGCACATTTCTATTTCAGAAGCCCCATATCAGACAATTCTATGCATTTTATCAATAGAAGGTCATAGACATCATACCTCCATCCTGGAAGAGTAGCTTCAACACTTCTCCAGCCGCATCTGTCTGCGAGATTTCAAAATAATACTAGTCAGAAGAAGTAGATATACTTAAGAACCCACAATTAAAGAAACTGACAAAGATCACCTTAACAGGGAGCGAAGTGCCAAACTGATCCAAATACCCTATAACTTGCCCTTCTTTGATTACATCACCCTGTTCAAGTTTAAAATTGAAAACAGGCAATTGAGTTTAGGCAGAAATGCAAGAACTGAAATAGGAAATGAAGACGATGAAACTTATTTGTTGCAGTTCAATGAAAGTCAGGTCCACAAACAACTTGACATGACATGGTTTCAAATCGCAGTCCACAACCAGAACTGCAGCCACAATGTTGTGTTTTTGTGGTCTCGGCAACCGCATCGCCACATTTTTCCGCAATATATCGCAACTGAGGTAAATGCAATGCAACTGCTAGCACAATTTAAAACCATTTGTAGGCTAACATATATTTGAATACCCAAGATAAAATGTCTATTTTGCATCTTTCATAGATAAGGTTGCAAAAAAGCCTATTTGTTAGAAGAGCATTGCTATTGAGTACGACAAATTTCAATACGAAATCTAACGAATTCAAACTTAACCAATCAAGACATAGATAAGCCGCGTAAATAGGGAAATGAAAAACCATCAACTAATAAAAATACTAGTCAGTGCTCAGTACGAAATTGGTTTCATACTCCGTAGCACTTTTGTTGTTAGAATATATTTGGATTTTTTCCCAATTATATGCCAACCTAGACAACCTAAATTTACAATTATTTGCTTCAGTTACTACTTACTAGTAATAGAATTAAATACCAATAAAGAGATGGAAGAATACATATGCCTGACTGAAAAGAATGTTCACATACTTTTCTATGGTCACAGCCTAGATCACATAGGTAGCGTTTAGTAGACTTGCTAGAACAGGACAGAATGGAACATATGGGTTCTAATTCTATGTTTAACATATATAATATAAGTAGAACAAAACAGGACAGGAGTTAAAAAATGGGACATTTTGGTTCCAGTAAAAGGGTGGAAACAAATAGACCAGAACAAAACACTTTGTTCCGTTCTATTGTGCTCGCACTCCAAACGCTACCATAGTTTGGATGCGGGAAACAAGGCAAGGGCAGATGCCAATTCAGCAAAGCATCAAATTGTAAACATTTCACGGTGTGTGTTTTCCTTTAGGGTTCTGTATAAGTTAAAGTATAATTGTTTATAAAAATACATCAAAATTATTATTTAAAATAATACTTATAATTTTGTGATAAGTATTGGTGATGGTGACTCACTGGTATCTTTGTTTATTACAATAGCAATCAATTAATGTTCTAAATATACTTGCGACAATATCCGAGGGGTAGTCTCATAACAACGTGTGTGGGATAACCTCGTTAAAGACCAAAAAAATAAACATCCCAAATAAAAGAAAAGATTGAAAATAATATAATAATAGAACATTATTTAGGTTACTATATTACTTTATATTCTTTCATTTAGAATATTTCTCTTTAAGAGGAATGCTAGCAATACACTCTCTAACACATTTTTTCCAACACATACTTTCCTATTGGTTGAAATTCATGTGAGTCCCACTAATTCATGTGGATCCCACTTAAATTGTGTAGGACTCACATAAATTTCAACCAATAAAAAAGACTGTGTTGAAAAGAGAGTGTTAAAGAGTGTGTCACTAGCATTTCTCTTTACTAATTACTATTGATGTCAACAAACTTAACCAATACTCATTATGAAAATGTAAATATGATTTTAAAATTTTTAAAATATTTACATACCAAAGAGAAGGTAACATTGTTTATATTGTATAAGCTAAGACAATCGTTTCATTATTAATTATTAATTGTTAATTTTCCCTTTTTCTCTTCTTTTTGCCACAATCTTTTTTTGTTAAATAAATTGATTTTAAAAGTCAACATATGCTTGTTAGCAAGGTCCACCTAGTAGATGTAGGCTGACCAGCAAGCAGGCTGACACATAGGCTAGATCCATCATGGCTGCTGTATGGGATGATAGCAGTTCACATGCTACTATTTAAACATGAACCAGAGACGAACTGTAAATGTTAGTTCATGAATTAACAGAACCTTAATATGCAAATTAGATGCTCGTATGCTTCCAATGCTGGAGGTCACAATAAGAAGCACAATGCAAAGTAACTATTGAATTATGTGATCTAGGTCATAAGCCGATGGCTTTGACACACCACGGTGGGGGATAGGCATAGGCGCATGTCAAAATTGTACCTCTTTACAGATAGGAGGTTGCTTCTTCCCTTTAAGTGTTCTACCACTTCGGAATAAACCAACCTGAAAAGAGAGAGAAAGGACGCAAAAAGTGATTGCAAACTCTGCATACCTCAAGTCAAAGATAGTAAATCAGTGAAAGCATAGCTCACTGTATATATTTATAGATGGCATACCGTAGGAGACGATACTAGGACGTAGCTATTGATACCAGAAGCCTCCAATGCTGCCAATTTTTGTGATTTCTCTATGGGAACATTTACAAATGGATTGGTCTTTTCTGGAGATGATTTCGGGGGTGATGATGGTGGGGTAGCAGGTGCCGATTCAACCATAGGTTCAGTTGGAACAGGCGGCGGTCTAGTTGGTGAAATGTTGGACATAGGAGCTTTTGCTAATCCAATGTTTCGCTTCAAATGCATCTCAAAATCTCCAACCTATCACAACAAAAGTCAAATAAGGTCATTATAAATCTGCATATACAACCAGCTTTTGGAAGCATGTTTCTTTTGATGACCCAGGTACAAATGAAAGATGTGGATCTAAGTTGTTACATACAATGTTATATCAAATACATTATATAAATTTATTTATGATCAAGATTCAAAAATTCAAAATTCATGAAATAAAAAAGGAAAATAGGACATATTCAGATAGGATAAGATTCCCAAAAGCACCACTATCTCAAGGTTCAATTACAATGTGATCAAATTGGCAAAAGCACCCTTATCATTACTGATCATTTGCTATGACATATCTTGAGTAAATATATGTATTGAATTCACTAAAGTTTCATCACACACAACATATTAGAGGGCTATATACATATGACTGACAGCATTTTAAAAAAAAGTTGCATTAGAGTGCATAACTACATATTGTCAATAGAAACTCCCAAATGATTTAACACCAATAAAATATGCACATAAAAAGGAAAAGTGGAAAACCATACCATCTCTATAGCCTCATGCTTATCAGCATAAAGTTTCTTTTCATCTTTTGAACTATACTTAAAGTGCACTATTTCAATATTTACAAAAGAAGAAAACAAGAGACTAGAAGGTCACCTTTACTTTTAGTTCAGCGATTTGAGTCTCATCACATACATCCAATACCAAAGCCTGATCATAAAAAACCCAGACAAAGTTCAAGTAAGGAAAGAGTTAAAAAGATAATGACAGATGGAGAGTACAACCAGTCAAACAGAAGGTCTTTAAGATGTCAGAAAGATATTCCAAAAAACATAATTTTGCCCTATAGAGTGATGAAAGAAGAGTCAATATTATGGCCCAAGCTTGTTTGAAGTTCTGAATACCTGTAGGGGATTATCAGATATTCAGATTCACGTTGGAACATGGCTGTTAATAAATGCAACTCTGTAGTCTTGGACAAAAACCAGCAATCACAAGTAAAAGATATCTTGTCTACATGAAGTATAACCATAAATTAAGATTACATTTTTCATTTGTGGGCATAATATTGCTAGTTACCACCAAAGTGTATCATTTATCAATAATAATAAATATGAAGTTTCAGGTAAATAAAAAGGAAGGATAGCTAAAGACCTCAAATCCATTAGGAAATGTAGCAGCTTGCAAAGGCTTTCTCTCCAAAGATTCATTTCGGAAGCTATCCAAAGAAGCTGCAGCATTATAGACTAATTATCAGGTCTTAAGGAATAAGAATGCTAGGTGAAATAACTACTTGAACAGCCAGCTTCTTCAGAGAATAACAGACTCATAACATGTAACCTCCAAACAACATTACTCAATTACCATAAGAATCTTCATAGCAACAGAAGTATAATTGTTGCCTAATATTAAATATCCAAGTAAATAAATAATTATTTTAAAAGAAGTAAATAAACCAAAAAATATCGACACACAACCTTTATAAGTCATACTATTAAAATTCTAACTAGTATTGACAGAAGTTTTTAACTTTTAACTTTCAAATTCAAAATGAGTATGACTAGTACGGGAAAATACTTTCTTCTATCTCTTTTCTTTCTAATAAATATAGTGGGAAATATAATATTGGATTACAATTATACAAACATAATCCCGCTGACCAAAACTTCTACAACTGATTCAAGTCATTCAAAATCTTAAAATAAAACAACTATTGTAAAAGTTAGAAATCAAATTACAACAACAATAATAATAACAACAATAATAATAATAATAAAAAATAAATAAGGCTTAGCTCATTCAACCAACAGGCACGAAGAACAAAAACATAAGTAAATAACTTATTTGAAAAACAAAAAAAAACCCACCCTCAGACTTGGTGGTGTTGATAGGTTCAGCTGATTTTGCGCATGACACTAGTGTTCGCTTCCAGGTGGTTTGAGAATGAATGTGCATGTGCTTGTTACCAATTACCAAGCTATGAATGAAAAGCCTAGTTTGAGAGTTGCAACCGACATTGTGGATGGGAATTACACCTGGATTCTGAAGTGAGGACTGCATATTGTCTATGAGATCTGAGTCAAAAAGTAACGATTAAGCATCTGATTATTGCAATGGTTTTCAATCAAACAGTAAATAATATATAAATACCACTACCACCAAATACAGAAATCAGATTCACAAGAAACCAAAGATCACAAATGCAGAAGCAGAAATCGCATTCAGCCAAACACATTCACAATACAGAAAGAGAAAAGCGAGAGAGATACTGTGAAATGATCGAACTGCAGCGGAGGAGTCCCTGGAACGAATCGAATTTTGCAGAGTAAAGCGTGAGCAAGTTATAGAGATCAAATGCCAAAGTTGTTAACAAATTAATGGTTTATTGATGTGCCTTCGAAATGTCTGCCACCTCGCATTACTCCCTCCGCTTCCACCTTTCCACCTTCTTCTCGCTTACATCCGCCCGGTTGTAATTAATAATGAAGACTCTGTTTTTGGATTAACATAAAAAAAATATATTATTTTAATAATTAATTATACTTATTTGATTTTTTATTTATTTTTTTAAAATCTTTTTTTTAAAGAAAAAAAATCACTTTTACTTGTTTGGTTAGGTTTTTATTAAAGATATCTATAAGAAAAAAAGTTGGAATTAAGCTTTTAGGAGAAGTTTAGGGTGGGTTTTGTTTATTCGTTCTTTTCTGTTTTCATTAATAATTGTAAAAACGATATCTTATTTTCTTATATTTTTTGTTTTTAAAGATTTGTAAAACAAACAGTAACAACTTTTCTTAAACATTTTAAAAAATGTAGAGGATCTCCATATATTATTTTGACTTAGTTGCACTTTTGGTCCGCAGGTATTATGATTGTGCAATTTTGGTCCCCACATGTTTTAATTGTGCTAATTAGGTCTCTTAGATATCACGATTGTGCAATTTTGGTCCCTCTGGTTCTAATTGCGCAAATTGGGTACCCTAGATATCATAATTGTGCAATTTTGGTCCCCGAGATTCCAATTGCATCAATTGGATACCCCATATATCCCGTGTTACAATCAGGTCTCTTCGTCACTGTGTCGTCCAATTTTTAACAACAGTAGCCTACGTGACACACATGGGACTAATTTGACACTTAATGAGGCTTACACGACATTTTTATGTGCTATCAACCTCATACACATTAATGGTCATGTGAATGTTTCTGTGCAGAGAACATTTTTTGCATTTTCAGAAACTACGGCTTCAACTTGCATTTAGAGATGGATTAAATGACACAAATGTCCTCTACAGAGAAACATTGAACCTCTATACTCACGTGATGTACATGTGACCATTAAAGTGTGTGAGATGTCAACGATGTCATATAGGAATGCTACATAAGCTGTCAAGCTAACCTTACTAAGTGTCAAATCAGTCTCACGCTTGTCACGTATGTTACTGACGTTAAAAATTGCACAATTGTGATACATGTGGACCCGATTGGCGCAAAAGGAACCTGAGGAACCAAAATTGTACAATCATGATACCTAGGGGGACGTAATTGGCGTAACTGAAACATGGGATCCAAAATTGCTCATCTTGACATTTGAGGGACCAAAAGTGTAATAAAACCTATTATTTTTATTCTTGCATTCTTTGAAAAATAAAAGGTATAGAAAAATATATATTAAAACATATATTTTTATTTTTTTATTATCTAAAATAAAAGTGATATAAAAATAATGTAAACAAAATTATATTCAAATATCATCCGTCTAGCTTATGGGAATAATTCTTCGATGATGATTTTTCTAAATTACTCAAGAACACGTCTCTTTACATGAGGGATAGATAACATGAAGATAAGTATGCACAATTAAAAACAAAGTAGAATACATGATGGAAATGGATTAGGATCCTCCCTTATCGTGCGAAACAGGATTGAATTCTACTATTACATTAGTATCTAATATATCTATTTTGATATCAGATAAATAAATTTTAATTTAAGTATAAGATTAAGATTTGTTGAATAG
Organism: Ammopiptanthus mongolicus; assembly: GCA_039655645.1. Taxonomy (NCBI): domain Eukaryota; kingdom Viridiplantae; phylum Streptophyta; class Magnoliopsida; order Fabales; family Fabaceae; genus Ammopiptanthus; species Ammopiptanthus mongolicus. The sequence goes on from CM077348.1 coordinate 7,276,333, forward strand.
GATCCTAATCCCATAGCAATTGTGATAAAGCACTTTTTTGTTATTTTTAGATTTTCGAAATTCTAAATACATGTAACTTCCATCTAATGTAGGAATTGTAACTTGGAATCACCATCTAATCGCTGTCGTTTATGACAAAAACAAAACAAATCACTTTTATTTCTATTCATTGTCATATTCTTTACATTTACAATTACTCTTTTACAATTTGTTACAGCTCATAAAAGCTGTGACTTGTATTTATGAGCAAGCCTAAGTTAGTTGGTTAGTGATTAGAGAGTTAGTTATCTAGTACCATCTCAAAGTTCAACCATTCACACAAAGAATGCATACTGAAAAATGCTTCAGAATTGATTGAATGAAAAACTAAATCGTTACAAAGAGTTAACAAACTATTTATAGTGAATCAAAAAGCTAACTAACTAACAGCTGGTAACTAACTTGTTAGAATAGATAACTAACTCTCTAATCAACTAACCAACTAACTTAGGCTTGCTCATAAATACAAGTCACAGCTTTTATGAGTTGTAACACAATTACTTAAGTAAAATCACAATTACCATTGAAAGAAAGTAAAATCAAGGGTGAAAAGTGAGTGTAAACAAAAGTAAATATATTTGTATTTACTCACTTTAAAAATAAACGAGTTTTAGGTAAGAAAAATGATCATTTTTATAATGCAAGTGATGTTGATATATTAATTTTATATCACTCTCAAGCTAAGCAATGCTGAGATGGACTGTTTCCCTGAACTCCAACCTCCTGGTTTCATTGTAGAATGTTTTGTACTTATTAGGCAAATATGTTAACCATATCCAACCCTTTATCTCCCACTCCATTGTCTTTCCCAAAGCACCTTTGTCTACTTTCCAACATACACTTTCTCCATATTCATCACCCGCAAAAATAATCCCTCCTTGCCTAGTGAAAGGACGATAAGCACTCGAGTACCTGTCTCTGAACCATGACTTTGGGTTAACCAATGAAATCTTTGAAGGCTTTGATGAGAACACTTCCTTTCCATCCGCGCTATCATGAAGAATCCAATTCAAATTTGCACTATAGCCATAAACAGTTTGCTCAAATTTCCAGGGCTTTAGACTCACGGTTGTGGACTCTCCAACTGATATATTAAGTCCCAAGGAGGGATTAGGTGGTTCAAATGAAGCTTCTACACTTTTGTCCACACTAATCTCCATTATTGGGTTCTCAGAGGATTTCCCAACAGATAGGCTCAACACTTGGTTTTGGAGCGTGGGGGTAAGTTGCAACGATATTCTCGAAGGGAAATGTTTTTCAGTTCCACCAGCTCCTCGTTCTCTCATAAGAGTGTCATCTACAAGTTTTAAAACATCACACCTGCTAACAAAAAATGAAAATTTTAATAATAAAAATCACTTATATATATATATATAATGAAATATAATAGAAAGTAAAGATGTCATGTTGATTCAGCTAATATAACCTTGGGTTTGGATCCTCTCCCACGGCTGCACTGTGCAGTGCAACAGTTGTTTTTAGACATGCACCTATCACATGTCATAGTTTGTAGGATTGCAATCGTGAACAAAAATTTCAAAAACATGCTCGAGAGGATCCACTCTCTAAAATCTTAATTAGGTGATGAAAAAGTTGCTATCACTTGACTTTTTCAAAAGCTCATTGTCTTGAATGTCTTAAGAACCGTTGGAAACTGCTTGACTTCAGCCATTCAAAATAGTTAATGAAATAGTGAAATATGAATTAATGAAAAAATATTCAAAATGTTAGAATCATTAGATTTAAAACGCCAGTTTGAAGGATTTACAATCTATTTGTTATAAAGATTTCTATAACGTGTATTGAACTAATTAACTTTTTAAAAAGTTTAAATTATTATATGGAGGCACATGACTGATATTGTGCCAAACTCACATCCATCTGTAAGAGAGAATAGTTTAGAGAAAGCCTCCCCATTAATTAATTAAATTGTACTAATGAACAAAAAAAAAATAACCAAATGATAGTAAAGTACTCCTTTTCTTAGTTTCTAATAAGAACCTGCATATACTGATGATTTAGTATTATTTTTTCTTTTGCTTAAGATGCTTATAATTAATGGTCTAATATGTTATTAACTTTTAACTGGAAAAATATTGATTACCTTATGTTGTCAATGTTGACCATGATGTCGATCCACTTCTCTTTGATTATGACTTTGTAATTGAATTGAAGAACACCTTCAAGCTGGTGATATTTGAGAGAGAATTGAAGTCTCTCATCAGCTGGATGGCTGTTTGAATTCACAACATCCGTATTTATGACAGGACAATACAATTGAACTTTCCATAACCCACCTGTTGAGAATGCATAAGAGAATAGAGGAGATGGTGTTCTCAAAGTGCTGTGATGTGCTTCTTGGAGCTCCACAATCCAGTTAGTAATTGCAAGGTTAATAGAACGCATCCACTGCTCTTCCATGTTAGACCCCAGGAGTTTCATCATCAACTTTGATGCTTGTCTTGACTGACAACCTGCCAAGTGGTTCTTTAAAGTACTTAGACATGCAGAACGAATATCAGAAGGAGCTTCATATATGCAAACTAGGAACAAGAGAGTGAGGAATGCGAGATTGAAAATATCTGGAAAGTTGGAAACATAATTAAGTTTGGGGATTTTGATAAAGGGGCTATTCTTGTTGGAGCCATAATGAAGGACCTCTTCAATGAAATTAACTAGGAGAATTGAAATGGTTTCATCATCTGTTAACTTCATGGTTTTAGGACTAGGCTTGAAAGGTTTTGAAGTCCAAAGAGAGATAGGGATATTAAAGTCTGCAACAATGGAAAAAGTGAGTTTTGAGGATTGATGATTTTTGGCTATAGTGAGATTAAGAGATGGTTGGGATGAGTTTGAAGAACATATGCTTAGGGACATGGAACCTGTTCTCCATTGTGAGACGGGTGGAAGGTTCTGAATCCAGCAAAACACATCAGGAAATCTGCAATAAGCCATATATGTTATCAACTTAACTCGGACTCTCTCTCTCTATGGGTGCTATCAAGTGGCCTTCACATATTTGTAGACTCCTCCATTTAATGGATACAAAGCAAAGATTATGGTTGGGGAAGAATAGTCAAAAGTAGAGCATATGATTGGTAGGACGATTAGCACCTGAAAGAAGCAAAGATGATTAATTGTACAAGCAAAATAACTAGTTTGTTGTACACACGAATCATATTAATTTTTTGTATGTAAAAAGTACAACTGATTCTTTACCTACAAGCAATACATGAAAATCATATATATAATTAATTACATAGTGCTTGAGTAAAGAATACAGATAGTGTGTAGCAAAAAAAAAAGGAATATAGATAGTGTTTCTGACCACGCCCCATGATGAGAGGGAATCATCACATTATTCTATTAGGATGATTGACATTTGATATGACTTCTATAGTAGTGCATCCTCATGATGAGCTCAGATCTCTATAAATGACAATCTTCATTTACGAGAGGGATAGATACAGGATCGATCCAACGTCACATGAGACTTTAAGCAAACATATTAGTTGTGACTGCAACGGCGGAAAAAATAGACCTTTTAACAATGGCTTAGAGCCTCTAGGATGTAAGCAATAAAACAAAAATAGGCCTAACATTTATACAATAAATAAGTTAGTTTATATGGAGGCTTAAAGCAAAGACTTTAATTGCCTCCCCCTTGGGCCGGCCCTCGATAGACACAAAAAAGATTTATATTTTAAATCATTTTTTTTATTTAAAAAAATTAAATCATTAAAAAAAATATGTGTCTATCTCTTTCCTAAATAAAAGGAAAATGAAGAGAAAAAAAAATGGAGAGGACTTCCACTCCAATGTAATTCGTCCAGCTTATGAATTACTTGTGTCCAATGAGGAGAAACATCCTCATCCCATAGCTCAAGGAGTATTATACCATCTCTTAGCTTCTCTCACCTAGCTTTGTCTTCCACTTAAACTCTTTCAATTCTTTATATAGATTAAAGAGTAAAGATTCATTTAAGTCCCCAATAATTTTTGAGGTACCACTTTTCGTCCCTGAGGAAAAAAACTCACTGAATAGTCCCCAAGAATGACAAAAGAGGGACGTTTTAGTCCCTCCATTTGTTTCCATGCTAAACACACCATTAAAGTGTTGATTTGTATCTTTAGTATGTCAGGTAGCCAGATAATAGTCCCAACATGCATAATAGATCATAAAAATAATTATGCATTGACCCAATAAAGTCCCCAAGTATTATTTAAGTAATCAAATTTAGTCCCTGATAATTTCTATCGTGGGACACATTAGTCCCTCCATGTTAAAAGCATTACACCGCATGCATCAGATGCACCACACCAGATGCATCAATACATGTTATATGAACGAGTTTAATGGACACCTGGACACAATGATAATATATATTAGCACTTTAACGCTATGTTTAGGGTGGAGGCAAACGGAAGGACTAAATTGTCCCTTTTTTGTCATTATCAGGGACTTTTCGATGAATTTTTTTTTTAAAGACGAAAAATGATATCTCAAATATTATTAGGGACTAAAATGGACCTCTCCTCTAGATTAAAATATCAGAGTATCTTTTACTAGTATAACATCTTCTCCATCATTTGGAACTCCGCCTCTGATCCAACATCAGGAAACCAAGGCCCTCATCCAGGTAAAAAAAAAGAAGAACGGATAGCCTAATAGGAATATTAAATATTTGAGTTTAAATGCATATCTATTTATCACATTCTCTCACCTAATAAAATCTCCTCTAGTTTACCTCACACTGTTACATATGGCAACAAGGGTTATTTTGGATCATTTCGGCCTAAAATCACCCATTTATTTCGTTTTTTTTTTCTTTTCATAAGTGGGTTTTTCATATAGATTTGGTTCTTTTGTGTGGGTTTTCACATAGATCTGGATCTTTTTATGTTTCTTTCCTTATTCTTTGTAGTCTTGGTGTGGCTTTGTTTCGTTTCTCGTCTTGATGCTATGCTGTTTGATTCTCGTCTTGGTGAGATGTTCGTTTGTTCCAGATTAACAGATCTACTTCGATCCATCACAGATTTGATTAAGACTTAGGTCTCAATGCTACATATCCGTAAGCATGGGTATTCTTGTGACTTTGATGATGTCACTTTTGTAGGCAATTTGACTTTGTTGTATTATACTTTTAACCTGAATGTTGTGAGTTTATTCGCAGTTTCATCCTTTTCGGTTTTTAGCAATTTTGAATTTATATTATCATCGATATATTCTATTAATCTGAATGAATGAATGTCTTTCCTTATAAAAAAAAAAAATACATATTTATTTGCCATGTAATGTTTGTTACTCAAAACTCATAAATTGCTTGTTGTGTTAACTTTCCCTTTTCTTGTATGGTTTGGCCGTACAACGGACAATCATGTGGGATGACCCTATCCAATGAGAAAGATTGATATGAATAACGATATCAAATTGAGAAAAGCTATTTATACAATTAGTTTTTATTAAATCACAATTGTGTTTTTCTTTAACTTCTATTATATAATAGCATTATTGTTACCCTATTAAATACTATTAAATAATCAACAAATCCACGCATCTTTATTTCTTTCACATGAAGTCTTCTACTATGTGAACAAAAAAAAAAAAGTCTTCTACTATGAATAATATCAAAATATCAAATACTGATTACTGAATTTAACTGACAATCTAAACAAACCTATGCAAGGGTGGTGCTAAGACATTCAACTAGCATAATTCATCAAATTTGCTTAGGTTTTTTAATCTATGTGCTTAAATTGAGATTAGCCTAGTGTTTACGTACGCCACCTGGTTCGGAGTTGCTAAGGTGTTTAAAAATTAAAAGCAATAGATCTCTGTCCGAAAAACATTTGTTTCAGCTTCTAAATTTTGTTTGTATTATACTTTAAAGAAAGTGTGAGGTGTAAGTTAATTAAAAAAAAAAGAATGTTGAAAAAAGGGTATGAAATAATGTTTTATTAGCACTGGAGGAGTAAAGTAAACAAGGAAGAAGGGAAATAATAAGCGATTTCCAATAGTGAATAAAGCAATTTCTGTGGGTGAAAAAACTAAAAGCTATATTCTATTTGATGAGGGAATGTATGAACTCATGGATTTGCAGTATCGAACTAGTTTGGAATATTAGAAAATCTTATCACTTAGACGCAATTCAGCCCAAGGGGAAAAGAACATGGATATGATTGAACCACGGCGAATGTTCGTGCTTGTGAACTATGCCCACTATAAAAGATACTCTGCAGAATTAGCCGATGCATATGTGCTTTCATACTCTTTTATTAATGAATTTAACTATAATTAATTGTTAATATAAAACATTTATATAATTATTTAAACAGTCATATCATTTGATTATGAAAATAATTTTATTAAAATTTCTCTCAATGATGCAATCATATATCATATATACTATTAAATGATAATACTTTAAGCTGCATGAAAGGCTAACTGGATAAGAAGGATTAGATGCTAGTATATTATTGACTTAAGCTTCTCCTAAAAGCGATAAAGCAGCATATCATGGATGCTTCGACTTCTGCTTTGCTGCGCCCTGCGCCTAATCCACGAAGTATCCACGTATTCTATAACTATAATAATCCCAATATGCGAATATATTCCTACTTTGAAAATATATAAAACTTTTAATAGGAGGGTAAGGTGCAATTGATGTTTAATCCGTGAACTACGGGTGGACATGGATACGGATCGATCCGTGAATTCGATGTATCAAATCCAACCTAACCCATAAATACTGGATTGGTTCGAGTTATTGGGTTGGGTTGGTTTCTAAATAAGTAGATTCATAGCTTATGGGTTGGGTGCTGGATCCAAAGATCGTAAACCCACTCAACCCAACCCAACTCACATATTAAGAGGAATATTATAAGCTCAGCTACTGGAGTGTGGAGTGACTCTTCTATCTTGAATTTGATGACTCTTCTTTAATACTCAGTCGTCGAAATTGGAGTGATCATTTTTTGGTTACATGAGCAGAAATAGTTTGAAGACATAGTCAGTGAAATTATTTAGGAATTGTTTGAAGATATTTTTTTTATTTCACTTGTTTGTTTAATTTTGATGGATATTGTGCTCCAAATTGAAGTTGTATGCTTCATTTTATATTTGAAAGTTCAAATTAATGCATTGGTAGTATTTTTCTTCCCTATTTTTCTCCCATTATTTGCTTTTGAGAAAAACAAAATAATTTACTACCCGGTCACCCGATCCAAACCAACCCGTATGAGGTTGGATTGAGTTGGTTTGGGTAACATGAAAATTTTCGAAGAAATCAATCCAACCTAACCCATATTTATTTGATTGAATTGAATCTTTAAATGCACCAAAACCCACCCAACCCAACCCAACCCATGTCCACCCCTACAGTGAACTACTTTGTTACGGTGCCTGGGACCTGGATATATATATGGTCTAGTCACTTTGACGTTAGCGAATGACAGTGCGAGGCAATTATCCTACACTTCACCAAAATGGAAATTGAGTGGGTTTAGAAGAGTTTTTCTACCCAAACGGGATTAAAAGCAGGGTAGGTCCGCAAGATAAGATGAATGTATATAGATATATTCTTTAGTAAGAAATCTCTGGTTTAATTTTCATCTTATGTAAAATAAATCCCTTAGGGAGAGAGAGGCCCACCCATGTTGCTACAGGTCTCGAAATGGTAGCTCACTTCCTACCATTTAAAAAAAAAACATAAAAAAAGAAGAGTTTTTTGTAAATGTTTTTAAAAGGAATTTTCGCCAAAAATTAATGTTATTTTACGTTTCAATATATATAACTTTTGATAGTGATTTTTTAAACGTTTGAACACTTTTTATTTTTAATTCTTTTTTTTGACGTGGACTTTTTATTTTTAATTCAATTTAACACATTAAAATAAATAAAAAAATTACTGTTACCAAAAAAATAAAATAAAACAAATTACTTATTTTAAAAATATATTGGAAAACTTCCAATCGAGCATTTTGTATAAGCAAGAAACTAACATATACAAGGTGTGAAAATAAATGATTTATGGAGTCGCTTGCACGTAATATTGATAGGAAAAACTCCTACTGTGAGCACATGATCAGATAATTTATCACATAACAATCACCAATCTTTTCGTTTTTTCTTAAAACTACCAGGGGTGTTTGTTTAGTAGCCACATTTTTTTCCTTCTCCTTGAGTTGCACTATAGGCGTAAATTGATGTGGATGCTACATATAAGAATAATTGCTTCTATAAGCAACCGGTTCTCATATAAGAATCATCAATAGAAAAAGAGAGAGAGAAATAATAGATATCTTCCTACAAATATTGAAAAAGAAAAATAAATGTAAATAAAGATCCAGGGTAACTTGTGTGATCAATTTGGTGAACTTTTAAGAGTTACACCATTGATCAGTGTAGAGTTGCTTAAATTAGTATAAAATTATAAAAAGTGATGAGATACATTGTAGGTACCATAGAAAGATCGAATGAGTTGCATTATTGAAGATTTTCTAACAAACACGAATAGGAAATTTTGAGTGTTATGAATAGCATTTATATGTTTTTCTCACATATAAATATGAAAGTTAAAGTTAAAAAAAGTAATTGAGTAAATAACCAATTTGATCCCTGAAACTGTAAGGCGGTATCAACTTAGTCCCTGAATTGAACGAAATAGCAAAAACGTCCTTTAAGTTGTAAAACGTCAATCAACTTGGTCCCTCCGTCAACCCCGGTTAGCTGACGCCGTTAACGGCGCTGATGTGACACGTTAAGTGCTCTGTTGGCTTCCATGTCACTATACATTTATGTTCCACGTCAGCCGAGTCACTTGAGACACTAATTTCTAGGACTAAATTGATATTGGGTCTAATTAAATTACCCAACAATCTTCTTCTTTCTATTTCCCCACTCTCTCTGCTTTCTCTCTCTCCCTCCACTTCCTCTATCTCGCGCTCTCTCTCTCTGCAACCCTAACCTTCAATCTTCCAAAAACGTGATGATGATGGGTGGTTGTTCCCCATTTCCGCACTTAAGAGAAGCTAAGATAGCCACAAGTTCCTCTTGATCTGGTAGCTCTAAGGTTAATGGGGCAGAAATCAACAACCATTTGCTTTGGTTTGCAATTATGAGAGGAGAGCTCTATTAAGAGTTTTTAGGACTCTTAGGAACCCAGGTAGGGCCTTCTATGGATGTCCCTTGCCAAAGGTACCACTAAATCCCAAATACCCTTCACCTTGTAGAACCTAGTGGGGCTGGAATTTGAACCAAGATAGGCCGTGGAGTTGGTGGAATTAGGGATGGCAATGGGTAAGGTATGGGTAGGGTACTATAGTATCCGTCCCCGTACCCGCGTTTTGAAAAAGTACCCTTACCCGGACCCATACCCTCATGGGTAGTAACTTTAATACCCGTACCCTTACCCTCTGGATACTTAAATATCTGTACCCGCACCCGTTACCCGCACTTTAATATAAGAAATTTTAATTAAAAAATAAAATGCCTAAACTCTTGTAACTCTTGCATTCCAAACTAAAAAATGAAATCTGTGAATCTAATAATCAATTTGTGAACATGAAGTCCAAAGGTTTTAATACAAAATATTCAATAATCAATCTCCAAAATATCAAATAAATATTATAATAAACTTCTAAGAACAATAATTCATAAACTTGGCGTTCTTGAGCTACTGACACTCTCCAAAATCTGCTAAAAAAAATACATTACCCTAATTAAGTGTAATTAGATACCCATTAATAATACATCATAAAGTAAACAATGATACATTACTTGATCATCTCAATCAGAGTATCCAAAAGACTGGAAATGCTTATGTTTTAAATGTAAATATTGTTTTGGTCCAATGATGCTGATAGAAGTTAGAACATAACAAGAAAGTAAATGATTAGTCTAACTAATTAAAAGTAAAAAACACAAATTTAATTAAGGACCGCAAGGTGCAGTGATACTGAATCAGCGGCGCCGGTCATAATGAGATTAGGAGAGTGTGAGTGAAATAGGTTAAATCAGAGGGTTTCTTACTTTCCTTAAGTTTTTTTAATTTTTTAAATTAATATTAGAATATAATATATTATATCAAATATTCAGATTATGTACATATAAAATTAATATTATATATATATATATATATATATATATATATATATATATATATATATATATATATATATATATATATATATATATATATATATATATATATAGTGCGGATATGGGGCGGGGTGGTTACTAAAGTACCCGTACCCGCACCCATCCCCATTAATTTTTGTGGGTAATTATCCTACTCATAGTGGGTAAATTTTACGGGTACCCAACAGATTCAGTACCCATTGCCATCCCTAGGTGGAATTGGGTTGATGGTAGGCTGTGGAGGTGGTTGGCTTGGAACTGGTTCAAGTGTCGGGGGATTGATTGGCCTTGCCTTTGGTAGTGGTATCAGAGGACCTCTTATGCCATATCTCCTTCCCTGCACAAGTTGGAAATCGTAATATTTGTATCAAAATAGTCCCTGAGACTAGCAACTTAATATCAAACTAGTCCCTTAAGTTTAAAACTCAATATCAAACTAATCCCTGCAAACATACCCTCTGTGCTAGCGCTTGCCCTTGTGTTGGTGTGTTCCCTTGGCTTGATTGTGATTGTGGCTGCTAATCAAACACAACATGAACACAGAAATTAAATCAATCAGCAGCAGGGTCAGCAAACATTATGTAAAGAGAGCACTGTACTAAAAAACCATAACTAGATAGCGTGTAATTAAGTGAATGCGAACTAATGTGTGAAACAAAACTCAGGGAATGAGGGTTATCAACAAAGGGAAGAAGAAGAACAAAAATGGGCATGGAAAAAAACCTAAAGCATGCAAATGGAAATGAAGATGACGAAGAAATAATGAGCAACCAAAGAAACAATGGGAAAACGAGAAACAAACCTCTGATGACGAGCTCCGGGGAGGTCGATTCGTTGCTGAGCCACCATTTCTGGTTGAAGAGGACGATGAAGTATGGACGAGGGAAGAGGAGAAAAGCGGGAAGAAGGGGAAGTAGGTAACAGTGAAAAATGGTGGTGAAAACTGAAAAGGTGGAGTTAATGTAAAAAATTGAAATTGAATTTTTTTTCTATACGAGTATCAAATTGGTCCCTGACTACGTGGACACCACTTAACCAAGCTAACGGTGCCAACATGGCACTTAACGTGCCACATCAGCGCTGTTAACGGCATCAGCTAACTGGGGTTGATAGAGGGACCAAGTTGATTAACGTTTTACAATTTCAGAGACGTTTTTGCTATTTTGTTCAATTCAGATACTAATTTGATACCGCCTTACAGTTTCAGGGACCAAATTGGCTATTTACTCAAAAGTAATTCATTTTTTTTTAAATAACATAAAATCATAATTTTTTTTCAAAATGATTTTAATAAAAAATAATAATCTAACATCGTGTTTATTTATTTATTTTTATAAACATGTGTGTGTTTTAAAAGGTTATCTAAATCTTGGCGTGTAATCCCAGGTCCCAACGTATAGTGGCAAGGAACGGGTTTGGAGTTTGGACTAACTCAATGGACTGATGGATTTAAGTTTAACAAGTTAAAAACATTTGGCCCAATGATTTTGGGATGAGTTGGGACTTGAGACTTGAGAGAGGAGGATAAATAATGTAATTTATAAATTATTTTCTTACATTTTTTATTTATTACAACAAAAGGAATACTCTTTCTAATATATTTCTTTCCTCTTCCTTTTTCATAAGTACAATAAAAAGTGAAAAAAAAAATGTCCAAAGAGTATTTCTTGAGAAAGATAGCACTTCTTTAGATTTTGTACTGAACAGTTATATTATTTTTTAGATCACTATATATCTTTACATGTCTATTTAGAGGTGTCAAGGTGGTCCATTTTTTCAAACTAAGTCCATGTTTGGTTTACCGTCTGTAAGTTTCAAGCATACATTTGAGACAAAATATCTATAGAGTTCCTTTAAGGTACGTACGTTTGTAACGTTAAACCAAATATGTCCTAAAAAATAGGATTTGAGCATAAAAATCTTAACCTGAATATCATCAGGCTTTTTGGTTCAGCTGGATGAGCTCATGTCCAATCAGGTTCGAGCCAACCCGATGAAGTCATTTGTCAAACAAGCTCATTGCCTTTATAGAGTTGGGTAGAGCCACGATTTTGTAACACAAATAAAATTTGTTTTTTTTTTTCATTCTGATAAAACCCATGGCCCAAATGGGGTCTAGTAGGGCCGAGTAACCTTTTTTTTTCCACCACCTCAAGGTATATCCCATGGTCATTACTCTTACAAAATGAACCCAGAAACCAGCAAGTTTGCATGCAATAAGTTGGAGTGAAGGTAAGAACTGACTGGGCAAGACTTGATAAATATATTTAGGCTATGTAATTTTATTGATCAGTTGACATTTGAAAATAAAAGCTCATGTCGCATTTTAAATGACAAGTAAAAAATGAAATAATGTCATTTTAAATGTATTTTTCATTTAGTAATCTTTCATCGAATTATTATACTAACAAATTACAGTGTCACATCATTTTTAACAATAATATATTATTATTTCTATTGATTTAATAATGAGTATATAAATCACGAGATTAAATTAAAATAATAAATATTAGAGACTAAAATAGGATTGATAGTGTTATCTATAACATTCTTTTTCTCACTCACATTTCCTGCAAATAGATAGATTGATCCCATAATAGCAAGGTTATTTTTTAGCAATTTTCTTCCCTACCGTCCAATTAATTTGTTAGGCAGTCAGTAACACATATACTTACTTACTTATTCGCTACGCTCCCACCCCTTTCTCGCTCCTAAACCAAACACTCTCCCATCCGATCTATCTCCATTGCCCCCGTGTTCCCTCTCTCTATTGGTTCACGCGCGGCAATCGGAGATCCACGCGCCACCATGGCTTCCCCACCGACACTCCCCATCTCCAGTCCCCAATCCAACCCTTCCTCCCAATCTCAGCCTCCAATTGCCACCCCAGCCTTCCGCGCCTTCATCACGCGCCTCAACTCCTCCCTCCGCCACGGATTTTCCCAGCGCCGCCCTTGGACGGAGCTCCTCGACAAGAATTCCATGTCTAGACCCGAAACCCTAACCGAAGCCTACTCCCGGATCCGCAAGAACTTCTCCTACTTCCGCGTCAATTACGTAACCCTAATTGCAATCGCACTCGCACTCTCTCTCATCACCCATCCTTTCTCTCTCCTCGTCCTCATAGGCCTCCTCGCCTCGTGGTTCTTCCTCTACCTCTTCCGCCCTTCCGATCAGCCGCTCGTTCTCTTCGGCCGCACCTTCGCCGACCGTGAAACCCTCGGCATCCTCGTCGTCCTCACCGTCTTCGTCATTTTCCTCACCAGCGTCGGATCGCTTTTGATCTCCGCTCTCATGGTTGGTTTGGCGATCGTGTGCGCACACGGTGCGTTTCGAGTCCCCGAGGATTTGTTCCTCGACGATCAGGAGCCGACGAGTTCTGGATTCCTATCGTTCCTCGGCGGCGCCGCCTCCTCTGCCGCTGCCGTAGCTGGACCGGCCGTCTCGCGAGTGTAAGCGGCTGGATCTGGAGAACCTTGTTACTTCCGATGGAATTGTGTGAGGTTCGGTCATTTTCTACCGATCTTGTTGTATTATTATATGAATTGAAACTTGTTAAGATATTTTTTGGCTTTTGAGATCCTATGCAAATTGCTTTAGGGTTTAGTTATGTGCCATTTTTATGCCAAGAGATTGTTGTTATGCTTCTCAATTAATGCAGTTTAGTCACCAATTTTGGTTTCTAGAACTACTTGTTATTTTTGCTATATATATATTTTGCTTGCGATTTTCTGATTTCTTGATCATAACTATATATTGCTCTGTTTTGTTGATATATTATGGCGTTCTTATTCTGGTTGACATATGGATCAAGAAAATAATTAGTGACCACCAATATTGGTAATTAGTTAACATCTCTCGTCACCGCATAATAATAGACATAGGTTATTAGTTATTTGCATGCTGTAAAAATGATATGCAAATTTTGATAAAATTTGAAGTGTATTAAAGCCTTCATAGAAGAAGGAAATTTAAGTGGCATGTATAGTTATGCACTTGTACGCGGGTTGGGCAGCTTGGGTTACTTTTGGTTGGATTTTCAACGATGGTAACAGAAATGGAGATGGTTCTCTGTTTTCTGCCAGTTAGTCTGTGAGAGTATAAACATGTTCTGTTGTTCTGTAAGTTTGCTTTTGAGCGTGGTTTTATGTTACAAGAGTTCAGGTTGTGGGGCCTTTCTGGATTCTAAGTTCGTCCCGTTTGTAATATAAAGTTTGGATGCAGTGAGTTTTGCAAACTTAATTTTGATTAAAACTGAGTTTGCAAACTTAATTTTGATTAAAACTAGCCTGTTTGTTTTAGATTTTGTAAAGACAAAATCACGTTGGGAGAAAGCTCCTTTCACATAGCTTTCAAAATAATTAACTTGGGAAGTATTATTTTCACGTTTGCATTGAAAATAATCTAAACCAAATAGACACTAAATTTACAGTAACTGATTTAATGATTTATCTTTGAATATTTTATTGTTAAACGAAATTCTTATACAATAAATATTGTTTGAATAGTGTTAGCTATTCTGACTTTAGACCTGTAACTAGAAAATTGGTGATATGAACCTTAAAAAAGGATAGGCAACAATTAATTTTCTGAAAATATTATGGTCTAGTTGTTGAAAAGTCAATTGAGTTTTGATGAATGGAAAATTTAATTTTTTTTTACTTTTTCTTCTATTAAGTTTTGAGTTCCAAATATATCTAACTGAAGAAACTGACTTTTAGATATGATAAATATGAAGAAGAAAAAATTAAAATTGAATTTAACCTTTCAAATTCAGTTTGGAGGATTTTTAACTAGATGCCAAACACTCGCGTGGACTTACATTGTCCTGCAGAGTCAGAAGCCCAAGTTAGAAATGGTCATTTTATTGGTTGTCTTCCTCCGTAATATTCAAGATAATATCGTATAATCTTAGTTTGTGATTATCTCTGTTTAGTAAGAAACCAAGGACATGTTTGTTTTCCCCGTGGTTGAGTGAGCCCAAACAGACGGTTGTTCAAGAGCAACAATTTTGTTATTTTTCAAATAACCTTATTTTGAAATTCATGTACCACCACCTGTATCCAAACACACTATAAGTGGAGACTGTTCGGCATGCGTTTGGAGGTTAGGCTCTTCTCATTTGGACTTCTTCCGACCACAGGTTCTTTTTATTCTTACTTCAAGATATGGTAACCTGAGCCGTTGAGGAGCATTCTATTCTTGTCTTTCGCACGGTACGGGGTTGCACTGCACTGTCCTGTTTTGCAGATAAAGACACTATTGGACTGTTATATATTGAAATGTCCTACTGTTTATTAGTATGTTCTGTCCTCAAGAACAATAGGGATTTCTGGTGAAAGGACCAATGACAATTAGTATCAGAATTGGGCTTCAAATTTAAGCAGGTGGGGGAAGGAATCTGCAAGTAGTGTTTGTTGGTTGATTAATAAATTTAAGGACTGATAGTTTTCTATTTATCATTAAACAATATTTGTTAGTTATTCATTTCTTCTGCACTCTTGTTCTCTGGTGCTTGTAAGTATGAAACTCGGGGATATAAATTGCAGCAGGTGGGAGGGAATTAGCTACTTGCTGGTTAATGTTCGAACATATACCTTTTTATTCACTGTTAAATGATTGCAGTTATTTGCATGTCAGATTGTCACATCCCTTTTTACTTCTTTATCTTTTATATGAAAAGATAGTGTGCTGGGACACGTGTTTTTCTTAATTTTTTTTATTAAAAATAAGCTATGTAAATATCATCATTACTGTCTAATAGGCTTAATAAGATATTTCTCATGCTTAAATTTGTTCTTAATCCGTTATTTGCTGAGTGAAAATTCATTTATAAAGTTCTGCAATATTTATAATTAAATCGTTCATAAAGAGATAAGGGGTCGTGATGATAATCCTGGCAATTCCCCTATAGGCCTTAACCATGTAGGAGTATGTTGCATGTTGCCATGGCAAGCACGAATCTGGTCAAAATCAAATGCATATCCCGCTGCCAGCTTAGTTGCCAAACTGTGGGCTTTAAAGAATGGGCTACACTGGGGGGCACCTTCTTTTCTTTTATTTTTATTTTTGGTGTGTGTGTGTGTGTTAGAAAATAGGTGGTAGGCCCCTGATCCTTCAGATATTAACAAGGGCCCTGTTCTTCTGAACCCTGGTATAAGATGACCGCAGGTTTCAATGGATTAAATGACTAAGGTCTTCAACCAAAAGAAAACAACGATATTTTCCAGATTTAACTGCTTCAAAATGAGCTTGTCTATAAAATGAAAAAGTAAGGGTATATTTATTCTAAAGTGAAAAAGTAAGGGTATATGTGAAAATATTCTTATTTTCTTATTTTAGAGAGGATAAATCCTTTTTTTCCACTCCCCGGGGTCTAGCCTTAAAAAACGTTAAGTTGAACTACAATTAAAGTCAATAGACGTTGGACATGAGAGTTAATATACAATTTGATTCATGAAAATGATAACTTGTGTTGTTTTGGTTCAAGTACTCGTTTATACAAATTATTCCTCAAAAGTGATAACTTCGTAACAAGTTAATCCTTCTGATAGTTAGTATTAGTGAGGTGTAACAAAAACATTGACGCGTAAATCAAGTACATATGTATAATGTTATTTGTCAACTAGAATGAAGACATAGACTCTTGAAATATAAAACACCTCGTGTTGCTTTGGTTCATAGAAGTACACTTTTACACAAAATGGCATTCAGATGTGACAACTTCGTAACAAGTTAATCTTTCTGCAAGTAGGTATTAATGATGTGTAATAGAATTGTTGATGTGTAACCTTAAGTACACATGTGTAATGTTAACTAGAGTCCCAACATAGACTCCTGAAACTTATCTTGTATTACAACTGTCATTTCAACTCAGAGCAATATTGATATCACTTTTTGTCTTTTATAATGTTGTGTTAGTCTCATATGGTAGTTAATCTATAAATTCTTCTTCATTATATTGTACCTGCGTTAAACATAAAAGTATCACAAGTAAAGCAACTAAAACATGTTTTTTCATTGCTCGAAACTAGTATAGATGAAGAGTATGTGGACATTACAGTAAACAGAACACAAAAACGTTTCATGGAGTCATCGATAATACACTATACACAACACAATAACAATTTGATGCAATCATGGACAATACACCAACCACAACACTACAAATGCGTCCAACTATTCCTTAACACACATTACAAACAACACAATAATCGCTACCATAAAAAACCCACAAATAAATTGCAATTTGAATAACAATTTCTCTTCATTTCCTAACAGTCTCTTCAACTTCTTAATTACTTTTTTTGTTAATCAATTTCTTCTTTCTTCTTCTTATTTTCTGCTCCCATTGAAACTTTTAGCTTCACCTACCATTGGAGTGGTTGAGAATGAATCTTCAATCCATTCCAAATAGCCACAACCAAACTCCTGCCTATGCACAAAATACACACATAATCATTGTAAAATACCCTTAATGATGTATAGAAATAGGAAGAAACTTACCCAAGAATGGACACCTCCAAGTTTATTGCGTTGGTGTTTGCATCAAAATCATACCTACCTGCGACTTTTTTCATTGATTTCTTCACCTATATTAGGGTTAGAGAAAGTTAAATATTTACACAAATCTATGCATTTGTTTGAGGGAGATTAGGGTTTCCTAGTATTTGAAAGACGACATCATTTTAGGAGTTCCCATTGGCACTCTAGTTGGCAAATATCATTACACGTGTGTACCTAAGAGTAAACATTAGCGTCTCTATTACGTCTCACTAATACTGACTGAAGGAAGGATTAATTTGTTATGAAGTTCTCACATACGGAGACCAATTTCTTTTCACACATACTTTCAAGGATCAAAGCAACACAAGTTGTCACTTGGAGAGACCAAAATATATATTAATATGATTTTCAGGAGCCTATGTTGACACTTTAGTTAACAAATAATGTTACACATATATACTTAATGTTACACATTAGTGCTTTTGTTACATTTCACTAACACCGACAAAGGAGAGAATACTTGTCATGAAGTTGTCATTTTGGGAGACTAATTTATGTAAATACGTACTTTTAGGGAACAAAGCAATACAAATTGTCAATTTCAAGACAAAAATGCCACTTGCTTTGTGAAGGTTATTTATTGACTTGGAATTGGATTGAATCATGTTGTGATTACTGAAGTAATATCTTCATCATATACTTTTGTGGGAAACCAATATAAGTAGTCTCAAAAGATATCGTTTGTTTGTTTTTTTTCACTTTTAATTAACCATTTGCCACATATCAATACAAAATATATTGATTGATAAATTAAAATTAAAAACGTAATTTGTGAAAACTTTGAAATTAAAGGTGTCAATAATCATTTTAGTCATATCAATAACCTACAAAATGACCACTAACTTTTAAAAACAAAAATATTTATTTTCGTGCTTCAACTTAATTTCTAGTTTTAAGATAATCCTTTATGAATTTTCGTTTCAGTTCGGCTCTTTAAGTTTTTAAAGTTACCCAATGTTAGTCCTCAACATTAAAAAGCTAATATGGCAATAAAAAACTAAGATGACGTATGAGGCGGATAAAATTGATGTGTTGGGATTGTGAATTTCTCCAATACCTTGTTTTGGACTTGTCACTATATTTAGAGCCATATCCTCTACTTAAACTTCTGCAATCTATTTTCTCACTAACACAGTAATTTTTAGCATAATCCAATGAATGCTTGGTCAAATTGCATCATAACTTCTTATCTAAAATAAAGTGCCATATTATATAAGGTGCCTATTGTATTTTGAATGAATAGCAGAGTTTGCCTATGACATAAGTTACAATCACTAATTCAAGTTCCTGGATTTTTCAAACCAATTAAGTTCAAAATTTGGTGTTTGAAAAAAATTAGTGCATGTTTGATTTACAGTTGAGAAGCTGCAACGTACTTTTAATCTAAAACATCACTCTTCTTGCTTTAGATAAAGGTACATTTGAACCCCAAAAAGTACGTTTGCAATGATAAACCAAATATATTAATAAAACTGAAAAAACTCATGTAGATTTATTTATCGAATGTTCATATGGTTTTGAATGTGAGTTCATTTGTATGAAATTCAAGCCGCAACATTATTTGGTTTGGGTCCTTCCCAAAGGAAAATCAAACACACACTAACTTGAAATAAAAAGTTAAATTGGGGGAGAGAAAAAACTTAGGATTAGACTCCTTTAAAGTGAGTAAAAATATAAAATAATAAAATAAAAATTCTTGATTAATTAAAAATATATTAAAATCTTAACCCACTTTTTATTATATGAAATAAACCTCAATCCATTTTAAATACACTATTACTTTCTCATTTTATATTTTAGGATCACTCCAGTGTCGAGGGAAAGATGAAGGCATTGTTCTCCATTTAAAAAAAACGACAAGAACGAGGTGTCAAAGGACAGAGGCTGTCGTAATGTGCCTTTATGCAGACGTGTTGTGGACCAATAGCTAATTAACCATTTAACATGATGACGATGACTCTTTCCATATATCACATATCACGACCTCTATGATGTGAAATGCGACTACCCACTTGAACTTTTTCCGAACCAAGTTCATCATTTAATGTTCAAAAGTGACTTTTCTTCTGAATGTTAATGTACCCCCATTTTTTTTTTTCCAAAAAATATATTCGAGCCCAGTTTAAATTAATTTATTTCCTATATACATCTTCTCAAAATTGACAATAAAATCATGTCAACTCTGAGAAATTTTTCGATAAAAACTTCCTAATGCATCATGTTTTTAGTTAATTTATTTACTAGTTAATATATATAAATACATTATTTAAAATTTAAAATTTAAAATCTTGTACATTTTTAAACCCACAACTTGAGACATGTAATAAGTGACGGGTAATTGAGGAGCCATTTCATTGCATTTTGTAATTTTGTGGTCTGGAAGAGAAAAAGGAAGTAGAGAAGCAGAAGTAGCCGTTGGGATTTTGGGGTGAGGAGATGAAATAAAAGGAGAGTCAGAACCCCATTAGAAGCAAAAAACAAATAAATGTGCATAGTTGTGAGGAAAAGAAAAACTAGCCGTTTGTCTTTGTACGAAAACTAAGAAGTAAGAAGATCACATTGCAATGCATTGTGCCACCAACCTGACACTCCTCTCTCTCTCTCTCTCTCTCTCTTCCCAACACACAAGATTCCCTCTCTCACGCTCTTAACGCGCGCCTCCCACTCACACACCCGTATGACCCATCACGTGCTTCTTCTCAGTTCTCAGTCTCTCTCTCTCTCTACCCATTCCTAGTACAAAATCCTCATCCAACTGTTTCATTTTCGTTCTATGCAATGATCTCATCTATTACACACCTCTCCTCCATTCTCTTCTCTGACAATAGAAGAAACAAGAGTGTCTTATGGACTCTACTACTAGAGAGAAGATAGACCAAGTAATAATCACTTTCACTCAAAAATATCTTCTATATTTCTTGCTTTTTCTGTTTTAGTTCACTTCTTTGCTACATTCATTCATTCATTTTTCTGCTATTCAATACTCTTATTGTAATGGAGAACCAAAGCCTGACTTCAAAAAATTTCTTTTTTTACCAAAACCCTTGTCAGATTTTGCACCATGTTTCTGATAAGGTTATGGAGAGACACAGATGGAAGATTCAGTCTGTAAACCACAACCCATTTCATTTTTTCTGGTTGTTTTTCTGCTGCTTCTTCTGGGTTCACTGTTTGTGGTTTCTTATGCTCCCAGTGAAGCCAGTGTTGGGTGAAGAGCGATGGGATGGTGTTGTTGTGACAGAGTCAAACTTCTTGGCACTTCAAGCATTCAAGCAAGAGTTGGTTGATCCCAAAGGCTTCTTGAGAAGCTGGAATGACAGTGGCTATGGAGCTTGTTCTGGAGGTTGGGTTGGTATCAAGTGTGCTCAGGGACAGGTTATTGTAATCCAGCTTCCATGGAAGAGGTTAAGGGGCCATATCACTGAGAGGATTGGCCAACTTCAAGGGCTTAGAAAGCTTAGTCTTCATGATAACCAAATTGGTGGTTCAATCCCTTCAGCATTGGGACTTCTTCCCAATCTAAGAGGGGTTCAACTATTCAACAATAAGTTAACTGGTTCCATCCCTCCTTCTTTAGGTTTCTGTCCTTTGCTTCAGTCCTTAGACCTCAGTAACAACTTGCTCACAGGCACAATCCCTGATAGCCTTGGGAATTCCACAAAGCTTTATTGGCTTAACTTGAGCTTCAATTCCTTGTCTGGTCCAATACCATCAGCCCTAACTCGCTCAGCTTCTCTGACCTTCCTTTCTCTTCAACACAATAATCTCTCAGGCTCTATTCCTAACTCATGGGGTGGTAGCTTGAAGAATGACTTCTTTAGGCTTCAAAATTTGATCCTAGATCATAACTTCTTGACTGGAAGTGTTCCTGCTTCTTTGAGCAGCTTAAGCCAACTGAGAGAGATTTCTCTTAGTCATAACCAGGTTAGTGGAGCTATACCAAATGAAATAGGAAGCCTTTCTAGGCTTAGAACAGTAGATTTTTCTAATAATGCCTTGAATGGAAGCTTGCCTGCCACTCTCTCAAATTTATCCTCACTCACTCTATTGAATGTCGAGAACAACCACCTTGGCAATCAAATCCCAGAAGCTTTAGGCAGATTAGGCAACCTTTCTGTTCTGATTTTGAGCAGAAACCAATTTAGTAGCCACATTCCTCAAAGTATTGGAAACATTTCCACGCTTACACAGCTTGATTTGTCACTTAATAATCTCAGTGGAGAAATTCCAGCCTCCTTTAACAATCTGAGTAGTCTTAATTTCTTCAATGTTTCTTATAACAACCTCTCCGGTCCAGTTCCAACCCTACTTGCCCAGAAATTTAACTCAAGCTCATTTGTGGGAAATATTCAATTATGTGGGTACAGCCCTTCAACCCCATGCCCTTCACCAGCTCCTTCTGTAGGACAAGTTGTCCTATCTCCACCTCCTGAAGTATCAAAACACCACCATCATAAGAAACTAGTTACTAAAGACATAGTTCTCATAGCAGCAGGAGTGCTCCTGGCAGTCCTTGTAACACTATGCTGCATCCTGCTCTTCTGCCTGTTCAGAAAAAGAGCAACATCAAATGCTGAGAGTGGCCAGGCCACAGGGAGAGCTGCTGCTACCAGGACTCAAAAAGGAGTACCTCCTGCCGCCGGTGAAGTTGAAGCCGGTGGTGAGAATGGAGGGAAACTAGTCCATTTTGATGGACCATTGGCTTTTACAGCTGATGATCTCTTGTGTGCAACAGCAGAGATAATGGGAAAGAGCACCTATGGAACTGTGTATAAGGCCACCTTAGAAGATGGAAGTCAAGCTGCAGTGAAAAGATTGAGGGAAAAGGTCACTAAAGGTCAGAGAGAATTTGAATCCGAAGTTAGTGTTCTAGGGAGAATTCGACACCCAAATCTTTTGGCACTAAGAGCATATTACTTGGGACCAAAAGGAGAAAAGCTTCTGGTTTTTGATTACATGCCTGAAGGAAGCCTTGCTTCATTCCTACATGGTAAGCCTCGATAGTTTGATATCGCAAAGTGTGCTAATTATCGCAAAGTATGAACACACACACACACACACATCTCCTCTGCACAGTTTTTACAATATGATTACTGATTACAGTGGATACCATTTCATTTTAACCATTATTCTGCCACCTCATACAGACGTGCCTCACACAAACACAAATGTGTTGTGTGAGGTGATGTGACTTTATGAGATGTTTATGAAACATTTTCCATTGTTTATAAACTCAAGTGTTTTCCATTTTAATGCAGCTCGTGGGCCTGAAACAACCATTGATTGGCCAACAAGGATGAAAATAGCACAGGGCATGGCTCGTGGCTTGTTTTACCTTCATTCCCATGAGAACATTGTACATGGGAACCTTACATCCAGCAATGTCTTGCTTGATGAGAATACAAATGCAAAAATAGCTGATTTTGGTCTCTCTCGGTTGATGACAACTGCGGCTAATTCTAACGTGATTGCAACTGCTGGAGCCTTAGGATACCGAGCACCTGAACTCTCAAAGCTTAAGAAAGCCAACGCAAAAACTGATGTATACAGTCTTGGTGTTATCTTGTTAGAACTCCTAACGGGTAAGCCACCTGGCGAAGCTATGAATGGTGTGGATTTACCTCAGTGGGTTGCCTCCATTGTCAAAGAGGAGTGGACAAATGAGGTTTTTGATGTGGAGTTGATGAGAGATGCATCAACAAATGGTGATGAGTTGCTAAACACGTTGAAGCTTGCTTTGCACTGTGTTGATCCTTCTCCATCAGCACGACCAGAAGCTCAGCAAGTTCTGCAGCAGCTAGAAGAGATTAGACCAGAGGTATTAGCCAGTTCTGGTGATGATGGAGCCATACCTTCGACCAGTGAATAAAGAGTGTTATTTAAGCACCATTGTGTGACAATTTTTGCTTCTACCTTTCTTCTTTAGGCTAAACGTAGTAAGTAGGATGTAGGCTATTATTCCTTCATTCTTGAATTTAATTTTGACTGTTCGATTGATTGTTCGCGTATGTAAATACTGTTGTTATCATCAAGTGTTTCCTCTTTTACAACACTTCATTCCATAATGGAGATTAGTTTTTGCCCATATTGCTTTTGTCAATTTAGTCCTCGAAGGTTTGTTTCACTTATTTGTTTCTATCGACACATTAGCTAAAAAGTTCGTGATTCCTTCAATCAAGTCCTTCGCTACAAATCCAGCTAAACAAAGGAAAAAGGTGAAGTACAGGAACTATCTATCATCGGAAAACCAAATTAGTCAAATACTGCCACATCGAAATCTTGAATGTAAGATCAAAAAAAAAAGGGGGGGTATGCATATACAACTTTGATTAGATGAAATTAAGTTAGCAAGGTAATGTAAAAGTAATCTAAACTACACAAGTTTAAAATAATGAAACAAAAATCTAGAAAGTAGCATAAAGAGGACAGACAAAAATATACAGCAAAGTAAATTTTAGCTACTGTCTCTGGAGTATGTAGTTGTTTCTTCTGCTAGCTTCTCCCACACAGCTGCCATCTTCTCTGCATAGCCTGCCTGTAAAATGCATGATGTATAATTGTTACTGGTCTGAACCATAAATGGGCATCTAAATATAAAAACTTGCAGAACAGAGAAGATAAATGTAGCTTACTTGATTGGCAACAAATCCTCTCAGCATGCTTAAGAAGTCATCATGCCTCTCTTTGTCAATTCTTTCAAGCTCACTCCTATTATTTTCCTGCAAACATCCCACATTCACAATCATACCTTATTTTTTTGATCAAATATTCCAAGATAAAGACTTCCCAGCAACTGTTCTATAAATTTTAACAAATGCTTTTTTTTTTTCCTTTAGAAATATGAATTTGTACTAATATGAACAATACACAATCAGTAAATCACATCCAGACTTGGACAACAAATAACTGAGCCAAAACAAAGAGATAATCGAACAAATAGTTAAGAGCCTAAGAAGTAAGAACTGGAACCTACATTGCCAAAAAGATGAGGAAAAGACCATCCATCATGAGTTCCATTCCAACCCCCAAAACTCAACAAAAATGTAAATTACTTGGAACAGATTTACGCTCCTCCTTTTCCTATTTTAAGGACAAAACTTAGGAATTATTCTATAGATGTTTGTGTTGTTTTCCAATGAGTCAAAACTTACGCTCCTCCTTCCACGCATGTTATATTTTCATTGATGAGCTGTTACACGTCTTCTTCTCATTAGAAAACATCACCATAAACACCTATAAAACTGCACCTAAGTTTTTTCCTTTCTTTAATCTCATTCATATTGGCCCTCGCGATACTTAGCTTACAGTAAAATCCACCACCAAAAATCTATTCTTTACTGGTTTAGACTTTAGACAAATGGGTAGCACAATTTTACACCCTTTTCGTAGTCCTCTCATGTCATGCGACTATGTTAATGTTATAACCGCTAAGTTTAGTTGTTAGTAACTATGTTTAACTAAAAATAAAATGCTTTATAATTTAGAATTTTATGGAATTAAAATAGTCTAAATAAGAATTTTAGGTATGTATAGGGTAGATCATAATTTGACATCCCCTTTGATAATTTAAATAGGTCTCTGGGTAAAAAGATATAACCCTTTTCCCGTAATACCCTTACCTCAAGGGGCATTTTGGTCCAAAGGTTTTTCTATAAATAGGGAAAGGACGGAGGAGGGAAGAGTGCTGCACATTTGCTTCTATCCTAGAGTTTGAGAGAGGAGAGAAACAAGAGTGGTAACTTTTGAGCGTGGGTCTTTGAGCCTTGAAGGGAGATTGAAGGGTGCGATTCAAGCTAGCAAGAAGGATCCAATGTTCTATACTGTCTTTTTGCTTCTTTTTCGTTTCTCTTGGTGTCTCTAGCATAGGAACATTTATCGAAGGTTTCTATGTTTTATTGATGATATGCCTTGTTGGAGCTTTGGGCTATGTTGTTTCTCATCTTCTATGCCCTAATATATGTGCTCTATGTTCCGAGTTTCGTGGTTTAAATGATGGGGATTTTATGCAATGGTTTAAACACCTATGGTGGTGAGTATTAGGGTTCATAAGCATGTGAAAGGGATGGATTCTATATGAGATTGCATGTCATTGTGGAAATGATTGAAATATGTTGGTATGATGCTTGTATACAATTGGTGAGGCTGAAGTAAAATCAAAAGGGGGAAATTCCCTATAAGGAACGTAGCAGCCAAGCTGATGCTAACCCAGACTTGGCGACATGCACCGCGGCTAGCAAAAGCCCTAGTTGCAGCACATCAACCTCGGACAAATGAATGAGTGTCGACCTGCATGTTGCATCGCGGCCTGACCATTCCCAAGCCACGTTGCGTTTTCCCTGAATCCATGTACTGAGGACTTGATGCATGCCGCACTGCAACTTGAGATACTTTGAGCCACACACACTCATCCCCGAGTAATGGCCTGATGCTTCAATGCGTTGAGGCCTGTGATGCCATGAGCGATGTGTGGCCTTGTCTGATACATTGAAATGCGGAGTTTTGCAGATCTAACTATATGAAGTTGATGGGGATGCATGGTATAATGAAACTCTTGTATGCTTGGGTTGTTGATGATGAACAGATGCTTTACATATAAATTGTTGCGATATTTACTATGTATCTTCGATTGTTGTGCTTGTTATGTGTGTTTTGATGATAAATGGTTTGGAAAGGTACCTGTGAAATGGATTGGCAAAACGGTATGAATCTTCGGGTAGCCGACCGGAGGGAAGGGTAGCTCCAAGATATAAATTAATTCCATCGGGGTTGGGGACCCTTGTGAACAACCCTGGAGTTCAAGAGGGATGTGATGGCCGGAGGGGATGGTATTTCCGAGATACAATACTAAAACAGTCGGGGCGGGGAATCTTAGTGAACAACCCTTAAGGGTCCCAAAGGTTCGATGTATGTATATATGATTTGTGTCACCCTTCGTGAGCGAGACTTGTGTATTATGATGAGATTCCAAGCCATTATATATATATATATATATCTCCTCGTGATTTTGTGATGCATCGTGTTATATCTGTTATGTTTTTTGGGGACCTCTCACCGAGTTTTATACTCACCACATGTTTTCTTACATGTTGTAGACTCGGGTAAAGAGCAACAGGACCATCTCATGCCCAAGAGCTGTTTGAAATCTTGGATGTCATGTGGAGGGCTAGTATTAAACTTTGAGGGTTTAGACCCAGTTTTGTTTTGGGTTGCAAACTTTTCTTTTGGTTTGGTTTGGGACTATGTAAACCTTTGGCTTATTGTACTACTTGGATGGATATTTCATGATAGTATTGCTTTTTTAGAGTGGAATAACTTATTTCTTTGGATGAGATGGATTTTGTAGGCTTGATAGGCTGCGAGAGGGAAAGTTCCTCTTTCCTCTTCGGTCGATCACAAATGTCAAATTCGGGTCATGACACTTGATTACCCCCCTTAGCTACATTGAAGCAACCCCATAATTCCATGAGATTGCATCGTCAACAGCAAAGAAGAAGGCAGATTTAGTATCCATAAGCGAGAATAACAAAAGCTGTAAGAATATGGTGGAAATTGGAGATAAATAGAGTCTATTGGGGCAGGTGAATCACACCTTATGGAATCTATTCTTCTACAGAGCCGGAGTAGCAAACTTAATCAGCTGAATTTTCAATTTTCAATTTTCATGGGATGTATCAGGCACACTTGTTAGTGATAGATATGTGTCTATCATAGGATGCATCGTTTGTTCTATGCAGCTAACCCCACCTAGTGGGAAGAGCCATTTGTTATTGTTTGTTGCTGTTGTTGTTGCCGCTGCTGCCACTGATGAATATGGTCTAAATTAAATGACCTTTCTAAAGACTTGGTTTATGACAAAACACAATGACATCGTTTGATTCATGTAGTTGATCCCACCTAATAGGAAAAGGCTTTTGTTGTTTCTGCTGTAGTTGAATATATCAGTTGAAGCAAATACTAAAAAGATTTTACATCAGTATCTTTATCTGATTCTAACCCACATATATAAAAAAACCACCACGTGAATCCATAAAATTTGGTCCTACTGAAACCAGACTAATAGATTTTACATATTTGGATGGCAATAAATCTAGAAATCAAGTTTGAACCTGTTACCAAATCTGCAATAGATAAATTTTGATGGAAACAACCAAATGCAGCCCTCAATGAAACATTTACAACTGCATAAAAGTATGGTGTTGATTAATCTAGTCTTTTTGTTTGGCCCTGGCACTTGTCTATAAACACACTTGCATTATAGACAAGAAAATTATGTGAAAATAAATTCATAACAAGTCAAATTTATTATCAAGGTTAATGATAACAATTTTTAGTATGATCATTTAATGATAATTTAATTGGATCTCATTGTCAATTTTCCAAAAGGGGCATATGGTGTTTAAAGTTTAGTGAATAACTAAATATATCAAACTCATTTGCTGAGTTATAGTGTGTTCAATTTTCTCTCAAGGAGTCAAGGCTAATATAACAGTACACATGAAATGAAAGCAAATAAAGACAATAATCTTCAAAATATGGTAATATAGAGAAATTATTTGTATAGTATGCCAAAGAAAACATAGAAAAGTCAGTTCTGAAAGTGACAATATATAAATATGTAAGGGGGGTCTCAAGGTTGCAAGAATACAGCTAAGTCAGTTACAGATGCCTAGGGAGAGAACCCGAAAAAAAGAGTTGGCAAGAAATGTTACCTTGATTCGTTCATACTCTCTATCTGCACATAATTTAGCATTCTCAGTAACTCTATGGGCTTCTTTCAACTCTTCAATTTTCCTCATCCTAGACTTGTCTCCACCAAATATTTTGGACGAAGCAACTTCGAGTTTCTCAATCCGCGAATTTAAAGAAGCTAGTTCCGCTGAGAGTGTTTGAACCGTCAATAATGCACTTGATCGGTCAGCAAATGCATTGTTGATGGCTAGCATTGTCCCAAGGTATTCATGCAGTTTATCCTGCAACATACAGAAAATTCTACTCGTCATCAACAGAAAAGTGTTCAGATCAAAATGACAGATTGACAGGACCAGATATATCCTAATAAGTTACTAAGACAATGGTCATCATGAAAGTTTCCATCATAGATTTATATACAAGCTAAAATGTTCTATTATAAGTCATTAGAACTTGTTCTGCTTACCAAATGTTTGATTGTTTGTGTATTCAGTTCTCTATATAACCTGCTTGCTTTAACAGCTGCAGTTGCCACATTTCTCATGTCAGCTGCTCGTACTGTCTGAGCTTCAAATACGGCTTCTTCCGTCTCAAATTTAGTAAGTTTTACAAAAGCCAACCCTAGTTCACCCATTGTTTCACCCATGTCTTGCTGAGACTTCACAAGAGACTCAGCCTGCAAAATCAGTAATCAACCACAAAAGAAATCAACCCTAGCATTCAAAGAAGGAAAAACAACACTGTCATCATTAAATAATAACTCATTCAGCCAAGAATCAAGTATAATCATGCCAAATAACAAAAATGGCAATGCAATTTCAAAAAGGACAACATTTTAACAACATCCCATAAGTGAAGTGACTAATGTTTTTCAATTCAAGTATTTGATTAACTTATTTTGCATTCAAGATATGGAATTTTTCTCCCAAAATTAATGAAAAACCAAACATGCATGGCACTAGAGAAAGAAAACATATAGAACCTGCTGAGAAACAGTGCTAAGTTGCTGCTCAAACTCCATCAACTTGTCTTTCCTTTCCATAAACTCCTTATCTTCCTCCATAACCAAGGGCTTTGTCCCACCCCAATCATTAGCAACACTTTGCTTCAACTCCTTGAAAATCCTTAACAAGTCCCTCCCTCCCTTCGCCGGCTGCGCCACCTCCACAACCGCCGCCGCCGCCACGGCCACGGTCTCACCCCCAAACAATTGCCTCGGAAGGTTCACCGCCCCGTCGAGCATCCTGGACGCGACGTCGGTTGTTTTAGCGAGCGGAAGCTTCCCTTTAACCTCAAGAAACAACCTCAGCTCCTCGCTCTTCCGAATCACAGGGTGCATTCCCAGTTTCCTCAGATATTTCTCCAAAGCCATCCTTCTCTGTTCCACAAATTCACTCTTCTGCATCACCTGGCTCTCCACGGTGCTCTTGTCGGGTCGGACCGGGATGAAGTAACCCCGGTAAGTCTCCGATAACCGATCCGACAAGGTCACCACGTCACGGAAGCGTCTCCGTACATTGAATTCGGATCCGGGTCCTCCGAATTCGGGTAAGTTGGTTCGGGTGGTGATGAGGTAGGTGTAGTAAGTGTTGCCGCCGGGGACGAGGGAGGTTGCGAGTTCCTGCTCCTTTTGGGGATCGGAGACGGAGATGTGGAGGTAATCGGATCCGGGTCGGACCGAAAGGTCGGGTTGGGGGTTGGAGGAGGAATCGAAGGAGGTGAAGATGGCGTCAGCGTAGGAAGGTGGATCGAGGAAGGAATTGAAAGGGGACTTAGGGCTTTGAAGTAAAGGGTGATGGTCGTCGAGGGCGGTGACCGGTTGAGAGGGTTGCAGGTTGGAAGAAGGGTCGTGGAGGAGGAGAGACTCCATGTCTTGTTCGTCTTGGGAATGGGAAACCTGAAGATGGGGTTCCTCCTCCTGCTTCATCATTTTGATTTATTTGGTGGGGGACGGGGAATGAAATGAAATGAATTGAATTGAATTGAAGATTCAAGAGGAGTTGTTGGTGTGATCGGAAAAGGGTATGATGGGTATTTGGGTCATGGTGTTGGTGTTGGTGTTGGTGTTGGTGTGCGGAGTGGAGTGGAGGAAGGGGAGGAACAGTAACAGAGAGTGAGACTTACTACTACGATGGAGGGCTTCTTTCTAGTCGAGTCAACTCGCCTTATGCAACAGTTAAAATGAATAAATAAACAAAAGAAAAACTCGAACCATGAAAGATCAATCCCTGTGTGTATCAAACATTTTCCGGTTGATTTTAGAAGTGCCAAAACAGGTGGCAGCGTTTTCAGGTGGGTTTAACTTGTATTTGGCTTCCAAACCAATTAATTAACTTATGTATTTAATAGAATTTTACTCGGATTAAAATATGTTTGTAAAATTATTATTGCTGTAATATTTAATTATTTTTAAGTCTATAATAATTGACTTAAGATTAGATTTCAGAGTATATACATTTTTTTATATGCACAGTAATATCTTCAACCGATAGTTAGGGATTAATGTCCTACGAGATATAGAGATTTAAACCCTAAGGAACTCACATATCTTACTAACTATATTGGGTCTTTTTAGTGGAAGTATTTACATTTTACTTCTATAATTACCTTAAAAAGTACCTCACTTTAGTTTAACCATTAATTAGCTTCAATTAATCCAAAAGAAAGGTTCAATTAATTAAATCTAAGAGTCCTACTAATCAATGTTTTAATAGTACTGATTAAGAAATCAATATATTAGATTCGGCCAGACATCTGAAAGGTCCCTCAAAACCGGTTATGAGTGGGTGGTCTACCCAGCTATATAAGCAACGGTCAGGCTCGTTAACCACTCGATGTGGGACTCGCAACACGCCCCCTCGAGCTTGGACTCGTCATCACAAGCAAGGGCTAGTGGCACTATCCACACCACCGGACAGAACGTGGCTCTGATATCATATTAGATTCGGCCAGGCATCCGAAAGGTCCCTTCAAAATCGGTTATGAGGGGGTGGTCTACCCAGCTATATAAGCAACGGCCAGGCTCGTTATAGTGCGTAAATAATATGGTGGGCGACACTTTAATGGATCTAGGATAGTCTCATAAGAGCTAATAAAGCTTGGACAATCCTCATCTCTTGAGCTATCTTTTGGAGTTGAGTTAGGCTTAAATCTAGTACAATATATAGAGGAAAAAAATTATTGGAAATCACAACTTTTTAATTTTTCATATATTGAATACATTTTTTCAATAAAAAATTTTTATCTTTTGATTTTTTAACCATAACCATTAGCATTTACCTAAAACTAATAGAAACACACTTATTTGGCACCTTAAGTGCATTGCTAATTGCGCGTCACAACCCCCCCTCCCCGCCCTCCCCCTCTCTATCTGTTAAATGCAACACAATGTTGTTTCATGCCCTTTTCCCTCTGCCATAAGTAGACTGACATTAATTTTTCTTACCATCTTCCCTAATTATCTTAAAAATTGTTAAAGTAAAAGCTCACAAAAAGCTGCTATGAGAAAAACTGTCTGAAATGTGAAGTATATGGGAAAGCTCTGACTAATCTTCGTCGGGGAATCTGTTGGTCGGACATATAAGGTGGATTTTCTCCTTCCAATCAGGTTTTCTCCATACACAAATGTCAGGATTCGAACCCCTATAACTACTTGCTTAAAATGTCCGAATTCTTTACTACTCGGACCAATCACATGTTGGTCTTATTAAAACATCTTTCACAGTGGTAATTGTGTATGCATTGTTAATTATTATTTTTGCTATTATTAGGATATTATTACCATAGTTTAAGTATGAATGAGAGATTTGCATTTGTTTATTTGTAAACAGCAACAGAAAAGTATTAAGATGTCCGGAATTCCAAATCTCATGTTTTAGGAAGAGAATTGAGAAAACCTAGAGCCGCCTCTCTCTCAACCTTCCCATACTCCTCTCTTTGTTCTTCCTCATTCATCGGAGGGGGTGATTTGGGCCATTTTTTGGCCTGAAATCACCCCTCCACATCGTTTTTCTCTCATGTTATCTAAATAAGTGGGTTTTTCACATAAATCTGGTTTTTCTTTCGTGTTTTTAAGTGGTTTTTCTTTCGTTGTCTGAGTGCGACGTTGTTTTGTTCGTCGTCTTGATGCGGCGTTGTTTGGTTTCTAGTCTTGTTGCGGTGTTCGTTTGGTTCAGATTGGCAGATCAGTTTCGATCCATTACAAATTCAATCAAGACTTGGGCGTCAACGTTACAGATCCGGAGGCACGAGTATTCCGGTCACTTTGATTTTGTCACATTTGTAGGCATTTTGCCATTTTATGCTATTAACCTGGGTGTTGTGAGTTTGTTCGCAGATTCATCCTTTTCGATTTTTAACGATATTGAATTTGTGTTGTTTTCGATGTATTTCACCAATTTAAATGAATAAATATCTTTTTTAATCAAAAAAAATTATGAATGATATTATTATGATTGAGTAAGCATGATGCATATTAGATTAGATATTATAAAACAAATGTCTCTATGATTGATTTATAAGTATCAATTCATATATTAATCGGCTATTTATACTTATACTTAGAATAAAAAGAGTTCAAAAACATAAAACAAGTAATATAAGCAATAAACTCATTGCGCTTTTTTTAGACAATTAAACAAACACTTAGAAGGTAATCTTACCTAGAAGTGTAAGATTATTAAAAAAGGAGAATGCTAATCAATACCCTTAGGACATTGATTAAGGAAACAAGAAATTAAATTTTGCATTGAAATATGTGTATTTAATATTTTAAAAAATGCAATACCGGGCCTGTTTGGTTTGTTTCTAGTTTCCTGTTTTCATTTCCTACTTTTATAAATAATTACAACATAAATAATTACAAGATTGTTACATTTTTTCATTTTGTTTCTTGTTTTAAAAAATTTGTATAGGAAACACTGAAAACAACTTTTTGTTTGTTTTCATTGTTTTCTATATAAATCTTTTGAAACAAAAAACAAAATGAAAACAATATGACAATTTTATAGTTATTTAAGTTGTAATTATTTTTGAAATCAGGAAATAAAAACAGAAAACGAGAAACAAATCAAACAGGCCCTTAGTTTCCCAATGAAACATTTCTTTTTATTGATTCCTTAATCAATATCCTTGGGACACTGGTTAGAAAGACCCATTAAAAAAAGTCAGGTCTTAGTTTAGCACAGTTCACTTATCATCCTCTGAGAAACTCATGCTAAGTTGGAGGGCCTAGTATCACGTCTGTTTCTGGGGCTTTGCTAAGGGCACCCCCAAAATTTATAGGGGCACCTCTCATGAACAGTGCATTTATCAAAATACCCCCTTAAATTTTTTTTTTGTCATTTGACTCACTCGCAAATATGTTATTTGCTAGTAGGAAAAATGTTTGCACTCTCGCAAATATGATATTTGCGAGTGAGTTATTTTTTGAGAATTGCTCACTCGCAAATATGATATTTGCGAGTAAAGCAAGTACTCGCAAATATATCATATTTGCGAGTGAAGCAAAATTTTCTTCACTCGCAAATACCTTATTTGCGAGTATTGGATGATTTCGTAAATAAGGTATGTGCGAGTGTGAAAAAATTTTCTTCACACGTAAGTGAAAAAATTTTCTTCACTCGCAAATAAGGTATTTGCGAGTGGGTAATTTTTTTTTGGAATCTCGCAAATAAGTATAGTATTTTCGCAAATATCTTCTTCACTTGCAAATATGATATTTGCGAGTGAGTTATTTTTTGAGAATTGCTCACTCGCAAATATGATATTTGCGAGTAAAGCAAGTACTCGCAAATATCATATTTGCGATTGAAGAATAAAAAATGCCTCTTTGATGAGGGTATTTTGGTAAATACACTGTTCATGGGGGTGCCCTTAGTAATTTGGGGGTGTCCTTAGCAAAGCTCCTGTTTCTGACTTTCTTTATAGCAATAGTGTTTTTTTGTTAACAAGGAGGGCCCAACGGCCCAAAACTGAACAAGTAAAGTATGCTAGAAACAAAACACCAGCATGATCTTCAAGTAAGACCACAACCCAACAGGGGATGAGTAGCAATCTATTGACAATGCATCATTGTATCAAAAGTTCTATGAACATTTGTTACACACAACCTGGCAAGTCCAAAAAACATGAAATAACATTAACAGCTGCATATATGTCACCTCTAAACTCGTGACTAGCTGAAGTTTGGTTTATTGACTTGGCATCTTATGCACCAATAGTTAGTGCTGTACTGCTGTGAACTTTTCTTAGTTCAAATTATTGTGTTAAGATTTTAATTGATATGCCTGTAATCAATCAGTGTAATGGGCCTGATTGAGTTTTGTCTGCATTCCAAATAATCAGTTATGTTACTGAAAACATTATATCGATGCTTTATTTGTTAAGCAAGTTAGTCGCACTTTTTCTTGGTGAAGTTGTGGAGAGGTGATGCGTCACACTGATGTGACAAATAATCAATTGCCTTTCCTCCATATAGAGCAAAATCCATCAGACACGACTTTCCCATAATTTCGGTGAGCTTGTATGCTTATTAAATAGATTGCAAAAGTGAAAAAAGAGCACAAGAAAAAGAAAACTTAGATCTGCTTGATGCAGATACGCACTTCACAACAAGTGGATTCATTGTTGTTGTGCACTTCCCCGATTTTTCGTAACCTTCAGAAGTATGCTCAATTGCTAATCATATATAGTTTCTTTGCATATAAATATAATCATGCAAACTGTGAAAATTGCAGATAGCATTTTTACATTTTGTCTGCAGCTGCATTATTGTGTTGTAGATAAACCCAAAAGTGTGTTGTATTTACAGATGTTAGTCATCAAACTGTTGCAGATTGTTACAGATGTATTGGATGAAGATGCTTATTGGAGGCGTAAAGCGTTCAAATTAACTGACTAATAGTATAACACACTATAATTTCTACTAGACCTAAGGCGTCAGAAATTGTGCAAGAGCAGTAAAATTATAGTAGCCCCGAGCAGTTGAATTTGGTTATGAGGCTGCTCATTGGAGATAGACAAATTTCAAGGTTTACAAAGTTGGGATGCCAACTATGGCTATAATATTTTCCAATTGCAATTTGTAAGTAACAATCAGATCTGTGTCCAAACTAAAGCCTATATACTCCAGTGCAGTTGAATCATGTTGTACTCCTCGTCATTTCGATGACATTTTCACATTATTATATTTCCCTATCTTAAAAATTTTGCGTTTTTAATATGGGGAAAAACTCTTGCATCTCTACACTGGTTGATTTTTCAATACTTCATCTATGTTTAATTTCCTTGAATAAAGATTTGATGTCTCACTTTAGAGTCACACACTTTTTCCCTCCAGTTATTATCTAGGCACATCAGTTAAAAAATTCATGTAATGTTAAAAAGCAAACTAATATGTCAAGATAGTATTAAGAGACAAGTGTATGATACCTAAATGAGATAACATATTTTCATCCATTTTCCTTCTACTTGTATATGTAAAGCAACATTTGACAAGGACTAACTTTGATTGCTTTTTTAATGTTTCACTTGCATCTTTCATTATAATGCCCCTCCATAAAGTGTATTTCAACAATCTATAACTGAGTATTTCAAAAATTGTTGTTTAAGTTTTTTTTTTTTTTGGTAGCAAGAGAATATATTACCAAAAGTAAAAAACTACAATTTTACAAGAGGCCTACCATAGGAAAAAATGGCGTGCATGCCACCAAAAACAGAGGCATGCAAGCCCCAACCAAAAACTACAAGAACCTAAATAATCAAACAAACAAAGGCACACCTGCCAACTAAACAAGATACATAGGCCAACAAAACAAAAGCAAGCAAGCCTCAAAAGCAAGAACTAAGGCCAAAATGAGGAGACATGTAACGTCCACTCATTTTGCCATCAACGGTTACACGCGATAAGAGGAAATCTGTGAGTGTTGAAAAAGTCGATCCTAAACAGCCCAAGCAATAAGAGTGCAAATTGCAGAAGGAGAACTAACGAAATCTGAGAAAATAAAAGCATTACGTTATCTCCAAATGAAATAAACTGCAGCGACAAAAGCAATCCTAGTAACAACCGAAGGAAGAGCACTACTCCGACATCTTGATGTGAGCTCTTGAATAACACAACTCGAAGTCGATGAACTCAAAATAAAAACATTGCTCAAGTTGAAAAAAATTGTTCTCTACTGAATAATAAAAACTTGTTTTCAATTTTTTTGATTTATTTTTAATCCTAATTTTATTTAACCTCTCTAATTATTATTTTTTGGTGGATTAAAGGGGACCTCTCTAATTATCTTTGGTCAGTGAAAACATTGACCATAGAATTAAAATTGCTCAAGTTCGCACCCACTCATAACTAACTGAAAATGAAAACCCAAACAATTACACAAGGAAAAAGAATCGAAAAATATCGTGGGAAATAATTATTTTACCAGAATAATGAGTAACTTTAGACGGGGGGGGGGGGGGGATTTGACAAGGAATTGTTTCAGCTCATGTGTCAATTTTCAGCATGCTTACTTTATAATTTCCACATCATTGTAACGAATTTTGATGTACTTCCTATTTTTCCTTCTTAAGAATCCGAGAAAGTCAGTAACAAACTCTACCAACTTTTATTACATAGCTAGGACGATCTTTCTTTATTTCTTGTTCACCTATCTAATCCCTTGCCATCTTGGTTTCTCTATCTCTCGTGTTTTTGTCACACTTATCCACACTTTGACATATTGCTATCGTTCTCAGCATCTAACGGTTTTGTGACAGACCAAAATAATCTTTGGGGGTATTGGCTAGATGTTGTTATCAACACAAATGTAGCCATCCATCCATCCTTTATATCCCACTCTATATAGCACTATCTGACAAGCAGTAAGAAAAGGCCTTCCTATAGAGTAAGATGACTAATGGAGGAAACATTCCATCTTTCTTGTGATTTAAGATTTATATATTGTAAGAATTCATATTACGAAGGACTCTAAAATAGACTTGTCCACATGTCCTTTCTGACGTCAAAGCATTGATCTATAGAATATCCTCATGCCGGTGAGGGTCCAAAGTAGCTAAATCTCAGATACAACCATAAGGCATCATTAATGAAGTCAAAATATATCTTATGTGGGTGAGTGCACAAGCATTGTTCACATATACTTTGATTAGTTGATGTGTTCTGCATCTTAAACTATAAATTGTATCTGGTTCTAGAAAAACCTGTAAATAATCCCATTCCTTAGACCGAATATACATTTTCTCATCAAATACATAATTTTGGATTTGATAAGAGTTATGTGAAAGAAACTAGTACTCTTAGTTAATCAATTTAGTATTTAAATAATTGAATATTTGAATTAGTTATCGTAATTCTGAAAATAAACAAACAATTGGGGAATGAATCAAACAAACAGATTATTAGGGAAACCAAATCCTCCATCACATGGTCAAACATTCTTGGAAAACCGCTATGGTACGTGATACCCTAATGTTCGTCAAAGTGGTGATATTGATATTATGCATCCAAGCTACGTATCTTTGAGCATGACAGGTTTGTGTGTTACAATTCGCTGTTGATCATCCATGTTTGAAAATGTTGGGAGACAGGCCACCTAATTTAATACTCCTAAGTTACATTTTTCATAAGTATCTCTAACTAAATTCTTGTTAGCCCCAATCAAATCATCACTTTAATTCTACAATATTATATTCGCTGTGCACCTAATGATACTCCACTTTAATTTTCACCTTCAATATTGGTAGTTTCTTCTCTCTCAATAGACACTTGATTTAAACAAAAATGTTAGCTTAAATATCCTAATATATGCTGTTTTGAATAACTGGTCACTCCAACATGCAGCTGAGAACAGAGGGTCAGCGTACGCTATAAAAGGAAAAATAGCAGTGTTTTAAAAACAGATTTAATAGGACTGGTTCGACCCGTTGAATCGTCGACTAGTATCCTTTTCGATTCTGATCTTATTAGAGAATCGGGAAAGCGGTCTAATCATGCAAAGTCAATCAAAATCCAGTTCAACCAGCCTAAAATCTGTTAAACCAACGTAATAACGGTTTTAGAGAGCAGTCGGTTCATTGTTTTAATTTTTTTTAAATGGAAGCTACTTTTGGACTTTGATCCGATTTGTTTGGAGGCTCCAGGACTTGAATGATTAGAATTCAATCAATATGCATCTTTGGTTAACTATCTTAGTCAATTAGGACATATTATCTTAGCAAAATTAACGTACTCCTAACTTAAATGTTCTAAACTATTATGCCTCTTAAACGTTATATTTTTTCTTTGACTTGTTGATTGATCTTTTTATTAATGTGTGTATATATATACTGGTTTGACCATTGGTTAAACCGGTTGAATCTTGAATTGCTCTCCTTTCTGGTTCTCCAGTTGAATTGATTTTTAAAACATTGGAAAATAGCCTAACACGGAATACCTGATGCTTAAGAAACAAGCAACGGAACATACAGTTTTAATTTATCTCATATACTAGGTTATTTATAGGTCATGGCATATTAAGAAATGATTAAATTGTAAGCGAAGCACGCCCTGTTTATTTTAAACAAGAGGCAGAGTGTTTTTAATATCATTCTTGTTTCTAACGTGGATTACTTTTTCATCAAACGATTAATTTTCACAACCACCGAAAAAAGGAAAAAAGTCAAATTGGACTAACGCAAAATTAATTTGCACTCTTTTTCCTTTCCAGACTCTTTAGCTACAATTAAATAAAACTACAACCTAAATTATCACAAGAATCACTAGAATCAAAAGCATTAAAGTGCATTAGTTTGACGGCAGCAAGGTTTCTTGCACTGAATGATATGTAGATTGACATAAATATAACCATCGTGCTTTGCTTTCTTCTGGTCCTTTTGAAATGTTATACTACTTTTACATGAATAAAAAGATGGGATTAACTAATATACTCTACCACGTAAGGCCAATTAAAAAGAAAAGGGGCAAATTAAAACCTGTCTAATTCTATTAACAAAGTCTCAAAATAATTATGCTTTGCGAAAATTCAACTTCTAAATGAAGACTTGTCAAGCAAGCATTCATGAACTTAATAAACTAGTGGGTGCAACAACTTTTATAGGGTTGAACTAAGTTTCCTGAGGAGTCTGACCACTTTGCCTTAACAAAACCTAATCTGCCAACCTAAATGACTCTATAATCTCCCTTATAAAAGCACCCTCTCCCTCTCCTACTTGCATTGCAATTTGCAACCTTAACGTACCATAATTGACACATAGGTGTTTATTTCTCCACTAAAAGATGGAAGCTCTCAAGACCATTCTCACCAAGGGAAATTACTCGATCTTCTTTGCCATTTTTGTTCTCCTAGCTTTAGCATTGTCCAAAGCAAATGCCAAAATTCAGGAGCACGAGTTCGTTGTACGTTCTCTCACTTTCTTTCCCTTTCGTGCTGTTTGTTATTTTCCCTTAGTAAGATAATTAGTATTTGTAACGAGACAGGTTCAAGCAACTCCAGTGAAGAGGCTGTGCAACACCCACAGCGCCATCACTGTTAACGGGCAATTCCCGGGGCCAACATTGGAAGTTAACAATGGAGACACTTTGGTAGTCAAAGTCACTAATAAAGCTCGTTACAATGTGACCATTCACTGGTATAATATCAACTGCTATAGCTAGCATTTTAGTTTCACTTACGCATAAGGCAAAACCTCTTTCTTTTTTGTTTTCACCACATACCTGAAAGGTATCGAAATTTATATTATTTGATTATAGCTAGAGATTTTGATATTTTAAGTTATTAAATAAAAACATACAAATGAGCTTTATTATATATATATCTAACAAACTGAATCTAAGACTTTTGCCTTAATTAATCTTACTTTGCTTACAAGTAATAGATTATACTCGTATATATATATATATATATATATATATATATATATATATATATATATATATATATATATGCTATATGCATGAAATATTTAGAAACAAATATTTGAGTTATTACTTGTTTATTGACTATTGTATATGTTTAGGCATGGTATTCGGCAAATCAGAACAGGATGGGCGGATGGACCAGAATTTGTGACTCAATGCCCCATTCGTCCTGGAGAAAGTTACACATATCGGTTTACCATTCAAGGACAAGAAGGCACACTTTGGTGGCACGCTCATAGCTCTTGGCTAAGAGCCACCGTTTATGGAGCTTTAATCATTCATCCCAAGGAAGGAGAGGCCTATCCCTTCCCTAAGCCAAAGCGCGAGACACCCATTCTTCTAGGTAATCATTGTATATTTATGTATAAATATAACTGGTAATGTGTCAGTGATGAAAACAAGAAACAAAAAGAAAGTGCACGTACTTTTCATTACATTAATTATTCTTATGCCACATTTCACTATGTGATAAAATAAGATAAGTATACTTTTCAATAGATATTTCTCTCATTTTTATGAACAGGTAAGTTAAACAAAAAAATTTAAAAAGAAAAGTTGTACTGTGCAAGAAATATTTCTCAGAGAAAATTATTTCTTAATACAAAGATTATATTCATATAATGAAGAAGATTTAACGATGAGAATGATGATGACACATATGATTAGGGGAATGGTGGGACGCAAATCCTGTCGCTGTTGTGAGGCAAGCCACACAAACAGGAGCAGCACCGAACATATCTGATGCATACACTATCAATGGTCAACCTGGGGATCTTTACAAGTGCTCTAGCCAAGGTTTGATTCATTCTTAAATTTGAATATTGATCTCATCAACATGTCAGATCTCACTTGTATTGGTTAATTAATTAATTTACGCCCTTTAGCCTCAAAATTTTAATTACACTTTTCGTCCCTCAACTTTTTTAATTGTGCGATTTTGATCCCTCAAAAAATTTAATTGTACTTTTCATCCCTCAACTTTTTAAAATTGTGCAATAAAAGCCTTTATTTTGATCTTTAGAAGGACTAATTTTGCACAATTTTAATAAAAACTTGAGGGATAAAAAGTGCAATTAAAATTTTTGAGGGACCAAAAATCGCACAATTGAAAAAGTTGAGGGACGAAAAGTCCAATTAAAATTTTTGAGGAACCAAAATCGCACAATTGAAAAAGTTGGGAGACTAAAAGTGCAATTAAGCCTTTATTTTACAAAGGATATAATTGGTTGCGTTTCGATTTCGACTCAAACTAAAATGTTGCGGTCCAGGCTGCGGTCGCGGACCTTTTTTTAAAACCTTGTTTGATACACTTAGGGGAAAAAAAGATATACTAAGTGATAAATGATAAAAGAGAAATTAAATTTTGAAGGAAAATTTTCAAACTACAAAATCATTGAATATCTTAATTAATTATGGAACAAAAAATCAACATATTGAGGAAAGAAATTTGATATTTTTGGCTGGTATTGTTTTAACATATGATTGGCAATTAATGCAGGCACCACCATTGTTCCAATAGATTCAGGCGAGACCAACCTCCTCCGTGTCATCAACGCTGCACTCAACCAACCCTTATTCTTCACAGTTGCGAACCACAAACTCATAGTGGTTGGTGCTGATGCCTCATACCTTAAACCTTTCACCACCACAGTCATCATGCTAGGACCTGGCCAAACCACTGATGTTCTCATCAACGGTGACCAACCACCTTCAAGGTACTACATGGCAGCACGTGCTTACCAATCAGCCCAAAACGCTCCATTTGGCAACACCACCACCACTGCCATTCTTGAATACAAATCAGCACCATGTCCTGCTAAAGGTGTAGCATTTAAACCAGTCATGCCCCCTCTACCTGCTTACAATGACACTAACACTGTCACTGCCTTCAGCAGAAGCCTCAGAAGCCCCAAAAAAGTTGAGGTTCCCACAGAAATAGATGAGAACCTGTTCTTCACTATTGGCTTAGGACTTAACAATTGTCCACCAAATTTCAGCTCAAAACAATGCCAGGGTCCCAATGGGACAAGGTTCACTGCTAGCATGAACAATGTGTCTTTTGTTCTCCCAAACAGCATTTCCATCCTGCAGGCTCATCACCATGGAGTTCCAGGAGTGTTCACCGCTGATTTTCCTACAAATCCTCCGGTGCAATTCGATTACACCGGTAACGTGAGCCGTTCATTGTGGCAACCAATTTCGGGGACTAAAGTGAACAAGTTGAAGTTTGGATCAAGGGTGCAGATTGTGTTGCAGGACACAAGCATTGTCACTCCTGAGAACCATCCAATTCATCTTCATGGGTATGATTTCTACGTTGTAGCTGAGGGATTTGGAAACTTTGACCCCAAGAAACATACATCAAAGTTCAACCTTGTTGATCCACCTCAAAGGAACACAGTGGCAGTACCTGTGAATGGATGGGCAGTTATTAGATTTGTTGCTGATAACCCAGGTAAAAATAAAATGACTTCCATTTCAATTTTGCATTGTATAAATCACATTTTAAATAAAACAATATTATTTTAAAGTGAATTTGTCTGTAGATAGACAAGTAAGTAATGATGTTTTCATCTTTAAATTATTTAGTCAGTTAACATCATAGTGCATTTTAAATTAAATCAAAAGTAAATACATTCTTACTTTATGCTTATTTTAGAGTAGCTTAAAAAATAAAAAACACTTAATTATTGATTGGATGTTTGATCCCATATAATTGGTATCATGTGATTTGTGTAGGTGCCTGGATTATGCATTGTCACTTGGATGTTCACATCACGTGGGGTTTGGCTACAGTGTTATTGGTAGATAATGGAGTAGGGCTATTGGAATCCATAGAGCAACCTCCAGAGGACCTGCCTCTCTGTTAGGATCATCAAAATTATAAAATTCTCCACTTAGTTTGGATTTAAGTTCATTGTTGTTTCCCTGCATTGGGGACTTTTGCTCTGTTTCATTGTTCTTCTCATATATAGAGATGAATTGGGTTTAGACTTAGAAGTGATGGTGATGTGGCTTCAACACAAAATGCCATCTGACACGGTCATAAGCCCGACTTGTTAAATTGTATTCAGATGTTATTCTTTTCCCTATTGTTAATGTTATAAACAAAGACAAGTTTTGAATGTTTCTGTCCCTCTCTTTTCTAATCTCTGAAGTATATATCTGTGAGAGAAGAGGAAAACATAATACCATATGAAACATTATAAAAAAAATCAGGAATTTAACCAATGTCGAGTGTGATAATAAAAGTATTGCATTTGAAACTGCAATGTGACCATCAAATTTTGTAAACTACCAATCCCGCTAACAATTTTCCATTATAAGCAGATGTAAGATCATTCATTTCCAGAATGAAGAATACTGGTGAAAGAAAAGCATGTTAATTTGAATTCAAAATCAAGCACAATGTAACTTCAAACTAAATGATCAACTAAATCGTTTTGGTAAATTAAAGAGCACGACACACATTTGAACTTAGACTGGATGGTCTGAAGTTGATATAATCATATCCAATCCAATCTAAGAATATAAGAATAGTGAGTGAATGGGATAATTACAAGTTGAAAAAGTGGTTTTGTAGACGTAAGTACTTTCTGTGTTAGACGACCAAATATACTAACACGTATTTGACTCTGTTGAGGAATTAATGAGGATTGAGAAGTAATTAAGCAAC
This sequence comes from Ammopiptanthus mongolicus, assembly GCA_039655645.1. Classification (NCBI taxonomy): domain Eukaryota; kingdom Viridiplantae; phylum Streptophyta; class Magnoliopsida; order Fabales; family Fabaceae; genus Ammopiptanthus; species Ammopiptanthus mongolicus. The sequence continues at coordinate 7,320,361 of CM077348.1, forward strand.
TACCATATCATGTCATTCTAATACATAAAAAACTAGCAGGCTTAAATAATCTGATAATCACACAAACACGTGCTTCTTTGGACTAAGTTTTGGAAAACATACTGTCCAACTTTATGTGCCAATATTACATGGAAGTGAAGGTCAATGTGGGTACAACGGCAAGAGTGGACATTGGACAATGGTACACTAGAGCGAGTGAAGACAAGGACAGAAGAAAATAATTACACGTTACAAAAAAAAAAATTAAAAAAGGCCATTCATTCTATACAAGAAATCTAAGGTCCCAACCCAACCAAAGACCGAAAATATTCTGGCCTCCAACTCTTTACTTTTGCTAACAAAGCCAAGAATTGGGGAAAAAACAGAGAGCTAGCTTAAGGTCTGAGTTTTCTGATAAAGTCAACATTTTCTCTTCTAATAAGGCAAGCAGAAAATTTATTACACAAGTTAAATTACTATAGACAGAGCATGTGGTGCATGGGGAGCTTCAATATCATAGTGTCAGACATTAAAAATCTCCTCAATGCAATGGATTCGTTCAAAAAAGGGAAGGGAAGGGAAGAGATTTAAATGTAGGAAAGGGAAATAACATTTTTTTTCATAAGATGGTAAGAGAGATTTTAAAATTAATTTAATTTTTTTATGATAAACAAAAAACTAGTTAATTTTATACTTTTATACTTTTGGATTTCAAAATATATAAGTAAGGATATTTAATTCAATGTATTTAAATGTTTGAAATCTTCTTTATTACCTTTCAAAAAATTGAACCAAACAAGAAAAATGTATAAAAATCTCTCTTCCCTCCTTCATTTCACCCAAACCAAACATTATGCAAAAGAATGTCAACATTTGAGATACGGGACTTGAACATAACTAGGGAGGAATCTGGTTGGGCAAGGGTTGTGTTTAAGGTCCATGGGCTCAAAACCCATCGAAATGAGTTAAGAAACCATGGTCTACTTGTGACCTTGGAGCAGTATTTTTGGGCTCATATATGTGGACCAATACCCCGTCCTTCACCCTTACTGGACTAGCTCCATCACAAGCGGCCATACCATATGCAATTTCAGACCGAATTTAAGCTTCCAATATACTTTTTTGATTTAAAAAAAAGTGTGTATGAAGTTTCGAAAATTTTACACATAAAGACAACTGTTTATTTTTTTAACCACACGTATATAACTTTGTATACAGTGTTGTTTTAGAGTCTGTTTGATAAAATTAGTTATTAACGGATAAGCTAGCTGATAGCGGATAGCAGATGAGGTAGCTGATAGCGGATAGTAGATAAGCTAGCTTATTTTCTGTGAAAGTTTTTGGTAAAACTAGCGTTTGAACTAGCTGAAAAATATAAAATGACATAAAAGAACATCTTCATTAATGATTTTACCTAAAAGAGAGAAGAGAATAAAAGTAGAATTAAATGAAGATAATAAGGATAAAAGTGGAAAGAAAAATGAAACACTATAAGCTCAAACGCTACTTCAAGTAGCGTCTAAAAAAAACGTTATAAGCTCGTGAAAAAACACTATAAGCTCGTGATAGAGGCGCTTATCAAACGGGATTACTTTCTCATCTGCTATCAGCTCGTAGGTGTGCCTTGCCAAACAGGCTCTTAATCTAAACTACATAAATTACTTTTTGTATATATTTTTAATATTTTTAGGATTTAATTAATATATGTTGTCGGTATAAAGATTTTTTACATTGTCAACCAATCATAGCTTGTTAGATAATCTAAAATGTTTGACTTTTATCCTAACTACCTTAAAAGTCATTCATACCATGATTTCTGATTGATTGACAGTGTTAAAAATTTTACACTGACAGTGTATAATAATTCAACTCATATTTTTATTAAAAAATTTCAACTAGTTTTATCATCTGACTATCATTATATTTATTTTGAGTTCTGATATTTGTATTTTCAAATTTGACATTCACACGGCATTTGCTCATATCTATATGATATTCATTTTAATTTTATATAGAATATATACAATAATATTCAACTTTATTCACATAACAGTACGAGTATTTTATCGGATGTCAAGTTTAATTGTAACTCACATCCTTAATATAAGGGATAAAACTTTAATTCATCAAGATCAAAAAATATTATTGAAATCAATTCATTTTAAATTTTATTCCATAAATATCCTTATTTAATTAATTCTAATTCAACTAACTTATTTATTCCTAAATTTAAACACTATGCTATCTGACGAATGAGTAAAGCAAAACAAAAGCATTTATATATAAAATTGTTGAATCTCTTTAATATGAATTTTATAATAAATAAAAATAAAAATGAAATTTAGCATAAAAAATGATTATTTTTTCTTATATATTAGATAAAAAAGATTTTTTTATCTCTTATATTAAAGATCGGAGGAAATAATATAAAAACATAATTCATTTATTTATCTATCCGCAAGCAAAATTGTGAATTAATTAACTATATTATAAAGACTCTAATTAGGATGGTTGATGAAAAAACCAAGATTCGAATGAATTTTGGGCCAAATTTCATCCTTGGATGCAAGATTCCAAAGTTCTTGTACTCTGTTCAAAAGGCCTCATGCAACACTGGAACTGCGTGCGTCAGTGACTACATACACAATATTATCCCTATCCATATCATTTATGACTGTCCATTCCACCTTTCCTCCCACCTCAGATCTTGTTCCTCGGAACGCAACAGCTATCAGATTTCCCTTTTGCGGCTGTGCTTCCACTCTTAGCTGCTCGTTTCTGATCTATATATTATTTAATTTCATATATAAAAATTTCTGATCTATATAAAAAAAAAAAAAAAATTTAATTTCATAGGTATTAAAAAAAATTTATTATATTTATTTAATTATCTTGATTTGTATAAAAAATAAGTTATAGTTATTAAATTATCTTTTTTTTTGAAAGTGTATAATATCTTTGGAAGTTATATCTTAGGAGTGTATAATACTTTTAAAAAAATAAAAAAATAATTAATCAAATGATATTTTTGATACAGTAACATTAAATAGAATTGATTTGATTGATTTTTGCTTATATTTGAGTCCAAAAAATTTAAATATTTTTATGCTTATATATAAATCGAGAGGAATTACAATACAAGCCTACAACGGAACAGGGAGTAAACTCGCTTCCATTATTTATTGGAATATATTCAAAATACACTTCATTTAAATATGACTTATATATTACTATCAGGTGTTGCTAATGAGTATTTTAATGTACTTCTTAAACAATAAAAGGTAAGTTTTTATTGAAAATTAAATATGAGTTTATATTACATCAAAAACAAAAATATATGAGTTTATATTGATGTATATTTAATGAAAATATTATACTGTAAATCAATCATACATTATTTACATATGACTTTTAAGGAAAATATTATAAATGTTAAATATTTTTAATGATAACAAATGAGAGATCGAAATAATCATTTAATCAAAACTCATTGGTAAAACTTAATGAAAAAAACCAACTTGCTTAACATTAAATAAGTAAATAATCAACTTAAAGATTTTTAAAATAGAGAAAGCAAGTTAAATAAATTAAAATAACTAAAGAAGAAAATAATTTAAAAGAGATAATATTAATGTTTTATTCATTTCTTAAACTAGTAAGACCCGTTTTATTAAAATATCATAGGGGTGGCAAAACGGAACAATCCGTATCATCCCGCCAGTCATTGGCCCGCCTAAATCGGAGCGGGGCTGATTGATCCGCTTGAACAAAATGGGTTAAACCTCCTAACCCATCCCATTATTGGTGGGTTGGCGGGTTGGCCCGCCAAAAAATAAAATAAAAAATTTAAGCACAATTATAAAAGATAAAAATTAGACATAAAAATCAAAAATGGGTTGGCGGATCAATCCGTCCCGCCTCTAAACTATTAAAATAGTAAAAAACTAATTAAAATATATATATTTTTAGAATAGGCGGATTGGTGGATCAATCCATCTCGCCCCGTTTATAACCGGTTTTCTTGGTGGGTTAAACGGAACGAGTCAAAACAAGTTAGTGGGTTGAGAATCCCAATCCAACCCAACCCGTCAATATAGGCAGGTTAAACAGGATGATCCGTCGGACCCAACCCATTTTACCATCCTAGAATACCAATACCGTACAGCTAGAAGTGTCCTAATGTGAGAGTGTAAATTTCATGAGTTATGTTATTTGAACATCAAATTTTGAATATTATAATTAATATTATATATATTTATTTCTATCTTTTATATATTTTTTTTTTGTCATTTTTATATACACACATCTCAAAAAGTGTTTTTCAAATTTCATTTTGCTACTCACTCTGTATCGCTATCGTCACACTGTCTACAACACCGTACACCGTAATCATAGAAGTTAGTACTCAAAACCAGCGTTTAGATACTTGTGGCTGGGTAACGTAAAACCGCATGCCAACAGAATGACGTGTTCTATTCCCTTGCCTAAAAGTGGCTCATAACTAAATTGGCACGTGGACCACGTGCATGCAACCATTTCTCACGCGTTGACGTGTCACTTCCATACAGGGGAGATACGCTGCTCTCATGTCTGATCCTTACCCCTTAGTTTAGCCTCAGACCTTGGTCTCCGGAACCTTTCCCTAGCTTACACGTACATACTTACGTGGCATTATCCACTGTAATCATTATTTTTTAAGGTGTCATCGATGATAACTCCATAATTTTAGGATAAAAATTATTTTATCCAATTAAAATACATAATTTTAATTAAATGAATCATATTAGTGAGTTAAATCATATCATTTTCATCATCTAATTGAGCCATTTAAAATGGATAAAGTTACTCTTGAAGTATCGAGGAATTCATCATTTTTTAAAGAGTTTAATCGCTATATACGGATAATCCGACAGTTTTTTATTATGTCAACTAATCACCAATTATGATATGGATGAATTTTTAGGAAAATAAGATAAAAGTCAAATTTTGTTACTGATGTGAAAACATATGATTGAATATCAGTGTAAAAATATTTTACAGGCAATGTATAACAATTAAACTCTTTTTAAAAATAATTTTACCCATACATAGTTATATAAAATATATTAAACTACAAATTTAATCTCTACACGTGAAGCATATTTTTGATTTAATTAGTCTCTGTATATAAAAGTTTTTTAAACCCAGCCCAAACTGAGACCTATATGAAAACTTACATGTGTAAGTTTAAATACAACTTTGACCCTTATATGGATACGCATAAATATTAGAATTTTTTGGGGGCTTAGCATGGCTAAGGGTTGGTTTTGATAAATACAGTGTTTGTGACTCATTTGGGTCTGAGCTTCTTGACAGACGGAAATAACAAAATTATTCACAATTGCACATAAAGTGTTAAATTGAAAAAAAAAAAAAATTAGGTATAAGAATCAAATTAAAATTGTGCGTCACATTGGGTAGTCAATAGCGCGCGATAGCGATGCTATCACGGTGGAGTGGGGCGGAGGGGCCAATGGGGCGGAGAGACATAAATCGTAGCGTTTTACACACTATTGCGCCGCGACTCGATGCTGACGACGACTCTGCACTTTTTCCGGCGGCTCTGCACTTCTTCATAATGTGATGGTGACTGCTTTATAAAACCCTATTTTTACTATGATGTGGGATAACCCTAAGTCTTTCTCTCTCTCTCTTCTAATACAAATAGGTCTAACCTAAGCCCAAAGAAAGAAAAAGTAATCTTCTAAATAATGGGCCTAACTAAGTATAATGAAAAAAATTAACCCTATCTTTAAAACCCTTTTTTACTCTCACTTAAACTTAGTAAAACCCTATTTTATTTAGTGCCTCTTCCATCATACCATTTTTTCCTCTTTTCTGGTACGTTTCCCCCTTCTTTTGCCATTTCCTCTTCTTTTCCTTCTTCTTCCCTTCTTTTCTTCTGCCCCCTCTTTGTAATAGCGGTCATCCTGCTCTTGCTATCCCGCTATAGCAGTTTCGGGGCCGGCCGTTATCCAGGATTGATAACTATGGGCTGTCACATATATAAACCAAATTTTTAGCATAACCTTACATAATAAGCATTCATCTGGCAATCCATTTGTCACATAAGATCATTAGTGACGCTATTCGACCTTGGGAGATGACAAGGACAAAATTACTAATAATTGCATATTTAGGAATCAATTTAAAAAAAAAAAATTCAGGTGTAGGAATCAAATAAAAATGAGTATCACATATATGATCCAAATTTGTAGTTTAATCAATAAAATATTGATTTTATACTTATATAATTTTTATTAGCAAATTATAACTATTTTATTTTATTGTTTGTAGAATTTTATTTTGATTATTATGTTAGTTACACATATAATATGATGTGTATCATATATATTTATGATCAAGCATGTCTCACTTTTTAACAATTTTATTAATTAACATGTGTTAACATTTTTAAAAATCAACAGATGTTGACACATCTGATTAAGCGTTCTACCCATACTTGTTATGGTTTGGATTTCATTCTCAAATTTTCTCCACTCATATACAATATGTAAATTCCAGTATGAATCCTCGTTGAGGTTAGTCTGACTTTGCATGGAGCATGTTTTTCCTTAATCTGAATTTTTTATTACAAAAAAAAATTTAAAAATGAAATACTCAAACACGAATAATTTTTTTTTATAATTATTAATACATTAAATATATTTAATTTAATATTTTCTATTTTAATTCTTTAATCAATCCTCTAAATCCACATATTAGTGCGACATCTTTTTTTTGTTTGAAATTCATCATAATTAGGGCTTTTGACTTTTCAATGGATCCACCGAGTGTTCATTTGGACCAGCTATGAGACTAATCCCTGTTCGACAGCGACAGACGTTCGATTTTTTAGACATGAGGTTAGCCCCAACTCAACCACTCCAGGAATCAAACTTGCGTTATTTTCCTTATGAGAGAGTCGCGTTATGCGCAACATCTTATTTTATACCGCTTATTTTTTCACTTTGCATTTCCCACATCTCCCTATAAAGCACATATTTATAAAAGACTTAATTGTATTTTTCATCCCCTAACCTTATTATTTGTGCGATTTTGATCCCTCAAAAATTTTAATTGCACTTTTCGTCCCTCAACTTTTCAATTGTGCGATTTTGGTCCCTCAAGAATATTAATTGTATTTTTCATTCCTCAACTTTATAAAATTGTGCAAAATTAGTCCTTGTAGGAACCAAAATAAAGGTTTTAATTGCATAATTTCACAAGATTGAGGGATGAGAAGTGCAATTAAATTTATTAAGGGATCAATATCGCACAATTGAAAAAGATGAGGAACGAAAAGTGTAATTAAATTTTTTAAAGGACCAAAATCTCACAATTTAAAAAATTGAGGGATTAAAAGTATAATTAAAGCTTTATAAAATTCAAATCACAGATACCTCATCCGGTTTTCGGTAACCGAATTCTTCAAATTTATCACTTTATTGTTTTGAAAGGAACAATGATCGGTTATATTTATATATCCCTTAATTGTACTAATTGCTAATTATACAATTTAGTATTTTCTCTTTACAAACAGTATTTTGTTTAAATTGAATTGAAAAGAAAACTATCTTCTTCAGTCAATCAACTCAGTTGATTAAACTAGAAGACATCAATGATAAATATGTGGTTTCATATCGCCCGCAATGCGTTTTATCTTTTTCTTTCTCTCCTTTCCTCCTTACCATATAACATCTCTTACAAGTCTCCATTAAACAAAAAAAAAAGTTGGAATAAAAAGAGAAACTAAACTCATCTCCTTTAAACAACTATAAAATCTCACCTCTTCGGCTCATACTCCTGCCTCTTCTAACATTAACTTTTAGTTAAATTTTATAAATTAAAAAAGGTTTAATTAAGTTTCTAATTCCTGAAAAGTGAGTCAGTTTTGATTTTGATTCCCGTATATTTTTTTCGTTGGTTTTGATCCTTACAAGTTCTAAAACTTTGGTTTTGATCCTTATCGTCACTATCTATCTGCTAAATATTGACATGACTAACAGATCATCATGTCAGCACTACTATGTAAGCTAATTTTATAACATTTAATATCACATAGGATTAAATATTAATTTTTTACAATATTTAATGTCACAGAGGTATTCGAGAACCTTCAAAATGTTCCTGAATGTTGTTATTTCAGCCTTTCATTCATTTTATAAAAGTATAAAAAACAAATAATAACATTATAATAAAAATAAAAATATTATAATAGCCTACATGACAGTGTTGACGTGACGGTCTTTTAACTACGTTAGCATTTAACGGATGGATAGTGACGACAGGGATCAAAACCAAAGTTTTGAAACTTGCAGGAAATAAAACCAATGAAAAAAAATATAGAGACCAAAACCAAATTTGAACGGTAACTAAAAACTTAATTAAATCATTAAAAAAAATGATATTTTGAGTATTTTCTCATCACCTTCGTTATCCTATGGTCTATCAACCCTATTTGTCGGCAAGGCGGGATTCCATATTTAAGGTGACCAAGCAGATCTCACGCGATTGGGCCACGGGCCGACAGTTGGTGGAACAAGGCCCACTTTCCCGTCTTCATGGACAGGAAGGATCCTACAATTATTCCACTCAACAGAATAGATAATATCCAGTCAAAAAAAAAAAATGAAATAGATATTTACAGTGGTTATCAACAAGTGGTAATGGCCTAATTGGGAATATCTGCAAAACAGCTGGGCATATAAGAGAAAATAATCGGAAAAAGGGCAATACTTCGGAGGGAGGAAAGCGACGTAAGCGTTTTAGTGGCTCGGGAAGGTTCGAGCGACACGTGCCACAAGGTTCGGGAGTCCGAAGCAACCACAACGCGACGAAAGGAGTGCCACGTCATGGTTATGAGATTGGGCCGTAAACAATATCAGAAATATCTAGAGAAGGCTATAAATAGAGATTACAGCTTGCAATATCAGATATTTCCTGAATCCGCTAAAGCTAAACGCTTAAACACACTCACTCACGCAGAGCGGCTGAACAAATAAACTAGAAGGAACACTCTTTCCCAAACGACCGGCGTTTCAATCTCAAATCTTTCACACTGAACGAAAGAAACTCAAGCTTTGCCTCAAATTCCTTCTTATCAAGACTGCAGAGGTTAGTTGCATTGGATTCATCCCTTTCTTTTTTGTTTTGTTTGGTTTACGTTCCTGTCTGATTTATTTCGTTGTATATCTGGAAAGCTGTGTGTAATTAGTACAATTTGTTTTTTATTTTTATTTTCTGATTCTGGATTAGGTTTTTTTTTTCCGTAGTCAGTGTAGTATCTTATAGGTTTTTTTTTATTTTTATTTTATATATATATATCTTGCCCATTGCCCACCAAATATTTGCCTTTTTTAGTTTATCTCTATCTATTACTTGGGGATTAAGAAAAATCGGCTCTTAGTTGAATTCTTTTATATTAGTAAGGGTTTTTCTTTTTGTAAAATCCCATTTATACTCTTCCTTCTCTGTGCTTCTGATTTCCTTTCTTCTTTTCTTCCCTCTTCTTATTACTTTTCTTTTTTATGCTGTTTAGAATTTTGGGTCTTGAAGAGTTCTTAATGTGGTTCTTCTTTTGATAACAGCAGGTTGAGAATTCCATTGTTGAGTGCGTCAACACTGTTAATTATTTTGCGAGTTGTACCAAGTTTGAACTTGGAAGGTGGTACTGATTACTGAACTGTGTATCAAATTTTGCGGACATGGGTGCTTATGATCAAGGTTCTAACATAAACATTGTGCCCTTGGATTCTTCAAGAAAGAGGAAAAGTAGGGGTAGAAAGGGAGGGACTAGATCCGTGGCTGACACTATTGCCAAGTGGAAGGAATACAATGAGCATCTTGAGTCTGCCAAAGAAGATGGTAAGCCAACGCGTAAAGCCCCAGCCAAGGGTTCAAAGAAAGGGTGCATGAAAGGTAAAGGAGGACCCCAAAACTCACAGTGTAACTACAGGGGTGTTAGGCAGAGGACATGGGGGAAATGGGTTGCTGAAATTAGAGAGCCGAATAGAGGAAGTAGGCTTTGGTTGGGTACCTTCTCTTCTGCCCAAGAAGCTGCTCTTGCATATGATGAAGCTGCTAGGGCCATGTATGGTCCTAGTGCACGCCTTAATTTTCCACACGTCTCGGATTATAGTTGTACCCAAGAATCATTGAAGGACTCTTCCCTGGCTGCAACTTGTTCTAGTTCTTCAGTGGCAACTCCTGCCGCCTCTGACACCACTAGTATATCCAGTCATTCAGAGGTTTGTGCAGCTGAAGATGTGAAGGAGAAACATCGGCTTGACAATATGAATGGAATGGTTAGTGCTTGTCACGAAGCTTATGAATCTGCCTCCCCAAATAGCAAGGTTAAGCAAGAACCAATGGATGAGCCTGTGGATTTCATCGACCCTGGGGCTGGGGAAATCGAATATGTCAGACCAGAAGAAGCACATGATGTTGGACAGGTTGTCGAGGATGTAAATAAAGATCAAAATCAGACGGATTATTCGTGGATTGATGGTTTTGATTTTGATGATGATTACTTAAAGAGCTTTGCTACAGATGAGTTATTTCAGGTGGATGAACTATTGGGGCATATAGATAATAATCCAATTGACAATTCTGATGTGATGCAAGGTTTAGATTTTGGTCAAATGGATTTTACCAGTGATAGTAATCTTCAGGTCGAGATGCCTTCCAGCTTTTTTTATGAAATGCAAAATCCAGATGCCAATTTGCTGGGAAGTTTGCACCATATGGAACAGACTTCATCAGGTTTTGATTATGGATTAGATTTCTTAAAATCAGAAGAGCCAGAGGACTATAATGGTGGAGGAGGGGAAGAGCAGAGACTTCCTAATTTGGATTATCTGAACCATGATTCGAAAGGGAACGCAAGAACGGAGTGACTGCTTAGAATACAAGTCTTTGATAAGGATATGTGGATGTCAATCAGGGTGTTGCCTAACTCACTTCGTCTCCTGGGTTTGTTGTCCCTTTATAGTTATAGGTGCATGAAACGAATACAGAAATGTATCTTCTTTATGATCTTTTGTTTTATAAATAGGCCAATTCTCTGTAGGGTTTTAAAGATGGAGAATTTAGCTGACAAAATTTGTTCATTTTTTCCCTTTACTTTGTTAACTTTTCATGGGCGGAGCAGAAGTGTAGGCTGTTTATAGTGGTTTGTGGACCTATTATAGCATTTTGGGCACTGTGATCTCGAAAGAAGTTTTCTTATTATATATGAGGAAAAACCAATAGTTTCGAGTATATAGACAATTGCTGACTTTTGTGTACAGGATTGAACGGGTAACGATTTATATGTTGAACACATTCTGAATTTTGTTGATATTCTTATTCTTATATTATATTATTATCATGGATGATTATACTGGCTGTTGTCATGGTCCTTGGTCAGTTCAAATGGATGTGATGCTGGAACTTACATATTCAGTTATAAAAGAAAGAGAGAGAGAGAGAGAAAGAAAGAAAGTGAAACGAAGGATTTGATGTAGAGTGCAGTATTGGCTGCTGACCGTGCTCTTGGCTGTGTATACTGGTAACTGGAACTTTTGGTTCTTCCTTCAGTCCAGGTGGGGCCGAAATGTGGAGTCAATTCGTGAACCAGCCACCAGATGGTTCTGGTTCGTGTGAAAATGGACTTTGATATCCAACAAGACGACATTAAATTATAAAATCATTTTCAAATTTCTATATCCGCAGGTGATCTTTGAAGAGTAATGGTAAGTGCGTAACACTTCAGAGCATATCGTCTCACACCGGAAAAGATTGGTAAAATAAGCTATAATTAGATGTCAAAAACTAAGTAAATGCAAATCGATACATATGTACATGTGTATAGCATTTTCCATCTCTAAATGTTCTTTCAACAGGAAAACCAGATTCTATTTCTAACGGAATATCCAAATTCTTAAGCTCGCATTAAAAGGAGAAAATAAGGCCGCTATAGGAATCATAAAACAGAATGATAAAATTGAATGTGCCTCATTTATTTGATTGAATAATTGTGTATTCACTTGAATGAATAACACCTTTGATACATGATATAGAATCAAGAAACTTAGCAAGATGCTCTATCTAACTAACTCTTGATTAGAAAAACAGAATTAGCTCTCAGAGCTTCTAGAATAGCTTTAAGAGCTATAACAGAATATCAGAAAATAACAAAATAACATAAATAACCATTATTGTGTTGGACTACATTCAATATATCCCTCAAACTGGAGCATACATTTAACAAGCCCAGTTTTGGAAATAAAACCCTGAAATTGAGAAGGATCCATTGACTTGATGAATATATCAGTCAATTGATTGGCACTTGTGATTGGTAGTAGATGAAATAACTTTGCTTGCAACTTTTCCCTAACAATGTGACAGTTTAACTCTATGTTTTTGTTCTTTCATGCAATGAAGAGTTTGCAGAAATGTGTCAGGCTGATTGACTGTCGCAATAAAGCAAAGAAGGAGTAATGTGCTGAAGTTGAAAATCTCTGACTAAATATGTGAGCCATTGAAGCTCACATACAGTAGTTGCGAGTGTCTGATACTCAACTTCTGAGGAAAATTTTGAAATTGTAGGTTGCTTCTTAGATTTCCAGGAAATGAGTGAATCCCCTAGGAAAATACAATAGCCGGTCACTGATTTTCTAGTGTCAGGACAAGTCGCTCAATCTAAATCACTGAAGGCTTTCATTGTATGATGGAAGTTGTAGGAAAGAGCAATCCTTGAGCTGATGAAGACTTGATATATCTCAATTCGTGAACCTACACTGTCTCACCATAATGCAGCTCTTAGAGTCTTGCGATACATCAAAATTTCCCCTGCCCGAGCACCCTATTTTGCTGCCAATTCTGAGGTCCAGTTAAAGGGGTATAGTGACAGTGATTGGCAAGTTGCCCTGACTCAAGGAGATCAGTTATTGTGAACCTGAATATAGAGCCATGGCCGCTAAATATAGAGCCATGGCCGCAACTACCAGTGAGATACAACGGCTGACTTAGCTACTCCATGATCTTCACCTCCCATTCAAATAGCCAACTTTTCTTTATTGTGACAATCAGTATGCACTTCATATTGCAACAAATCCTGTGTTTCATGAACGCATAACGCACATCGAAATTGATTGTCATATTGTGAGAGAAATCCTTAGCTGGCCTGCTGAAACTTCTTCCTGTTGCATCATCCTCACAGCTAGCTGACATATACACCAAGGCCCTCAGTCCTCAGGCCTTTCGAGCTATTCTTCCCAAGCTGGGCATTCTGGACATATGCTCCCCAGCTTGCGGGGGGATCTTACAAGAGAAGAAATAGCACTGTGTATTTATTAGTTAGTTATTAGTACAGTTACAGTTAGTTTGTTATTGGGTAGTTAGCCAGCTTAAATTTAGTTAGTTTTCCATAGCTTGTATATATAAACACAAATCTCCTCAATTATTATTCAAGCTGAAAGCATTTCAAGCATTGAGCATTGTCTCCTTTTCTCTGAGTTAGCTTGCAATAGAAGCTCTCAAACCCATCCTTCAGTTTCTCTTGCATTTTTCCTATTTCATCAGAATTCTTACAATAAATATGCAAATGATATATTAAAGCGTGCTCACATGGTTAACTCAAACACTGTTGCTACACCCATGCCCGTGAAGCCCAATCCTGCTAATGAATCTGCCTTCCACATTCACATTGATATCGAAGCATTGCTCTCGTTTTACAATATGCCACTTTCACTAGACTCGATCTTAAATTCTCCGTGAACTACTTGTGCCAATTTATGCATGCTCCTTAATAATCTTATTTCAAGTTGGTGAAAAGGGTACCACAAATTTGGGTATGCACATTCATGCGTCTAGTCCGACAAATCTATATGTTTTTGTTGATGCAGGTTGGGTTCGGTGTCCTCCTACAAGGCACACCACTACCAATTTTTTCACATTCTTAGGTAGTGACTATATTTCATCGTGTGCTAGGAAACTACCTACCATTGCTCGTTCTAGCACATAGGCTGAGTAGATGGACATGGTCTTTGCTATTGCGGAGCTCATATGCCTTTCTTACTTATTTAGGGATCTCGGCATTCCCTTGTTTGAGCCTTTGTCCTTCTTTTGCGACAACCTCAGTGCTCCCCCAACTCACTATCAATTTGGTGTTTTCGGCTTGTAAAAAACATATTCAATTGGATTATCACTTTGGTTGTGAGACAGTTGGCCAAGGTGCTCTTGTCATATGTTATGTTCCTTTATGTAATCAGCTTACAAACATTTTCACAAAACCGTTGTCTCGGACAACATTTCTTGCTTTGAGGACCAATCTTAGACTTTACATGGCCACATTAAGTTTGCAGGGTCTTTTAACGCAAAAGATAAGTTTAATTTAATTTGAATTCATTAAAATTTTCAATTTTATGGTATGAAGTTGTCTTCTTATCCCTTTGTGTGTAATTTCAATTATTTCCCTCCTATTGTAGACCCTTGTCTATCTAATAAAATTTCTGGTCACAGCTCACATTGAGTTTTGGTCACACTTTTCACTTGCACATCTATAAGTACTACATGAACAAGAAAAAAAATACTTGGTGACTAAACATACTAATATGTGGTTCTTATTTGTTAGTTATAGTAAAGATAGATCTATTAAAAGGAAATATAGTTGAACATGAAATAATTAATAATTTTTTGAGAGAAAGTAAAAAAAAGGGACAACACTTGACTTAAAGTTTTTGTCCCCACTAAAGTTTTATGTCATTTTTCGCAATTGGTTTGGGTTGGACCAAAGAGCGATTAGTTTGGGCAGTGGGTCAGAAAAAACAGCCCAATTACAAATTTTTTTTAATGATATGAATCTGTGCGTTTTACTCACGATTTATTCTTTATATATCATTTCATACACGCATTCACTCAAGTTTGTGCCTTTAACCCTAATCCCTCTCCTTGTGCTGACAGCTCACCTCCTTCTTCATCTGAGCGTTACCCATCGCCTTAACCTACGTGTGCGCAAGTGGTCCTCCAGTTAAAGCCTTCGACTCTGCGTGTGATATCGACACTCAATTTGGTATGTTGATGTCTAATTTTACTTTTCCTTTTTTGTTAAATTTTTTGTTTCACCCTTATAAGTCTTTATGATGTTGGATTGATGTATGCTAGATTGCTATATTTTTATTGTGTTTTACTGTCTTTGAATACTTGATTTGAACTAATCCCATATGATGATTCGATCTAAACCAATCTGATTTAGTTCGAGTTTTCCAATTTTTTATGGTTCAAATTCAATCCAACTCATTCCAAATATAGATGATTGATTTTGACTTTAATTTCCCTTAAATTTTATTCATAAAATGATATAAATAAAAATTAATTTACAATTGTTTATATCTATTTTTACCTAATACTAAAGTGATCTGAAGAATATTTACGATCTAACGTAGAGTGCGTTTATTTAAGATTATTTGGTGAAAAAAATCATTTTTTTAAGTTAAAAATCATTTTTAGTTGTTTTAATTGTGTTTGTTTAATATTTTTTAAGAATTTTTTTTAAAAAAAAAATCATTTTTATGGCTAAAATGAGAAGTTATTCCCATTAACTTCTCACTAAAATCTGATTCCATAATATGTAACAAACAAACCCGTAATCCGATTCGATTTGAAGCAAGGACGGGCTGCATAACCACAAACAGATCTATTCTCTTTTATAAAAAAACATATCTCTTTTTTTTTTTGTAGAGAAAAAAACATATTTTATTTAATTTATTGAGTATCATATATAACCCTTGTAACATATTCCCATTAGTTTCTCATTAAAATCTGATTCTATAAAGGAGAGAGAAGATATGTTTGTTACAAATTATGAAAAAATGATTTTCATATAATCTCTAAATATTTTATATGAAAAATCATTTTTTCATAATCTATAATAAATATGTCCATAATCCGATTCGATTTGAAGCAAGCACGGGCTGCCCAACCACAAACAGATCTATTCTCTTTTATAAAAAAAAAAATATCACTTTTTTTTGTAGAGAAAAAAACATATTTTATTTAATTTATTGAATATCATATACAACTCTTTTAACATTTATGTGTAATAATTAAGAATTAATTGAATTTTTGCTCTTATAGTTTTACTTTTATTTATTTTAATTTGGAATTAATATATTTTATTTTTATTTTTATCAATTTATTTAATTTTATTTATTAATAACATCAAGTGTTATTTTTATGATGAGTTTTCAACTAAATTATTATATGATTTTGTAACGTGAATGTTAAAAGTAAAACTTCTCACGTTAACATCTGTTTGACACATTATTCTTTAATAATATTTTGGATGGACGATCAACAATAATAATGTAATTAATAAATGAAGAAATCAAATTAAGTATATACATAAAAATAGTTAATGCATTAAATATATAATAAAGTATTAAAAATATAAAGATTTTAGTAACAGGTGCACAAAATATATCAGTTAAAGGGCATTTAATATGATTAAATATATTTAATTACTTAAAAAATATTAAATGTTTTTGAGTTTTTAATGAAGACACTCGGTAACAAATCTCAAAAATTATGCCTGATCAAATAATTATATAGTATTATATGGAGTAGTACTTCTATTCATCATAAAAAGCAACACAAGTTGCAAGTTGAAACAAAGATGAGCTTTTTAATCGGAAAGAGATTCTCACCGATCACTGGATTTTTCCAGTGGGCAAGATATAGAAATATATAATAAAATAATATTATATACTCTCTCCAACTGGAAGTACTCGAGAGGAGTTGTACTCCTTTTAATTTGCTCCGCCTCCAGAAGCCAAGAATCTCCGGGTCGTGAATTAGATGCCCCACCACACCACTGTGACATATAAATTCTAAAGGGCAATCACAACCGTTCATCTACACTCTCAAATCAATCCCAGTCGTCTGTTAACTGATATATAATGTTAATTAGTGTCCTAAAAATATTAATTAAGAAAATAAACATAAAAACTTTACATTAAAAGTGATGTGTATTTAATACATTGAATAATGAAAAATTATATTTTTTAATAAATTTTTTCTATTTATGAATTCCTTAAATAATACTCTTAAGACACTTATTAGCCTGACCCATTAAATAAAGGGAAAAGGCTCCTTCCCCTACCCTACAATTTACAAAGTTTTTTTTTAGAAATGTTTTTTGGAGAATAAAATGGGACATGTTGTCTCTTTATTTTTTGATGTATTTTTGAATTGTGTGTATATAAAGAAGATAAAAAATAAGTAAAAAATATATATACATATATACTATATCATATATGATATATAAAACTTGACGTTCAAATAACACAATTATTTTTTTTCATGTCAGATTACATCATTTGAGGTAGTTAGCTTATAATACTTCATAACTTTGGAAAAGCATAACTAAGAAGGCTGGGGAAATTAGCTGTACTTCTAATAATTTAGTCAAAAGAAAAAAGAAAGCTACTTAAATTATGGAAAAAGATCCTAGACGTTATAATTTTTTTTTATAATTTACGTTATTGTGATACTTACTCGTTATGAAATTAAAGGAAAAGGTGTTTTTTTTTTAGATTTAATTGATATAAATTATTAGTGTAATTTTTTTTATATTATCAAATAATCATAATTTATTATATCAATAAAATTATTTGACTCTTATTCTAATAAAAAGTTATTCATATTATGATTTGTAATTGATTGATAATATAAATTTTTTTATGTCATAGTATATAACAATTAAATTCATTTTTTCTTATATAATTATAATTATTATTAGTTAAAAATAGAAACAAGGTAAAGAATGATATAAGGGTGGAAAATGGATCGATGAGATAAATTTTTATTCGGATTATAATGGATGGATTAAAAACAATTCATTAATCCATTATGATCTATTAAAATTTCATTCAAAAAATACAATCCATCCATGATCCATTTAAAAATATCCATCCAATCCATCCATTAACAATTTTTTTCGGATTGAAAAATATTTTAAAAAATTAAATAATTTTTATGACTATTTCCAAATAATATCTTTCCTCTATCCACAAAAAGAAAATTCCAAAATAAAATTTTTGCCTACTTTGTTTTGTGATTAGCAATTCATAACAAATTCATTACAAGAAATGCAAATCATGATACCAAAACACCAAAAAAATTATTTGTTTTGCTTATAATAGCAGTAAATTGATTTAATTTATAAAGTTATGATTTTTTATCATTCTTTTTTTCATTTTTATCTAATGGATTATTTTTTTCGTTTTATGAAATGATCCAACGGATTTTAGAATAGTGATGGATGGATCACAACCATCCAGAAAATAAAATAATCTAATCCATTCAGTCCATTATTACTTTTTTTTGTAATGAATGAATTGGATGAATTTTTATTTAAATGGATTGGATAAATGATGGACATTTAAATATTTTTTTTTGTGCCATTATTCAATGATGTAACGGAAACTATTTGAAACATTGTGAGTCATGTTTGTCCGTAGATTATGTATGACATTATCATAGCCCAATTGCTGGTACCTGCTACCCGGTCCTGCCCTTCCCTTTATTTATTTAACCGCGAATATCCTTAAACCACCAATCTCTCTCTCTCTCTCTCTCTCTCTCTCATGCAACTGCACGAAATTCAAGGCTTTATGGATTTCTCCGCTACGCAGTCTGATTCCACTTTCACTTCACACTTTTTCACACACTCCCACTTTATTATTTTCTTATCTCACTCTTCTTCGCATCACTGCACTCACTCCATGCTCAACTACTCATTTCTAGCACCATTATTACCTTCTCTGTTCCCCTGTCTTATGACTCTCCTAACCCTTCTTCCCTTTAGATGATGCAACTTCCCTTTCTCCAACCTCCACTTGCTGGTAAGGACTCATTATTTCCTTCCTCTGCTTTTCCCACAAAATCTAAATGGCTTTGTTGAATTATTATACTATGCATTTGAAGTCAACATATAATCTGTTGCTCTGATCGTGTATTTGACGGTCAAGTATCAAACTCTATATTTTCCACTTTGTCTTAGGTTATAGAAAAGACTTTGGATTCTTTTATTGAAATTTGTTTTTTTCAAAAGCAATCATTTTCCATGTAAAAAGAATGTTTTTTTTTTTCCTCTACCCTTTTTGTGGCACGGACTACAGAAAGAAAGTTTGCTATTCATGTGTATGCATAAATGGGCATCACAGAAACTTATTAATTTATCTTTGTCATTGTTAGCAACTTAGCATATAACTCTCAGCTGAAGCTCTAAAAGCTTTTCAGATGTATGAACGTGTCTGACTTCTTCCGACTAACACAATGCTTGATAATAAAGGGCCCTTTCCTTTGTTACGAAGTTTGATTTTTAGGGGAAAATGAAACAGTTGATTGAACAGAGTTTTGTTTTTCTTCTTTCCCTTCTTTTCGTTAACAACCCCCTACCTATCCTGGGAGAAAGGGTTCACTTGTGACTTACATTAAGTCAACTCACGGCCTTTGCAGATGTGTGCATATTTAAAATAACGGCATTTATCTTTCTCGATTTTCCTTTAATCTTGTTGGCGCAGTAAAGAATATGTATGAAATGAAACACTTTTGCCTGTGCCCCTTATTTTAGTTACATTGTAATAGCTTAGTTAAAGTCATCCCCTATCATGTAAGGTTCACTGAGGTGGTGTTTGTTTCTAAGTTATACATAATTATTCCTGGGAATAAAGGGTTGGGAATGATATATTGTTGTGTTTTGTTACAAGTTATAAAAAAAACATTCCTAGCTATAAAATATTCCCACGTTTAGGTGGTTTTCATTCCCATGTCTGAGACCAAAACATTCCGTAGGAAAATATAATGCCATGATTTATGTCCATTGTATGCCAATAATTACCCTGTTTATTTTGCAAGCTTAATGAACCCTTGAACTTAAGTGGAAGTTTGTGTGCCAAATCACCTGCTGCAGATTCTCACTATACAACATAGGCAAGTCACTTAGCTGCTTGGATCAATGACGAACAGAAAAAGGCATTTACATCAATCGAAGCATCCATTCGCTTCTTACGGTAAGCCTTTCCTCTTCTTTTTATCAATTGATCACTATGCATGACAAAGAAAAGAAAGGTAATTAATGGAATAAATACCAATGAATTATAACATTCATTCTATAGTACTGAAAGGAATGCCAATGCATGATCAAGGTAACAAATACATTTTTTTAGTTTACAGATTGGCTAATTCTTTTCTAATGTGGGTTCACCTTCTTTAGCAAAGATTCTTTTAAGATAATAATAACTTCCTCAAAATTTTCTTTCTAAACAGCCTTTGAAGCATTTATCTTTGGTTCATGGCAAGCTGCGGAGTTCATAAAAATTGAGTCAGGAACTATGTCCATACATTTTATAAATAACCACCATATGGCTATGGAGAAAGGCCCCTTTTCAGACATTCGGATAAGGTCAAGGAAAGCCACATTATCAGATTGCTCCTGTGTTTTGCGGCCTGGAATTGACATATGTGTGTTATCAGCCCCCAAGCAGACTGATAATTCTGATGAAATTAATCTCGAGCCTGTAAGTGCCTTTTAACCTGAATTTTCAACATATTATCTTTTTAGTTGGGATTTTTGAACTTCATAACATTTTCAATAGAATATTCAAGTCATCTTTTGTTGGAGTAAACCTTAAAATAACATCACATGGCCAATGCAATCTCACCGATTCAAAGTCTTGAGGTTTCTTTATGAGCTAGAGTCTGAGTATGATGCATGCATAAACTAATGTATTTATGCAGTGGATAAGTTGTAATTCTTCTTTGATTTTTTTTATACTTATTTTTTTGAAATAATATGTTGGAAAGGTACTTTATTTCAAGATCTCCTTATATGAGATGATAGCTAAATAGAGCACATTTACATGGTAAACATTTCTACTTTATTAAGTTGAGAAATTTGTGTTTGTATGCATCTAACAGGTGATCATTATAATGCCCTTCCCTTTTATTTTTTGCCCCACATCACTTGGTCTGTGTTAAAGTCCTTCCTTTATCCTTTGGTTCGATAAAGTCCTCTTCTTTAATTCGAGAGTTGTAGTTGGCCACAATTTAAAGTCTAATTTTGCAGTTTTTTTTTTAAATTGTAGGTATGGGCTGATGCTAGAATAAGTTCTATACAGAGAAAGCCCCATGATTCTGAGTGCTCATGTCAGTTTTACGTCAACTTCTATGTTAATCAAGGTTCACTTGGTGCAGAGATAAGAACACTTAGTAAGGAGGTTAAAGTATTCGGAATAAATCAAATATCCATCCTCCAAAGGCTTGAACATAGTCCTTGTGAAGATCAGCACTACCGGTGGGCTTCATCTGAGGACTGCTCTGCATTACCACAAACGAAATTACTTTTGGGCAAATTTTTATCTGATATTTCATGGTTAGTTGTGACATCCGTTTTGATGAAGGTTTCGTTCTGTGCAAGATCTGTAGAAAACAAGCTTGTGTATCAAGTTTTGGGAAGTGAAGCTGCTATCTCTTCGTTGAACGCTGAGTCTCAAACGAATGTTGTGAATTTCAGAGTAGACAATGGCTTGTTAGTACCCACTGTTTGTCAAGTTCTTACACCTAACACCAAGAGGGTTGACTATGCACATGAATCCCTTGAAGAGAAAGCGTCTCCATCTTACAATGTTGAGGGCTTACGACGTTCCAAACGTCGGAATGTACAACCTGAGCGTTACCTTGGCTGCAAAAATGTTACTGAGTTTGATGTTGGTTCTTTCAGAACCCAGCCACCAGTCAAGATAGACACAGAAAAAGATGATGAATTGTCATTGCCATTATCATGCCTGTTTGGTTTGCCACAAAACCCTCTAGTAGAGGATGTTGACAATTGTCGAAAGGTCAACAAGATAAATACCTGCCGGGAGCTTCTAGTGTACAATAGGAGGAGAGCTAAAACCAAGGAGGTAAAGTCAAGAGGTACTGATCAAAATGGACCTCAAAATCAACTTGCTATTATTCCTCTTCCCGATCAAGGAGATCCGGTAGCCGTTGAGCATTGTGATCTCAATGACAAGGTTCCTAGAAGTCATGGTCATGAATCTTCTGAAACTTCTTTCAAATATTGTCATCTGACTAATAGCCCTAAAGTAAAGAAGAAAAATGTTAATCTGTTAACTTTTGAGCTCCATAATCTGCCTGCAAAGTCAGATGATGCAAAAAAGTGTGATGACCTTTCTTCAAGATTTCATTATGGTTATGGCACCCCTAAGTTGCAGAGGAAGAGTTTATGTGATCTGGATGACATGGACCTTGGAGGAACTAGATGGGAAGGGATAAGTTCCAATAAAGGAGTTCAAGAGAAAAAATATCGTTCGACATATTCAAGAAGTGGAAATCGTGAAGAAGAAAGAACTTACAGGGACAGAACCTTAAATGCAGCTGCCTACAAGGAATTGATAAATTCATACTTGCAGAATATTAATACAAAATCACCGAAAGAAGAACCGCCTGTTACTGACCAGTGGAAGCAATTACAGGCAACAAGCGGCTTTAGCCAAAAGAGGGAAACAGAAATATCCCGAGGAGGGGATGAGGAAAAAGACCCTGAAATAGAGATGTTGTGGAGAGAATTCGATGTGTCGTTGGCATCGTGTTATCTTGAAGACACACAGGTGTAATCATTGGCTATTGCTTTCCCCTTTCTTATTTTATGCCCCTCACCATTTTCAGATTTGTGTGTGTACGGGGGAGTCAGGGGGGGTGTTTTTGATTTTAATTTATATCATTCTGTCAAAGTTGATTGGTGCTCCTAAAATCATTACTGTACCTTTTTTTCCCTAAGGCTGATTCGGTTCAAATAATCAGGGTTCAAATGCTGCCGATCATGACGAGACTCTGGAAAAATCAAATGAAGCTTGTCAACATGATGTAAGACTGGATGAACAAACTGGAATTTACTGCATTAAATGTCGCTCTGTGATCACTGAAATTCAATATGTTATGCCACCCTTTGTAAGTCAACTTTGAAACTTGTGAAGAAATCTCCCTGTATGTGTGTGCCCTTATTTGCATTTGTATGTAGTTTTCTTCTATTCCTGTTTCTTTACCTTGCATTTAGATGGAGACAATATGGCTTGTTTGTTAGAATCTCTTGTTTTGGTTAGATATTTTGTCTATTAAATCAGTCAGTATCTGATAAACTTGGTTGCATTGGCAGATTGAACATTCAGTGTGGCACCATGAGGAGAAGCAGTACAGTGGAGAACATTCAGATTCAGAGCCAAAGGCCGATGAAGATGATGATTTTAATCTTTTCTCAACTGGTGCTTCTCCTGATAATGGACCCACAGCTGAAGAAAATAACAACGTGTGGGCATTAATTCCCGAACTTAGAAAAAAGTTGCATGCCCACCAAAGGAAGGCTTTTGAGTTCCTTTGGCAAAATATCGCAGGGTCTATGGAACCAGCACTTATGGAAACAGAATCCAAAAAAACAGGTGGCTGTGTGATATCTCATTCTCCTGGAGCTGGAAAAACTTTTCTCATAATTGCTTTTCTTGTTAGTTACTTGAAGTTATTCCCAGGGAAGAGACCTCTGGTTCTTGCTCCAAAAACAACACTCTATACTTGGTATAAAGAATTCATCAAGTGGGAGATTCCTATACCAGTGTATTTGATTCATGGTCGCAGAACCTACAGGGTTTTCAAGCAGAAAAACACAATGGTTTTTCCTGGAATTCCCAAGCCTACTGAGGATGTCAAGCATGTTTTGGATTGCCTGGAGAAGATAAAAAAGTGGCATTCACAACCCAGTGTTCTGATCATGGGTTATACTTCCTTTTTAACATTGATGCGGGAGAATTCAAAGTTTGCACATAGGAAGTATATGGCAAAAGTATTGAGGGAAAGTCCTGGGATCCTGATACTAGATGAAGGGCACAATCCTAGGAGCACTAAGTCAAGGTTGAGAAAAGTTTTGATGAAAGTACAGACAGAATTGAGAATATTACTTTCAGGTACATTGTTTCAAAACAATTTCTGTGAATACTTCAACACTCTCTGCTTGGCAAGACCAAAGTTTGCTCGTGAAGTGCTGAAAGCATTAGATCCAAAATACAAGAGGAAAAAGAAAGGATCAGAAAAAGCACATAATTTTGAGTCACGTGCTAGAAAATTCTTTTTAGATACAATTGCTAAGAAAATTGACTCAAATAATGGTGAGGAAAGGATGCAAGGTCTAAACATGCTGAGAACTGTAACAACTGGTTTTATAGATGTTTATGAAGGCGGGAGTTCTGATGGTCTACCTGGTTTACAAATTTATACACTGCTAATGAATCCCACTGAAATGCAGCATGAGATTTTGCATAAATTGCACCAGAGAATGGCTAAGTGTTATGGGTACCCTCTGGAGTTAGAGCTGTTGATAACTCTTGGATCTATACATCCTTGGTTGGTCAAAACAGCTGTGTGTGCTGATAAGTTTTTCACTAACGAGCAATTGGAGGAGCTAGAAAAATACAAGTTTGATTTGAAAATAGGGTCAAAAATAAGATTTGTTTTGAGCCTTATCTATCGAGTTGTCAAGAACGAGAAGGTCCTTATCTTTTGCCACAACATTGCACCCATGAAATTATTTCTAGAATATTTCGAGAGGTACTTTAAATGGCAAAAAGGTAGGGAAGTTTTGGTACTAACTGGGGAACTTGAGCTCTTTGAACGCGGGAGAGTGATGGACAAGTTTGAGGAGCCTGGTGGAGTATCAAAGATACTCCTTGCTTCAATTACAGCTTGTGCTGAAGGCATTAGTTTGACAGCAGCTTCTCGGGTGATCATGTTGGACTCAGAGTGGAATCCATCAAAGACAAAGCAGGCTATTGCACGGGCTTTTCGTCCTGGTCAGCAAAGAGTGGTTTATGTGTATCAGCTCTTGGTAACTGGTTCATTGGAGGAAGATAAGTACCGAAGAACTACTTGGAAAGAGTGGGTATCAAGCATGATTTTCAGTGAAGATTTTGTGGAGGACCCTTCCCAATGGCAAGCTCAGAAGATTGAAGATGAAATACTGCGGGAAATGGTTGAGGAGGACCGGTCTAAATCATTCCATATGATACTGAAGAATGAGAAAGCTTCAACAAATAGATGAAAGGTAAATACTCTTTTTTCTGTAAATATGAAGCATCGTTATCTATCCTATATTCTCTGAGTGTGAGTGCAATGTGTGCATTAGATCTCTTGTGTTTACATTCAGCCTTGTTCAAATTACCACAAAGGCATATATCATATATGTTACGATAAAATTTAGCATGAAACATGATGCTTCATGTTTGACCTACTCTTGTAATTTTACACAATTTTCTTCAGCATATGGAACATTGCTAAAATGTCCATCTCTCACTGACAGCTGGTCATATTCCACACCTTGATGATTAATTATAATCTGAGAGATCACTGTTTAATTAGCCTTTTAAATATGCAGTGCTATGGTCATAGCCCGTCTCTCACTGACGGCTGGTCATAGTCCACACCTACTCTTGTTTTCTATTTTCTGATGTCATCTTTTATCTCTTGTATTTAGTTATCATCGGATTGTACATTTAGGATTCTAGATAGTAGATAGAGTTCTGTTACTGATAAGATGTACATGAGTTAGTTAGTTTAGCTTCTATCCTTATCTTTGTATTTTTGTACTTACAGTAAATGAAAATCATCCTGTTTTTACCAATTTTACATGGTATCAGAGCTTATAGTTTGTCCTTTTAGCCTCTATTTGCTTGTAAATTACAGTCTTTTACTGGGAGACTTCCCTACTGCCACTAACCGTATGCAAGCTAATTGTGGACTGTGAAACCACTGTCTGCAAGTGTTTGTTAGAAGGAGCATGGTTTGTGTGCCTAAGTTTGGATTGTTTCATGCTTACCCCATGTTTTGTTATCTTATCCTTTTCTATTGCATATCATTTGATCATGCCTTAAAATATTTTTGGTGCAATTCGCTTTGCAGACTCCCAATAACAAAGGCCTCGCTAGCAGTGTTAAAAAAAGGCATCACTAGATCCCAGAATCATTCCAAAATAAAGTGAGCAAGTCCTTTTTCCTGTTCACTTTCAGATTGTATTGCTTTTCTATTCAGTGATTTTGAAGAAGAAATGGAAATTTTCAAGTTTTAGTTATTTCAATTAACTTATTTTATATCTAATTGTGGGCATACTTGCTAGGAGGACCATATTTTCTTTTTCCTATGAGGCAAGTTAAATTGTGGACCTAGTGAGAAGAAGGCAAATTACACGGAGACACAAAAGAACAAAAGAAGTTGATAGGGCAATAATCCAATTCCCTGTTAAATCTGGTTTCAGAGATATATTCGAGTTGATAGGATTCTAATAGCACCCCTTGCATATACAATGTGTTTCTTCTTTCTTTTTTCTTTGTTTCTTGGGTTATGATGATACCGTGAATGTTGTAGTAGATTGCATTCTCGGTTCCTTTTGTGACATTGTTTTCAAGCAATTAATGCAGATATAGTTCTTCCTGCTACAAATTCTTATGGTTATTGGTTTTAACTCTTTTTCACACTTTCATTATTCAGTACAGGACCATCAAGATTGCAGCAGGAACAGCAATAAAAGGAGCCAAGCCCACCTCTTAATAAGCTTCTTCATGGAGAGCCCAAAACTTTCTTTTTTCTTATTCTGTTATAAATTTTCGATATGTTTTTAATTTGGTACATTGGAGGTTCCCCTGGGGTAGGTTGCATGGTGCAGGATCGAACCTGTGACATCATTATCACCCACCCCAGTCTTAAAGACGGGACCGTGCCAATTGAACTAACTGTAAGGTTGTTGGCAAATTTTCATTATTTGGTGAAGCCGTGGAGGTGAGACTTAATTTCCCAACTGCAAAACTTTTACTATCCTAACTGCAAATGCTCTACTTTCACCTGTTTATAATGTTCAATTTCTCATCTACAATGAATGGGTTCCAGGATTTTTGTTTCAGCGTTAGCACCAAAAGTTTGGATCCTCTCGTGTAACATGGCGCGATCATGTTAGAAAGATAGATAGACACAAATTTTATGATGCATTGGTTAAAGGGTCTATTAGTATCTTCAAAATAAAATTGTGTCCTTCGCGAATATGACCATCTCATGTTATTCAACATGAGTGAATTCAAATTCCCAAAACGTCTATTATAAATACTGTTATATACTATACACTAGTGTATGGACCAGTGATGGAGACATATAAATTCCACAATATTTTATTAGATAGAAATTTAATCGGTTAAAAACATAATTATAGAAAATATATGATTGGGTTATGAAAATAAAATCAGTTTAAAATTTCTTTGAAAAATTTCCATTGACTATAACCAATGACTCCATAAAATTCAAAATAAATTAATTAAATGAAGAAAATATTGTTATTTGAAATATAAAATAGAAATCTTCTTATAAGTTAAATTATAAGGTTTTTTGTATACTTAGAATTTGAAATGATAAGTAAAAATGAAAATAATTTCAATACTTTATTTTTAATGTTTGGTATTTGTCCCAATACCTTGTGTAACTCTACTTCTATCAACATTCAATTTTATAGTGAAATTGGTTTTTTTTCTCAAAACAAAATTATATTTTAGCATTAATCATTTCTCTTCTACTACTTTGGTATTGTACTTCCCTGCACATTTAATACTATATATATGTTTTTAAAGCAACAACTACATTTCAAGTTGATTAATCATTTCTCAATATAAAATGTATTTAAACCTTAATTCAAAACACTTCCAAGTGATCTTAGTAATCACTTGATTTTTTCCTTCTTCTTGAAAATCTATTTGATTTATTTCTTCTCTTTTCTCGTGCAAGTTAATCGTTTTTAGAAAATATATTTATCTATCATATTATTTTTTTCTCTCTTGAAAATCTATCTGATTTATTTCTACTTTTTTTCCCTTGCAAATTATCCATTTTTAGAAAATATTTTTATCTATCATATTATTTTTCTCTTCTCTCTTCAAAATATATTTGATTTTTTTTTTTGTGTAAGTTAACCATTTTTAGAAAATTTATTTACTTATCATATTATTTTTTATCCACTATTGAAAATATATTTGATTTATTTCTCCTCTTTTCCTTGTGCAAGTTAACCATTTTTAGAAAATATATTTATCCATCATTTTATTTTTTTCTCTCTTGAAAATCTATTTTATTTATCATATTATTTTTTTCCTCTCTCTTAAAAATTTATTTGATTTATTTTTATGCTTTTCCCATGCAAGTTAAGTATTTTTAGATAATATATTTATCTATCATATTATTTTTTATTTTATCTTGAAAATATTTTTGATTTACTTCGCATCTTTTCTCGTGCAAGTGAACCATTTTTAGAAAATATATTTAACTGTCATATTATTATTTTTATTCTCTTTTTAAAAACTATTTGATTTATTTCTCCTCATTTTTATTCTCTCTTGATTGAATCAACTGATTAATTGCTATATTTCCAATCAATTTCCAATTTGATTTGAATTTATTGATCTTAATTATTTTCTTTCATTTTCATTTCTTTTATTCTATTGATGCAATCAATTGATGATATATTTAAAAAATGATGTATTAAATTTATCAATTGCTCTATTCCAAATCAATTCCTTATTTGATTTGAATTTATTCATATTTTTTATTTTTTTATTTTATTTCCATTTTGTTTTTAAAAATTGTTTGGTTTTTAAATCGGTACTAATAATAAAAATCATGGTATGAACAAATGAAAGAGGGAAATTTTAAATGAGTTAATTTTCAATTTCCAACCTAAAGTGCTATGAAATACACAAAATCAGGAAACATGCCCACATTACACACATCAATAACAATGTTCTCAAGTATTTCACCAAAAAACATGCTCTAAAGTAATTGATTCCCTTGGACTGATGGATTAAGATGTTCCACAATAGACAATAAATTCAAATATTCTATCATGTATTAAATTTTAAATAGAAGAATTTTGATAAAAGCAATATTTTTAACTTCATATGGACTTATCAGCTTTTTTTACCATAAACTTAACAAATGTCTTCATGAATTTATCATTTGTTACACAGCTAAACCTTGAAGGCCATGCTATACCCATAAAGGCCATACTATACCCATAAAGGTCAAAGGAAAAATCTCCAAGGACAACAATGAGAACTTCAGCAGCAGTTAACATCACTGAAAGAGTCACCTGAAATTTGACAAAAATGAAGGCCATGCTATACCCATGTTCTATTGAGTGGGAACTCTATTAAAAGTAAAAGACTACATATGTAACATCAGAAGCCATTTTCTTAGGTCAAGAGAGGAAATAAATAAAATGGTACTAATAATTCTAGGCACTCAAGGCTAATCAAATCAAATGACCATTAGGTACTTACTCTTACCAGATGATTCAGTCATCGATATCTTGTGGAAGAGGAGCACCACTTCATATAGACTCCTGAGCTACCCTTGCAGCTCATAATTCCATCTCCAAATTTGAAATGGTCTTGTGAAAGTTCTACATTCAATAGATTCTCATAAGTTTGACATTCAAAATAACAAAAAATAATCAGAATTAGAATAGCATATAACTTTCTCTATGGAATTATGACTCATAAAAATTTCCCTATAAAAGTCTTTAGTTTTGCATTGGCCAATGAAACCATACTCACCCGGAATCACCTATACCAAAATTACCACAAAAAATACATGAAACCAAGCTCATATACTATAATACCATATTCATTCAAACTGAAAATAAAAAGACACAACACAACTATAAACAGACACAAAAAATTATAGACCTTGATTTCACATGCAGTAATGTCATAGCAGAAAAGTCATGTCTACATCCGACCTTCCCATTGCCATGAAATGGGAAACAACCTTTAACACATAACATGATAATACAACCATGTAATAAAATAACAAAGCAAAACTTGTTAAGCGAGCGAGTTGAAGTAACCTTGTTAAGCCTGTTAAAACCATACAAAGGAAACTTCGCCTCTGAAAAGAAATGAAATAAGAAATGAGCTAACATTTGATTTATGCATGATATATATAAATGTGTGTATGCTATCGAAATCTCTGTAGTAAATGGCCATTGAATAAGAAAACCTAAAAAACAAAACAAAATATTTTTAGTTGTAAATAGTTGTAATGCATAATGGAGAAAGTAGGAAAAGTTTCCGAAATTAGACAAATTAATGCAACTTTGATTTTCAAATTAAAATTGGTAAATAATTGTTTTCCAAATTGTTAGTGAATTTTAATGTTTGATTAGAATTTAGATTAAATGTTCAGAGGTATATTAGGATTATTTTGAATTGTTTCCTTAAAAAATTGATTTAGGTTTAATGTATTGTTATACAATTATTATTCTTACTATATATAACATTTATTGTGTGCGGATATCTCTCTTCCATTGTGTAAAAATTATTGTAATGGTAAATGATTGATTTGAAATTGCATGTATTGACTTTGATTGCAAATTAAAACCATTTAATTTCTGAAAATCAATTAATGCTGATTGTTTGTAAAGTTTATGCATAATTCGTAATATTGCGACATGTGTACAATTCTTGGTGAGAAGCTTCACGGAGATGACATGTGTAACATTTTCGTTTGTATATATTATATTATATTTTATATATATATATATATATATATATATATATATATATATATATATATATATATATTAGAGATTATAGATTATAGATTAGGAGAACATAGGTGAATTCAAATTCCCAAAACTTCTATTTTCATCGTGTGCTTTTTCCTTTTTTTTCTTTCTTTTTCATGAAGACAACTACTAAAGTTTATTTTCGTTTTGTTATTGAGCTAAGGCTAAATTTGGCGGAAAGGGGAGGAAATGAACTGGAACGAAACAGGACGGAATCGAATAAATTTCATTCCATCTTTCGGATATTTTATGATGGAATGAAAACAAAATTCTCATTTCATCATTTGGGAAGTAGATGAAATAAAATGAGTTATAACTTTTTTATTCTCATATTATACCTTTACTTTAAAAACACTAATATTTTATTAATTATGTCTTTAATAAAGTGATTTTTAACCATATAATCACTTCTTGGCTTAAACCAAGACTATAGTAAAATTTAAAATAAACCCCCCTGAATTTTAGTAACAATAGTTGATTTTCAATGTCAAAAGCAATGCAAACTCAGGTAAAATACCCAATTCATTATCACAGAAATTATCATGCTCCGCCTTATATGGAGTAAATTTTCAATTTGGCCCCTTAAATTGTAACACCGTATCAATCTCGTCCCTGGCATTAACGAAATTTCAAAAACGTCCCCAAAGTTGTCAAAAATTAATCAATCTAGTTCCCTGTCAATATTATCAGGGACTAGATTGATTGGGGTTGGGTACCGGATTGATTAACTTTTGATAACTTTGAAGGCGTTTTCGGAATTTCATTAATGTCAGGGATGATGTTGATACAATATTACAATTTCAGGAACCAAATTCGGGATTTACTCACCTTTGAATTGTTTGTTTATTTTGTTGAGGGATGTGGATGTATAATTAGGTGAGTCTTGTTTTGTCTGCACCTGAGAGCTCACAACACCATGGACTGGAGTACAAATCAAAGTATCTATCATGTTCATTGTGGGAGACCTAGATATTACATGTAACACTCCAGGTGCTAAGGAGTATATACATGGAGGTGGCTTTAAGAGAGATGTAACATGCATACTTGCAAGAACTGGTTGTAATGGAAGGAGCAGCTCCTTTTTAAATCAAGAAAAACCAGAAGAGATAAACGGGCACATATATGACTTCAACAAGAAATTTTAGTCTGCATTATCCTTCAGAAGTATATTGTGTCGAAGTCACAAATAAAATAGATCGCGCTACTCCATGCGCTTGTATGTGTGTCAGGTCTGGAGAATTTCAGGCATAATTGCAAGGATTAATCTTTTTCTAAATTTGGCTTATATAAGAATCTAACTATATGCTTTATCTAAAACTTCACCCTTTCCCTTATTATGCTATGCACAATTACAATGGCGGTTTTTTTTTGTAATCATATTATTGGTATGAAGTATTCACCGTCGTAAACAGTGATTAATTTCTATTGGGGGACCTGAGCGACATTAAGGGTTGCCCCTCCCAACCAGGTTTTCTTTATATGCAAGTCAGAAATCGAATCCCTGACCACTTGCTTAAGAGGTCCGAGCTTGTTACCACTCGGACCAATCACATGTTGGTACAATGGCGGTATTTGATTATGTGATGGTGTTATTTAATAATTTTTTAAAGCATCAAATTTTTGGTTTCATTCCATTCCCTCCAAATTGGGTGTTGGAGGAGGAGGAGGAGGAGGAGGGCTAGGTGATCGAATGAGATGGAATGTGTTTCATCCTTTAAAATGCAATCCAAACAATGAAACATGATAACATTCTTTTTCATTCCATTCCTTTCCACCAATCCAAATAAACCCTAAAGTTTTCTCGTCAAGTTTGAGACATTTTGCATTCGACTCTTGTGAAGTGAATATTTATTTTAAAAATAAAAGTACAAAATCTCAGTAAAAAAAAATTGAGTGAATTTTAATACATTTATTTTGCATATTAATTATGGATTTTATCATCAATAATTGAGACTTTATTTAATTTTTCTTCTAAAATAAAATGAGGATTCACTTGGAGAACTAGATTTGGACTTACCTTAATGTGTCTTCTGAGAATCGGTTTTGCAAAACTGAATTTTACAAATTTAGTTTTTATTGAAAGTTAGATGTTTTGGATATTTTATGGTTAATAATGGTTTTGATAAAATTAATATTGTCAAGATAGTGTTAATCAACTGACTTTTAGATGTAATTATCAGGTTGGTAATAAGAACATTTAAAAAGAATGAAGCAACATTTAATTTTCTAATGGTGTTATGGTCAGGTTAATATTTGAAAATCCAGCTAATAAAAAAAAAGTTAAAAATTCAAACCAAGTTTTGATAAACAGAGAAATATATTATTTTACTTATTGTTCAACTAAAAGTTGGGTTTTATGGTCAAACATGTTGAAAAAACTTCAAAATTAAGTTTGGACTTGAGGGCTCTAAAAATGGATGGCTAACACAGACACTACAAGAAAAATGAGCATTACAAAAGGCCAAATATTGTCGGAAAAGGCAAAAACCCGTTGGTAATGATAATTTTTCGACGGGCAACCGACGGCCAATCAGCGATCACCAAATCCCTCATTAGAAATTGTTTCCGACAGACATGGTAAGATATTGTCGGAAACTATACCGATGACTTCAGCCATCGGTAATGCATGCTAGTTAACAACAGCATTGTCCGTTGATAATGTATATCAATTATCGATGACTATTTTTATCGGTAAGATGTTCATATTACTCAAAGTAACGTCCGTCAGTAAGTTATTAATACTATTTTTGAAAATACAAGTAATTGTCAGAAAAAGTGTCGCAAAAAGGTAGTATTAATATTTTTAAATATTACTCAAATTAAAAAAAAATTTAATATTGTGACAATCAAATTAAACACAAGAAAAATCTAGATAGTTCATATATATTTGAAAATATATTGAACAACCAAATTAAATGAAAGGCATTGATCTTCATTTATATTAAAAATAAAATCAAGTTTTACAATAATTGTGTTTGAGACAATGCACTGTATAGCTTGTAAAATTTTAAAAATAAATACAAACTTTTATTAATTATAAAATTTCATAACGTAGTTATTGAAACGAATAATAGGCTATAAATGATTGTAAATAATCAAATATCAACAGGATAACAAGTATAAATTAATACAGAAATGTTATAGGAACACCTTCATAAAACACTGTATTTCATGATACCGTCAATACAGCAACTTTTTGGATTATTGGAATGTGTAAGAAGAAAGAAAATATATAAATAAATATATGAAAATAGATAAATACAATGTTGAAGTTGAATTTAATTGTACAAATCACACCACTCAAACTAATAATGGCCCATCTAATTTTTCTAAAAAGTATATAAAGATCTCGTAAAGTAGAGGAAATTATTTAAATGCTTAATAAAATAGAGACTTATAAAGCAATTTGACCTATTTTTCTTACTTTCAAATGACATTGGACATTGCAGGATGTGGTTTAATCACAAATGATGACAAAAAACAACAAGGCGGGGGGGGGGGGGGGGCGCGGGGGACAAGTTGGCGGAAGTTGGTGAGAAATAGGGAAATAACAAAGATACGAGAACGACAAAAAAGAAAGTTCACGGAGATATAATCATTCCAAAAGTTGTAAGAGTAAATTAAACGGAAAAACACCAACGTCACTTTGATACGATGGAAGTGATTTACGATCCTTAAATAAGATTTTGGATTCGAATCATATTGATAAAAAAAATATAATTGAGAGAAAAGATTTCACTAAAGATAATTATCTATATTTTTCGATAGATTAATAATTGACTAAATCGGTGAATACATATGTTAACCCAAAAATTAAACAGAAAACCAACTGCCATATGGATGATTGAAGTTGATATGGGTAAAAGATAACGTCCTAGCTTATGGATGAAATTGTAGAACAACCCTTACAATATCTCTAATAACAAAATTTTAAGGAACCTATTTTAAGTTTTTAAGTGGATTTATGTATCTCAACTCAAATTTATGACAATCATTTAGTTTTCATTCCAATGGTGGTTTCTATTGTCATGTTTCTTAACTTCTCTCTTCCTTCAATATCACATATTCTCTCTCTCACATTTATATTATCAAATGCAAAAAAAATAATATTTATATATTATAAAACTTTCTGTTTAGATTCCTTAGATAAGAAATCCATTTTAAATTTAAGGAACCCAAAATCATATGTGACATATTATAATAATATTTTATTATTATAATTTGTAATTTAGTTAAAATGACATTTTTTTGTCAGAAAATTTCGTGTATGATAAATTGATCATTTTATATATATAAATGTTATGATGTTAATGATAAGGGGAGTATGGGCAGACGGCAGTGTAAATCAATATAAAATCTGAAATCATCCATGCTAAGCCATTAAATATTAAGAACTCTTTGATTTGCATTTTTATTTTTTATTTTTATTTTTGGAAAATTATTTTTATTTTTAAATTTTGAAATATTTAAAAGTATTTTTGTTTTGATCTTATTTTTATTCCATATTTTCAAAAAAATTGGAAAAAAAACATTAAAAATAATTTTTTTTATTTCCAAATTCGAGGTCAATTCAAAAAATATTTTTAGTGAAAATATTTCGTCAACTCAATCAAATACATTTTTAAATTCATTTTTTATTTTCATTAAAAATGAAAACAGAAAATGACTAAAACAAACAAACCCTAAAACTTTGGTTGTAAGTAAATGATAAGGTTGTGCCACCAATTTTGATTTTCAGCACAATCTTCATTTGCCTTTCTTGTTCTTGCTTTGAAAGAAGGCTCCAAATTAGCTTAAAGATGCTATGTTTGTTCATGCTATGACGATACAAGGTCAGTGACTCTGTGTCTTTTTTCGTGGAGGGAGGTAAATTTTTATTAAAAACGGTTAGAAATATATTCTTTAATATTTTTTTTTTAACACACTCTTATTCATTAAAATTTATGTGATTCCTACAAAATTCAAGTGGGACCCACATAATTAGTCGGACCCATTTGAATTTTAACCAATAAAAGAATTTGTTAGTAGCACTCCTCATTTTTATTTGGCTTAATTGCACATTTGATCTATTATTGGTGATATAAGATTTTGGTCCCTATGATGTTTTAACATATTTGGTTTCCTTATTTTTTCAATGTTGGAAATTCGGTCCTTCAGTCCGATATCCATCAATTTTTCAATGATAAATAGAGAGGAACCACTGTTTTAAACGCATAGAACCTCTGGTTAAGCTTCTCTCTTCTCTATCTCAACATGATTCAATACTTGCTCTATATCATTTATCGGGTTCGTTCCTCCTTTATGAGACCTTTTTTTTGTTTTACCACATGGTCCTTAATCACATCAGCTCAACAAAAGGTTCTATGTGCTTAAAGTAATGATTCCTCTCTATTGATCATTGAAAAATTGACGGACATCGAACTGAAGGACCGAATTTACAATATTGGAGAAATAAGGGGGACCAAATGTGCTAAAAAAATCATAGGGACCAAAATTTCACATGATCAATAATAAATGATCAAACGTACAATTAAGCCTTTTTATTTGTAGAAGTTGATTTTGTCTTTTAAAAAATGTAGTATGGGGCATTTTTTTTAACAGTTTTGACTGTCTCGTGCTTAAACAAAAGATATGTACACATCCCAATGTAATAGATTTCAAAGTGGCACTCATTGGCCAATATATGTTATTTCTTAGGTGAATGTTTTGGTATCCTAGGATAATTTTTATTATATAAGTGATCCAATCAAATAGTCCAAATTATTTGACATGATCCATTAATATAAATCATTTAATTGAAGTGACATATTCTGATTGAAAGAAAGTAACTTTTACCTTTCCATTTATTGAATATCAAAGAATTTACCTATTTCTTATTGTAAAATCTTTTTAATCACTTCTCTCCTTCTTTTCTTCTTCCCGTTTCCTTCCTGTTCTTTGCTTTCCTTCCTCATGCTCAGCATCTTTGAAAATTCATCAATTGATAAGAATTTTTTTTCAAGTTAATTAAACACTTCATAATTCACAAGTCATTACTTATTACAATTTGTTACTTTTTTAAAAATAAAACAATTAATTTACTAATATTTACATAAACTTTGGATCAGTTTGTTATGAATTATGAAGAAAAAAAAATTTCGTATAAGATAATTTAACGATTATATGAAAATCATTTTTCG
The DNA here is from genome assembly GCA_039655645.1 of Ammopiptanthus mongolicus. NCBI lineage: Eukaryota > Viridiplantae > Streptophyta > Magnoliopsida > Fabales > Fabaceae > Ammopiptanthus > Ammopiptanthus mongolicus. The sequence goes on from CM077348.1 coordinate 7,357,246, forward strand.
AGAATCTGTAACAAATATATATTCTCTCTCATTTATAGAATCAAATTATAGTGAGAAGCTAAATGGAATAGCTTTTCATTTTAGCCATAAAAATGATTTCCTAAAAAATCTTAAATAAACACAATTAAAACCACTAAAATGATTTTTAACTTTAAAAAAAATAATTTTTATCATCAAATAATTTTAAATAAACGCACTCTTTATCATCACAGATTAACCACTCACAAAGCTTAAGATGAACTTAGACCATTTAACTAAGTTAACGTTACAGTGAGATTAAAGTATATCCGATGACTTGTACATGAATTTATAAAATTTTCATGAAGAATTTATTTAAATAAGTATAATTTTCATAAAAGAAAATTGTCTGCGCTATAATATATTTTGGTACTTTTTAATCCAAAATATTTTATGCATTTCGCCATCGATCACGCGAACTTATGATTTTAAAATTATTTGCATTCAAGATATGTATACCACTTGAACAGTATCGAAAACAACTTGTTGTCATGTAGGAGTTCCTAGATTATTCTTTCAATTTCTATCTCACTTCCATGTATACCCCAAGAATGCATGCATGACTTTTAATTTAAAAGCAAAAGGAAAATGACTTAAGAATAATTTACCAAAAGAAAAAGAAACAAGAAGCAGGGTGCAGAGAAATACAAGGAGAACAGTGGTAAAATAGGAACATTTTTAGATAACAGCTATCCTATATGGTACGAATCGAAATCTACAATATAGCTAATAACCAACACCAGCGGGATAAAAGACAGAGATTAGGGCAGAAAAAACAGTGGAAAAGGTCAAAATATAAAGATTGACTCACCTAATTAAAAGCATGAGAAATGCTAATATACTTTTTTTAAGATTCTCCGCAACACAATTTTTGTTATTTGGTGAATTTGAGATGAAATCCACAAAATAACATGTGCTCATTCTTTATATAATGAATCTCATATGAAATCATCCAATGACAAAAAGTGTATTGGAGAGAGGGTTGAAAAGAATATATTATTAGGTGTTTTTTCTGGTATTCCCAATAATTTTGGCGTAAAAATTATCTTATCCAATCAGAATGCACCATCTCAATTAAATGGATCATATTAGTGAGTCAAGTCCAATGATTTTCATTATCTGATTAGATCACCTAAATAGGATAAAATTATCCTTGGGATATCAAAAAATTCATCATATTGTTAACATTATTCTTAAAAGCATTTGTATAATAGTTACGAATTCCTATTCATAATAATAATCATTACTGTTTAGATAAATAATAACCATAATAGTTTTAAGAATGCAAAGTGAGTAAGGCCAAATAATATATGTATAAATATACATGAGTAGCATTATTTAAAAGAATATTTTTTAATAAATTAACAAATAATAATAATCCAGTAAAAAAACAAATAATAATAATAATAATAATAATAATAATAATAATAATAATAATAAATTGATTGTCAAAAATAATTGAGTATAATTACTACACACTATCGTGTAAAGTTTTTTACACTATCAACTAATAAAAAATTATGGTATTGATGACTTTTAAAGTAATTAGGATAAGAGTAAAACATTTTATCTTATGTGGTGTTCCGTCCAAATATCTCAACTCTGAGATAAGTGAAGAGAATCAATATAACCCTCTTATAACTCACAAGTGTTTCTCTCCAAATAAGATTTTTGATGTAATTAGCTCGACAAAATTATCTATTCTGCTCCTATGTATCCAATTGGAATCAAAGGTAAAACATAGTTCTCTTAGAAAGATGAAACCCCTATTTATAATGTTAAATAGGACGATTATTCACTTGGACACGATTGTTGTGTTCGTGTTACTGAATGTAGGAAACGTTGATGATCATCCCTATCATGTTACGAAAGCCTGTGTTTATAGGGATGAGGTTGAGAATGTGGGTCTCTTCCTGATTAGACCGAGATATTGATACTTGGCCTATCCACGTTATTGATGTAGCTGAGTTATACATTTCGATAAATGTATAATTGATTTGATTTGACTGTACATATTCAACCGATATGCTACTCGTCGAACCGACCTTATATACTCGATTGGTACAAAGTGTATGCTTGTTTGTTAGGTTATAGAGGAGTTCGTCGATATGATCTTATCTAGTCGTTCAACCGACCTTCTATACTCGATCAGTACATGTGATAATTTCTAATTGGTCGACAGTGTAAAAATTATTTATACTGACAGTACATACCAATTAAATCTAAAATAATAATAACAAATTGGGTGGCAAAGTTGCAGTTTGAGATAAAGAAAAGGGATAATTGATAAAACCAAGTCTAAAGGGAGTTGCAAGTTGCAACTTGCAAGTTGACAATCCACTTGCAGGAAGCACCGCGTAAGGTCGCTGCTATAATTAAATAGCAATATCTCCTGCCCTCAATTTCTCTTCGCCTTTAAACCTCACACAGAAGAAGGAAAGAAAGAAAGAAAGAAAACACTCTTTCTCCTTTTGAAAAGACCAAAATCAATCCAAGTTGGATTACAAAAATATTAACCCCAAACAGCACCAACCAAAACCACACACAGTGTCTGCTCTCTCACTCTCCTCATATATATGTTATATTTCTCATCTCAACAATATATACATTTTCATACATCAACTTAGTTTCGCAAAACAAAACTAGTATCTTAGGTCTTAGGTTTGGTGGAGAGGAGAGAAAAAGAGAAACATTTATTATTATTATTATTATTATTATTATTATTATTGTACAATATTAAAAATGCCTTCTCCTCTTCAGCTCCACCGATTCAACCCCACCACCGACACTGCCACCGCCACCGCAACAGCTAAAGGCGTTAACTGCCCCAAGCAGGCGCAAACGCAGCAACAAGTGCGCGCTCAATCGCTCTGCTTCACCAAAGTAACCATTCCCGACACGGTGGCTCGCCACCACGCGCACGTGTTGGGGCCGAACCAGTGCTGCTCCGTCGTGATCCAGCAGATCGACGCCCCCATCTCCGCCGTGTGGTCCGTCGTTCGTCGCTTCGACAACCCGCAAGGTTACAAGCAATTCGTGAAGAGCTGCCACGTGGTCTCCGCTGACGGCGTCGACGGCATTGGCGTTGGTGCCATCCGGGAGGTGAGGGTGGTGTCGGGGCTCCCCGCCGTGTCAAGCACGGAGCGGCTGGAGATCCTAGACGACGAGCGCCACGTCATCAGCTTCAGCGTGGTTGGCGGCGACCACCGTTTGAGGAACTACCGGTCGGTGACGACGCTTCACGGTGACGGTGAGGGAGGGACAGTTGTGATCGAATCATACGTGGTTGACGTACCGCAAGGTAACACGAAGGAAGAGACGTGCGTGTTTGTGGACACTATCGTGCGGTGCAACTTGCAGTCGCTGGCCAGAAAATCGCAACATTCAAGACACTGAACACTCATCACTCGTAGTGAAACTGAAAGTGAAACTGAAAGTGGGAAACCTTCTTCTCTTAGTATCTTATCCTTATTCATTTTTTCTCTCTCTGTTTTTAGTTTTTATCTTTTTTTCCTAATAGGTGTTTTTTTTTTCGAGTACGGGTTGGATCTTGTATGTTGTATCCTATAGTTGTATCATGGACATTAAGGACCGACATAGATACATGAGCCCGTATTGGGAATTGGTAGGTAGACCTTTAGGTGTTTTTTGGAGGAAGCTTGGTCAGATTGCAATGGTTGAATGTTCATAGATATGATATATATGATGACATATGTTCATATATATATATATATATATGTATATAATATGTGTGTAGTTCTAGTTCTATCTGATCTTGTTTCCATTCTACCATTCATTCTGATCGAGGACTGCTTCTTTTGCATCAAATTAATGTTCATTGGAAGTTGTAACTTTCATGTATATACATTATTGGGTCTGTGCATATTACTTTACTTTTTAGCAGAGTTGATAATTATCTATGAATGAAGTGATTGTTGAATGATTTTTTTGTTGTTGTTAATTCGTTGGCTTTTGTGGGTCTCCCTTACATTAATTATTATTATTGTTCATACATTGATATAAAGATAATGCTAACCAATGCCTTAAAATCAATGGTTAATGAATCAATAAGGGTAAACTTTCCTTCTTTCGATTTTACCCCTTCCTCCTAAAAACAAAACATGACAAAAACCGCCTGGTTAAAGGTGAGAGCAAAAGTTTAAGCTTTCTCTACTCACATGCATATAATTAATGGATATGGATTCACTGCAGGAAATCCAAACTATTGATTAACTTTTTTGATCAGCAAACCATTGATTAACTTTTATATTAATAGTATTACTTACACAAAAATTAATTGGTTGAGATTTCCTGCAGTCATGTAGGAGTATTTGACACTTCAGGGAATCCAGATCCATAATTAATGGCTCACAACGGATGTGTGATGGTGTTAGTGTGCCATGAACAACCTGTTTGTAGTGTACCTTATTTATCAGCCGCATAGAGCATTTATCTCCAGTTATATTTCAGCAATTACCACCAAGAATAAAATGCAAGTGCTCTCAGCAAGCACAAAGATTTCAAAATGATTCAATTTGCATAAGAGGATGAGATTGCTAGACCATGTAAACCATCTCCCACACCCACTGAGTGGGCAAAAGGCCATGTATGTATTTCTCCCTTTTCCCCTTACAAATATATTCATGCATTGCTCTATTTTTTTCTCCTTTTGTCTTTACTTCAAGTACTGGCCTAGTATGTTACACCTAAATATTAGGATGGGTTCATCTAAAGTGGATTTTTCTTTAAAGTGAACAAATAATGGTATTTTTATCATTGATTTAATAAAGTGCATAGAGATATTAACCCACTTTATTAAATCAAGAATGAAAACGTTTTTACTTGTTCACTTTGGAGAAAAACTTACATTAGGTTTTTCCTAAATATTAACGACTATGTGAACAAATTTTGTATTTATGATTATGTGCGATCATTAGATGGAGAATTTCATCGAGTGAATTGAGCTGAAGATCATCTGGAGGAATTGAATTCAACATATGCCTTTAGATGAAAAGACCCTCAGTATCATGAAAATAGACAGTTGCATTCTAGTCAAAGTTCATAAGTTGATTTCATTTGGGATGGAATGGACTGTTTATCAAATGATTAAAACCTAAGTAAAGCATTTGCTAAAATTGGAATCAAATAGTATTAATCCAAATTTCATTCGTCAAGGATGATTCTCTGATAAAATGCTAAAACAAATGGATATGGATGTACTCTCCATACCATAACGGGGCTCGAAATCCAAATATTCGTTTCTCATAATTAATTTCAGCAGATAAGGCCCACTTATAAGATGTATCTTGAAAGTTGAAAGGTAAAACCAGGCCCAATCTTGGGTACAACTATAGAAGAGAAGTCCAACTTAAAAGTAATTAACCGCATATATTCTGAATTGATGAGTCCAAAATTATAAGAAAACTAAATCGATAAAACTTAAAAGTGTAATTTCATAGGTATTTTAGGTGTTATTTTTTAATGAAATCGAATATATATAACAGTTCATCAATGAAAATATAATATGTGTATAACAGTTGTTATACATGTCTTATTTTCGTTAGAAAACAATGCTTAAACTACATATAGAACGGTACCTAAGTTTTGTTCAAATTAAATATACTAAAAGAAAAACAAAACAATATCTGAATAAATATAGAAAACAAAATGTAATCTTTCACCGTCTGTTTGTTCTCTCAAAAAAACCAGAGTCTTCAGAAAGTTTATCATTCATACGAATCTAAAACAACATAAAAGGCAATTCAATGCAGCAAATACCGTGCTGTCTGTTCACATGATGTTGATGAACAAAAAAAAAGCACCAGAGCTTTTAGCTAAAGGGTAAAAAAAATCAATTCAATTTTCTCATATATTTCTTCTCCTCCTTTTTGAGTGGCAACTATTATTGTACACAAATCCTCTCTCTTTTCTTTGGTTCTTCCCTTTTATCATCCCAATTATCAGTTGCTAACAAAACAATGATCAATGGCAAGCATGCATGCTATACCTTCCCATTTACAATATAACGTGCCATATATGGAATGATAGAGGATGTTTTGTATTTGAATCATTTTGAAGGGTAAAATAACTTGGCAAACAGAAGCTCATTCCAAGTATCTTGAAGGCCAGGCAAACACCAGTGCACACAATCAGCATAGCTAACAGGGTTAGCTAATTGTTCTGGAGTCAATGGATTCCATTGCTTCTTGTAGATTGAAGTGTGTGCATCTTTGCGGTAACTGGAGAGCTGAGTGATGTTGAGAAATGTAATGGGCACTTTGGATTTGCTGAACACTTCTCCAATCACCTGCATTATACTCTTTCTTGAATCAGAGCCCCAGTATGTGGGATCATCTATCAGAGTTGTTTCATTGTAGCAGTTCCCTCCAGCTTCACCTCCCCAGTCTATGCTCCTGCCATATATTTTGAAATATTAGAACTTGAAATAGTCTGAAGCTTTTTATTCTATTTTAAAAGAACAAATATTATATATATTGAGCAGTTCAACCTTCTCTTTAACTAGTATATTTTGAAATAATATTAGAACTTTGGGAGTATAGATGCATGGGAAGCAGAGGAATCCTTACACATGAAAGGAACATTGGAATATGACCATCCCAATGTATTTTCTTAACACTATCATGTCCATTCACTTGAGAGAGTTGGTTCTCATGAAGTATTAAAGCCTCTATGACCAAGGGCCTAAAGTTCGATCCTTATTGCTACGATCTTCTAATAAAAAATGTTAAATTTCTAGACAAGGTAGTATATGATTATCTGATTATCCAGGCTTCAATCCCAAATGGCTCTTGCGTGAGGGGATGAGTTAAATATACAAAATCATTTATGTTGGTTCAATTAACAGCTAAAACTTTTGATAGAGGATTATTTGCAATTTATACTCACTTTCCATGAGTAGGGGACATGCTCGTGAAGAAGACTCTAGTCTTTTTTGGGTCCATGTTCAGCCTCACCCATCTAAGCATACTTTTCATTGCCATACGATAAGCATCCTCAGTTGAGAGCTCCACAATCTCTTTTACTTCATCATCAAAAGATCCAAGCCTGATAATATGATGAGAGAGATCAGGTAATACTTTTCAAAAGCCATTAATTGGAAAGAGAAATGAGAGAGGCCTAAACAGATAGCTGTTTGAGTAGAAAGGAGGAACATACAAGATCTTCATTTTCAATCCAGTCATCCACCAAAGGTAAGTGTTGAATACCAAAATGTCAACACCTTTCCAATTCCGGCCATGCTTATTGATTGAACCCTTTCTGACAATCCTATCAGATATCCTATGAACGACAGCATTGTCTGAGTTCGATTCAAGAAGAAAAGGTGCCCAATAGAATTCAATTGTAGCATTGTATTCCTAATTATAAACACAGCAAAATGAACATTGAGAATAGGGGAGGTATAACAATGTAGCTAAAACTAACTATGTGCATAAACCAGAAGTTACTTTACAATACCTTGGCTGTGAATACAGTGAGTGAATCAAAGGTTTCCATGGATTTGGCATCTTCAGGAATGAGCTGATGGAGAAGGCATACCAATGAGACATACTGACCGCGGTTGAGGGAGTCTCCAACAAACATCATCCTCTTCCCACGAAGTGTTTCAAGCATCAAGCTGGCATTGAATCTGCAGTATTGGTCACAGAAAGTAGGTTATATTTTGTAATTTTGTACAATGAATCACTGCACGATCACTTGGATTGAGATCATTGTAATTTGGTAAAATAAATCACTGCATGAATCATTGCAAAAACATTTAATATCTTGAAAATTGAGAAAATTATGAATTCAGAAAACAACAGTCATGGATTGTATTATTAAAATTCATCAAAGTCTCCCCCTATTAAATCATTTAAAACCTAGAGAGAATCTCTCTATTCTTGTGAAATAGCCATCCCAGTGTCTACCAAAAAAAAAAAAAATCCATTCACGTAAAGAGTCGATGACCAGCCATAAGCCCATAACCCTGTTTTCATAATAATTGCGTTCAAATTTACACTCAAATTAGAAAAAGATAATGTTTTTTTTTTTTTTAATCAAAACCATCACAGTACTTTCAAATAGAACCCAATTAATACACGATATTCTTACTCTAATACCATGTTAATTGATATACACGGGTTTGTCCAATTTTATATATATTCTATTAAATTGGATGCGTATCTTTGTTTTCTATCACCTTCTTTTGAAGTAAAAGTGTTTTTAAAGTGAATAAATAAATATGTATATGTTACTAAATAATAAAAACTTAAAATTATAATATATTTTAAATTAAATCAAATATAATTATACCCTTATGTTACTTGCATTAAATGAAATCTCTTTTGAGTTAGGTTGATACGTTTCACGTTGATGACTAAAACATATTGTTGGTTATTTATCTTATTTTTTTGTTTCAATTTAATCATCTATCATTAAAAAGTTATGTTTTAGTCCTTAAATTTCAAACGTTTATCAAATTTATCCTTTACATCAACTCCCTTAGTAATGTCGTTAAAGTCAATGTACGCGGCAATTGAGAATACGATTTTCATAAAATTACTTGCTATTGAAAGTTATGTTTTGATACTCCTCTATTTAAAGCTTAGGTTTAGTTTTTTCCCCTTTTTGCAGGAAAAGCTTTAACCTGATTTACTTTGGGATATCCAAAGTCTACTTTGATACAGATGCATGACACCATTAAAATTCAGCTAGAAAAAAAAAAAAACGTGAACAATACGAACTTTTGAAGAACAAATTGAAGCTAGCAAAAACACACGCATTTACCATAGATTCACGTTTGGGAGATTTGGGGGAAGAAGAAAGTTATGTGATTCTAGTATATACTGCTGCGTGGATAAAGTGTCACCTCAGTTGTTTTAAGTTTGAATCTCAAGTGACATGTACTCTTAATTTAACGACATTATTAACAGAATTGACAGAAAACGTCATAAACGTGAGGAAGTTTGAAATTTAGAAAACTAAAACTGAATTTAAATAGATGATCAAATTGAAACAAAAGAGTAAGATAAATGACAAAAAAAAAAAATGTATATTTTAGTCAATACACAATTATATGTAGTTGACTCTTGGACTTTATAATAACAACGTGTAAGTTGAAACTACCATTACCATCATCATCCCAGAAGTGACAATCCGGAACCTGTCCTGTATATGGACCCGACCCACGAAATACTTGACCTCTAAAAATACAGAAAACAAATAAAGTGACTTACTTGGGTAGATCGCAACCGTGAGGCTGCCACCTCCAATGCCGGTACTCCTTATCGGGCCGTCCATGTTTTTGACAAGTCAATTGCGGCTGTATGTAGGGACATTCCGATTCCTCGTACATCGGCCGACTCAACTCGTCCCGAACCCATCTCCCGCTGAACACGTCGCACTCTTCCTCCGCTTTCCCCACCGCAAACGGCAGTTTCTGCCGCTTCACCCTCTCTTTTTTATAATTCACAACAAAAACCAATTCAGCTTACAAACACCTTATAACATGAACAAAAAAGAAAGCAATTATTAAAAGAGAAAACATCGTGAACTCACGGGTTACGGAGGAGAATGGTACTGTGTCGGGATTAGGATAGAGTTGGAGCTGTTGGCCGAAGATGCACATGAAGTCTTCGCCATAGAGAACGGTAACGAAGAGGATGAAAGCTAAGAGGGTGAAGAGATAGGGAGAGAGGCGAGCCTTGTTGCTTCTCAGAAGAGAGGAAGAAGGTGAGAATGGTGGCTTCATTTTGCATGCAGCTAGCAGCATAAACCAAACACAAGCAAGCTCCTTGTGTTTGTTGGGTTGTTTCACCTGTGCCACTTACTATTATTTTCATTAATATAGCAAAACTATTCAGCTATAAAAGATTAGGGAAAAGAAAATTAAAAGATCTGAAAAGTGTGGATGCAGAAGAAATCCATTTCTATATGCATTTGTCAAAGGAAGAAAATTGGGAATTATTAAGCATACTGAAAAGAAAAATGACAATTATTGAATGGAATGAGAACCAGCAAAAATAAGTTGAACATGAATGAATTAATAAAAGAATATCATGTTACCAAATAATGGTTGGTGTGAATTGCCATATCCGGCAACCTTTTAATTGGTTTACCTTAGTAATTAAAATAAAAGTTAATTTTATGTCCATGTAAAATTTTTTACATATATTGACCATGCATGCATATTACTTTAATTCTTCACGTTAATATTATTTAATTTTTTTTTTATTATAAGTTAGACGTGTTATATATGTTTATAATTTTTTAAAATTAATGCATCCATTTATTAATAATGTATTGTACCATACTTCTTAAATTTTCATGTTCTTATAATTGGTACTTGATTCAAAAACTAACTATAACTTTTCTTTCTAAATATGTAAATATTTTAAAGAAATATTCAGGAAGTTTTATATTTTATCCAATTTTTTAATAAATGGTAGGAAAGCTAGAAATAACTAGAAAGATGATTGCTTAAAAAAACTAGAAAGATGATAGCGAAGGATATTATATTAATATAAATTAATAAATTAGAAAAAAAAATAAGTCAGTTAAAAAATGTTTAAAATCAACTTAAAAAAACCTAAGATAGAGTTATTAAAATTTTTTGATTTATTTTTCTACAAAGTAATTATATAATTAATTAAAAACATAATTTCGATATAAATATAATGAAGAAAATGAGACTACAAAAATATATGAGCATTAATATTAATAAGACGCTCTTTTCAACCTTCTTTTCAACATACTCTTAATTATTATATAGAGTTCATGTCGGACCTAGCTAGTAAAGAGAGTGAACCCGTGATTTAGTAAATTTCATATGAAATTCATTCATTAATAAAAAGTGTATTAAAGAGAGTGTTAAAAAATAAGTGATAATTTATTATTGATAAATAATGTGAAAAATCTTTACACTGAGAGATCAATTAAATCCTTAGATTTAGTACCTTAATATTAGAAATTATTTTATTTCCTTCATTAGGAGCATTATTAGAATGATGTATAAATAGGTTACAATTATTTTGCTTTACTTAGTTTTGCTTTGCTATGAAGAAGGCTAAGTACTATCATTTCGGGCAAATCGGTTATGCTGACACCTGTAAGTTGTAAACATTATGTTATTGAATATCAACCACTACGTACTATGATAAAAGGAAACTTGAAATGGGATGATATTGGGCCATATACATAATATATAAAGTTTAATTTTGATTAAAGTTTTTTAGATTGACAATGAATCCTGAATCATGTGAATTTTAAAATAGTTATAATAAAAATAAAATAATTTTAATGATATTGTGATAATTTATGATTGATTATAATATAATTTTTTTTGGATTCAATTGGTATGTATTGACGATGTAAAGATATTTTACACTGTCAACCAATCATAATTTGACGTATCTGCTAAAATGTTTGACTCTTATCTTAACCATCTAAAAGTTATCCATATCATAATTTCTGATTGGTTGATAATATAAAAAAACTTTACATTAAAAGTGCATAACAATTAAATTAGTTATTTTTACACTAAGAATGCATATAACCCTCCTATAATTCATTCTTCAAATTGATTAGAACGCCAAATGTAGGTGAGCTGATGTATATGGCTGTTCGCTGATTGATTGAGCAAGTGATCCTCGTCACAATATTTAGACCAAGCCTGGCTTTCCCGGGCACCTTAATTTTCCAATTAAGTTTCCTTGCTGGGTAATTCTAATTAGTAATAGAAGATCAGGTGCTACTAATGTAGCCGAAAGTTCCTCTTTTTTTTTTGTGTAACAGTGCACTGCACCGTGTACATGGGGTTGGATTAGCTGTTTGGGTAGCTATTAGAACCTAGGGTGATTTTGACATCATGAGACATTTTGTGCAAGAACGTGATATAATATAATAATATATCATATATATTCATATTTGGCATGTTTATAATATTAGCATGTTGCACTAACCAAAAAGAAAATAAAAGAAAGAGAGATAATTACAACCGCTACAAACTAGAAGAGTGTGACGAAGAAGTATGGTGGGTTGTGATCCAGATATTGTGATACTACTAGATTTGGAGGTTATAATTATTACTTGGCTTCAAAGCTAAGGGTGCGTGCAATATTGCTAAACATAATCACTTGACTTTCCCTTTTTCATATACAATGATTGTATGTATATAACCTACTAAACAAACATGTATAAACTAGTCTGACCATTTTTTTTATGAATATGGTTTTGGACTTTAGGGGTAAGGTGATTAGGTATTAGGTCACATTTAGCTTTCATTTGGTACTTACCTACTTCGTTACTTTAATTCTCACCAAAACACAGCACCAAAAAAATATTGTCACTAAAACAAAGAAATGTCAGATTCCGAAGGTATATATCATGCAGTAGTTGCTGTGTGTTGGACATTAATTTAGAATTTTTTTAAAAACGATGGATCAACTAAAAACATAAAACTAAGTACTATTATATAATTTGTTCCAAATAATGATTCCTGATGAAAGTAAATTCTTTGGTATCCTAAGGATAACTTTATCCTGTCTATGTGACCCAATCAAATGGTGAGAACCATTTGACTTGATTCATTAACATGATAAATTTAATTAAGGTGACGCATTCTAGTTGGGTAGGATAACTTTTATCCCAAAACTATTAAGTGTATCAGAGAAATCACCCCTAATCAATTATTCTGTTTCAAACTATTGGCATTTAATGACCGGTTAGTCTGTTTAGAGTGGAGGTGAGAAATGGATAAGTGAGCAATTGAGCATGTCTTAAAGCGGTAATGATCAAGGTTGATAATGATGTGTTTTTTTGTAATATATTGTGTAGAAAGGGGTTGTGGGATAAAAAACTGTTATCCCACAAATGATGTCTCGGTGTCCCCCATAAATTAAATGTTGGGAATAAATATAAATATTAATGAGTTGTGTTTTTGTTTTCTTAAGTGTCAAATTGTTATTGGTGGGGGGACAAAGAATATGACAGAAAATTGGAACAGAAAATACCTACCCAAATAATTAATTTACCTATATGTTTATTGAACAATTTTATTCACAAAGTTGTTATGTAAATAATTACTTATGGAGAACTGCTACACGTTCCTAGCTAATACCGACACGACATAGCTGGGAATTGGGATGTTGTAACTAATTTCTATTTATTTTTTATGCTAACGGAAAAAAGAGCTCCAACCATAAATATAACCATCCGGGACTTCTCCAGATTCAACAACTGGGATGAATATTATTTTCCTTAATTATGAGGGTTGAAAGTTGAAACATTTTAAGATATTGTTTGGTAAACTTGCTAGAACCGGACATAACATAACATAAGAGTTTTGTTCTATATTTGAAATATTTTATAAAGGATTTAATTGGTAAACTATTAATTTAAATATTTTTTATATTATCAATCAATAATAAATTATCATATAATTAAAAATGTTTATCTTTTATAGGGATGGCAATGGGTAGGATATGGGTAGGGTACTATAGTATCCGTCCCCATACCCGCATTTAAAAAAAATACCCAGACCCATACCCGCGTGGGTAGCAATTCTAATACTCGTACCCTTACCCGTTGGGTACTTAAGTAGCCATACCCGCACCCATTTTTTGATATAAGAATTTTGTGGATGTTTGAAAATAGGATATGAAATTTTGTACTTTCAAAAGACAAAAGAGAAGAACATAAATATGTAATATAAATTAGGCTATTTTCTAGTATGTTCTCACATTACAAATATACATCATGATATATCTAAGCCTGGAAGAGTTGAACACTTGAACAATCGAAGGGAGATTGGAGAGAGATCGAGAATGGCACTATGGCAACAAGGATAGTCCAGGAGGAGTGGCATAAAATTTGAACACCACGGAACTAACAGGAGAATCCAGATTCAGAGTTACAACGGAAAGGAATAAAGAAATTAGTTAATAAGTTTAGGCTTTTATTTTTTAAAATTTAATATTATATATAGGGCATATCTAGTGAGAGAAGCAACTCTTGACCATTAAAATCATACATAGATGGTCAAGATTAAAAGTTAGTTAGTGGTCATATGGTCACTTAAAAATGTCACATGACTTTATGTTCCAATCTTGACCATTCATGTGTGATCCAAAGACTAAAAATAACCTCATCTCGTTGATACGTCTCCTATATATATTAATAATAACTTTTATTCAGATTAAAGTTTAGACACGTTAGAGTAACACACATACTATTGTTATCTAACACATGTCAAACACAGTCATGGCTTCCTTTCTTGTGTTAGTGCTTCATACTAACTTAGCATCACCTTTGGCTTCAACTAGATGATCTTCAATACTAACATAAATTTTTTTAATATGGAGCACATGTATGCAACACAAGCATTCCTTAAAAACACAAAGTAATGTAATAGTTTTTCAACATTAAGCATTCAATTGGTAATTTTTTAAGCACTCTCGAGTGCTCTATTTGCAGCGATAGAGTATCATTTTAATATGAATGGTCACATTTACTTAAAGTCTCTACATAACATGTGGACCCCAAGTTAGGAGATTTGGTTATATAAAATACAATTGGTGTCAAATTAAACATATGAGGGATCTAAACAGGAACCAAAGAAAAAATAATTACTATAGTGAAGGCTGCCTCAAAATTCAGGGACAATGGATGCTTTACCTAAGTTATTTATATCATTAGAAAAATACTAGTGAAATTATGTAAAATTAGTTATATGATTGGGGGTATAAGGCGGGGTGGGTATCAGAGTACTCATACCCGCACCCATATCCGTTCAATTTTGTGGGTAATTACCCGCATCCGTATCCATACCCATTAAGCGGGTAATTACTTTACTCATCATGGGTAGTTTTTGCGGGTATCTGTTAGGTCTATTATTCATTACCATCCCTAATCTTTTATCATTCATCTACTATCTATATAATAATTCTAATGCCTGAGAAAAACCCTAAAATACCCTTTGTTGAAATTGTGACACGTGTACATAATTGAGGGCATATTTGTCAACACAACTCCTTCTTTTACTTTCCTGCACAACTCCTTCACCGCTGTTTCTTGCTTTTTCTTTTATCTCACATCTGCTACTACTTTCGTTTTCTTTTCCCTCTCTCTCAATCTCTTCATTTCCTCTTCTTCCCTTTTCCCGCTCAACTCTTTCCTCTTCATTTCCTCTTTTTTTCTCACTCCACTTTTTCTGTCCCAACATCAACAACAACAACAAAAAGGGAGGTGATGGATTGTGTTCTACAATAGGGTTTTTTTTGGGTTTGTCTGGACTCTGATAAACTTGAGTTGCCTGGGAAGGGAACTTGCTCACTGCAAATCTGGCCTTGTGACGATATTGCTATTACTAATTGACAATAGTTACTTCCCACGAACTATGCCCTCAACTTATAAGATTGAAAAAGCAATGTGGGAATTGACAGGAAGGCAACAAGAATCAAATCATGCAGAGGTTGAAGAGAATAGAGAAATGTTGGCTTTAACAAGCAATTCATGAGGTAAACAAAAAAATAACCCTTAATTAGCATTGTGGCACATTATACATTTTCTTGATGTTGTTTTGACATTGATGATTTCTTTGTGGACAAGAAGGAGTTAGGAAGAAGACTAAAAGCATGTGTTTGTGAAAATGCATATGAAACAGAGGGAATGATAAATAAGTGAAGAGTGGGTTTTTGGTACAGAGATAAGGATTGAAAATGTTGGGTTTGGTTCGTGGGGTGTTTGATGAAGAGTGATAACAGAATGTGTTTATTAGGAGAGAGGTAACAAGGCATGATGTGAGGAAGGTTAAAGTATTTATCTAAGCCCCCATTGTGCATTATGAATTTAGTATTGCTATTGTTAGCTGTTTTAGTAGATGACCATAAAATTTCTTGATTTCATAACTGTTGAGAAGATTGCATAATGTGCTTGCTCAGTCTGCTTGATGAGTTGGGACAGCTTAATAGGCCACAAGGTGAAATATTTATTGTGTCGAGTTGACACCCATTTCTTTGGATATCAATGCTTCATGGTTGAACATTGGTTACATGATTTTCTATCAAAAAAACAATAGTTTCATTAATGTATTCTCCATTTGTGGATTACAAGGCAAGGCTTCTTGCACTAAAGATAAGCTTTCATACATTTTGAAATTGCAGTTCTTATGTTTTTTTTTTCCTGGACTTATTGAAGGGTGATCATCATAAAATTTGTAGTTTGGTTATAGTATATTGCAGTCATTTTATCTTTTTTTTTTGTTTGATTTTCTTTTGGTGGGCCTGGCACATGCAGATTCTCTATTAGATGTGCAAATTGTATTTCCTATGTTATAGTTACAGGAAATTGTTGTCGTCTTTGACTCATTTTTTTTACTGTTATGCAGAAGGTGAATTAGCTACTAATTCACTCATTGTATATTGTTTTTACAAAACATGCATAGCAACTGTCAAATGATATTATCGTTCATAAGATGCATACTGCAGAGACCTTAATAAGTAGTGCTACAATGGCCTATAATATTAGAATAACCTGTCTCTACAGTTCACACATATATTTATTTGCACCAACCAAATGACAGGATAGAGGACTTTCAATCCAATCAAATTCCTATATAGCTAACATAGAAACTGTACAAGATTTGTGCACTGAGTAAGTAGAATATCTTTCTGTTATTTCACCCCTGGATGATAAGGAAACTGATATACATTTCTTTGTAGATAACAAAGATATAATAGCCTTCACCCGTCTGCCATGGTTATATTGTTTTTACAAAACATGCATAGCAACTGTCAAATGATATTATCCTTCATAAGAGGCATACTGCAGAGACCTTAATAAGTAGTGCTACAATGGCCTATAATATTAGAATAACCTGTCTCTACAGTTCACACATATATTTATCTGCACCAATCAAATGACAGGATAGAGGACTTTCAATCCAATCAAATTCCTATATAGCTGACATAGAAACTGTACAAGATTTGTGCGCTGAGTAAGTAGAATATCTTTCTGTTATTTCACCCCTGGATGATAAGGAAACTGATGTACATTTCTTTGTAGATAACAAAGATATAATAGCCTTCACCCGTCTGCCATGGTTATATTGTTTTTACAAAACATGCATAGCAACTGTCAAATGATATTATCCTTCATAAGAGGCATACTGCAGAGACCTTAATAAGTAGTGCTACAATGGCCTATAATATTAGAATAACCTGTCTCTACAGTTCACACATATATTTATCTGCACCAACCAAATGACAGGATAGAGGACTTTCAATCCAATCAAATTCCTATATAGCTGACATAGAAACTGTACAAGATTTGTGCACTGAGTAAGTAGAATATCTTTCTGTTATTTCACCCCTGGATGATAAGGAAACTGATGTACAATTCTTTGTAGATAAGAAAGATATAATAGCCTTCACCCGTCTTCCATGGTTATATTGTTTTTACAAAACATGCATAGCAACTGTCAAATGATATTATCCTTCATAAGAGGCATACTGCAGAGACCTTAATAAGTAGTGCTACAATGGCCTATAATATTAGAATAACCTGTCTCTACAGTTCACACATATATTTATCTGCACCAACCAAATGACAGGATAGAGGACTTTCAATTCAATCAAATTCCTATATAGCTGACATAGAAACTGTACAAGATTTGTGCACTGAGTAAGTAGAATATCTTTCTGTTATTTCACCCCTGGATGATAAGGAAACTGATGTACATTTCTTTGTAGATAACAAAGATATAATAGCCTTCACCCGTCTGCCATGGTTATATTGTTTTTACAAAACATGCATAGCAACTGTCAAATGATATTATCCTTCATAAGAGGCATACTGCAGAGACCTTAATAAGTAGTGCTACAATGGCCTATAATATTAGAATAACCTGTCTCTACAGTTCACACATCTATGAGATGATCACCCGTCTATAATAACCCGTCTGATCAGAAGGGTTATCATAGACGGGTGATCATAGACGTGTTATCATAGACAGTTTACTTCAGTCGGGTGATCATCTCATAGATGGGTGAGCATAGACAGGTTCCTTCAGTTTTCCCATATAACCTGTCTATGATAACCCTTCTGATCAAAAGGGTTATCATAGAGGGGTGATCTCATACACGTCTGAGCATAGACGTGTGATCATAGACAGTTTACTTCAGTTGGGTTGTCATAGACAGGTTCCTTCAGTTTCCCCATATAACCTGTCTATGATCACCCGTCTATGCTCACCCTTCTATGAGATGATCACCCGTCTATAATAACCCTTCTGATAACCCGTCTGATCAGAAGGGTTATCATAGACGGGTGAGCATAGACGTGTTATCATAGACAGTTTACTTCAGTTGGGTTGTCATAGACAGGTGATCATCTCATAGATGGGTGAGCATAGACAGGTTCCTTCAGTTTTCCCATATAACCTGTCTATGATAACTCGTCTGATCAGAAGGGTTATCATAAACGTGTTATCATAGACGGGTGATCTGATACACGTCTGAGCATAGACGTGTGATCATAGCCAGTTTACTACAGTTGGGTTGTCATAGACGGGTGAGCATAGACAGGTTCCTTCAGTTTCCCCATATAACCTGTCTATGATCACCCGTCTATGACAACCCAACTGAAGTAAACTGTCTATGATAACACGTCTATGATAACCCTTCTATTCCTACCCGTCTATTATCACCCCAACTGAAGTAAACTGTCTATGATCACATGTCTGTGATCACCCGTCTATGATTACCCGTCTATTATAACCCTTCTGATCAGATGGATTATCATAGACGGGTTGTCTTATTATGTCAGATACTTTAGTAGTTATATTATCTAACTTTTGTTGTCATTTGAATCTGATAAGCATGTTTATATGCAACAGTTTATGTTTAAAATTATTAACATAAATTATTGATTAAGTAGTTAAACAGTTACTACCTAAGATTTTGTTGACAGGACTTAAACTCCAATTGCATGAAATTTTATTTTTCAGTTTATGCATGCACAATTGTCACTTGGACTTCCTGTTTTGGGAGAACTACTTAATGATGCAAATGGTGTTATTAAGCTTAGTCCTTATCTTTTTTCTTTTTATTTCCTTCTGATGAACAAAATGAATTTACATTTATATGTACTTTATGAAATATACAATTCAAAATGATCTATGAATTTTCTATCTTCAATATTATATAAATCCGTTTCTATACTTTATAACAGCATGAATATTTATTTATGATTTAATATATTCAGTTTTTTTTTAAAGGTATAAAAAAATATATAATTTACAAAATTAACTTTTAGCAAAAATTTAGTAAACAACACGGTGTGATCCATGCGAATGCATGGGTATACAACTATAGCATAAAAATTTAAGTTTTGATGTTATCTTCACTCAAATTATGTGTTAATTAGTATAGTATAATTGATTTATTATTAATTTGTGTTTTATGTTCTAATTAGTAAAAAAAAATTGTTTTTGTATGAAAGTTCTAATTAGATTATTGAGCCTGTGTTAATCCTCGCGTGCATTGGGTATAATTGGATTTCCTCGCATAAATGTTTTAAGAAACTCAATGTTATTAGCATTGTTTTTTATGAGTGTTCAAGATTTACATTCTTATGATTGTTTTTGTCAGCAAGTGCAAGCATTGAGTCATAAGTTTTGAATTTTCAAAATGAAAACTCAAGTAGAAGGCAAAACAGTATGGATTGTGGAGTTATTTTGCTACAATCACAATGTGTATATAACTATGGTTTATAACTATGTCAATATTGGTATATAATTTACTTTATTCACTTATTTCCTAGGTAAAAAAATTGATTAATTTTCAATGTTACTTTTAAAAAAAATTGTAGTAAGTAATAGAGCGCGACCCGTGCGAATGCACGGGTATACAGCTAGTAATTATTTTAAAAGTCATAGAATGATTTATTTTTATTTTTAATTGGGCAAACGGCATTAACCACTGAGCACCAGAAGTACTCAAGCCCTATACAAGGAATAGTTACAGGATTCCTATCCCATACTTCACCTAGCAGCCAAACGGATACAGCCGAGGCAAACCAATGACCTAAAGCCGCATCAGATAAAGACAAACACACCAGCTAATCCGGAAAAAGAAACCATAGCATCTTTATTGAAACATCGACCCAGGTCATAACCAGAAAGACTGAAAGAAGAAAAGACACTCCAGCAGTAGATGCACCAAAGAAATAACCGAAACTAAAGCAGGGAGCCAACTTCCACCCCATGAAGAACAGAGCGCTGTTAAAAAAAGAACCTTTATAGGAGTAAAAGATAGGATGATTTGTGCTTATTTAACATTGTAAAAAAATTATATTGATAATATATTAAAATTAAATTCTTTTTATATTTAATTATGATGTCGGTTTAAAAAAATTATATTATCAATCAATTATATAATATTACATTATTAAAAATGTTTAAATTTTATATTAACAACCTTAAAAGTCATACATGGGGTGATGTATGATTGATTGATATTATAAATATCTTTACTCATAATTAGGGGTGAGAATAGGCTACGCTGAGCTAGACCCTGACATAAAAGGGTTTGATATGCATTTCAATCTCAAGGCCTGAGTCTGGTCTGTTAGCCTGATATAGGTCAATTTTTAAAGTCAATTATAGTCTACTTCAATGCCTGATCTAACCTGAAAGCCTATTTAAAGGTCTACTTTTCAACAAGGCCTTTGAATATGACTCCACCTATATTGAGATCATAGGCTTCACAAATAAATAGGCAAGTAAACATTTACATTTAAATATAATAATATACATTTACTTTCAAATGTTATAATATTATAAATAATATATTATAGTATTATAATATATTAAATTACATTATATATTTATATATATGTATATGTGTGTATTATATAGGCCGGTCTGATAGATCAAATAGGCTTTTTTTAAATGTTTAGCATAGCCTCTTTAACTATATATGTTTATTAAAAAGTCTTAACTTGACCTTCTTGTTAAATAAGCTAAGCTAAGCTAGGGCATAAATAAGCTAGGGTATAGGCCACTGACAAGCGGTCTGATCTATTTCCACCCCTACTTACAGTCTATTAAAATTATTAATTTTTTTTAAAAAAATCTTCACTAAGTGTATATATATATATATATATATATATATATATATATATATATATATATATATATGACAGTGTTATTAAACCCGAACCAGATCGACCTGTTGAACCGGTTCAACCGGACCTATGTCCCACTCGGTTAGAGAGAAGAATCAATCCCATGACCTGTGTTATGCACCAACGCATGTTTGCCCTTATGCCAAAGCTTTTGTTTAGTTTATTTCTGACAAATATATTATATATACATATCTTTATTATAAAGTTCACAAATTTGATATGTACCGATTCATGCGGTTCAAGTTGTGACTCACTAAGTTCGATCAGCGACTCATTAATTCGATCAGTAACCCATTAACCTAGTACCCTACCGAGTCGATGATCATCCAAAATTTATTACACCGATTTTAGACGATACTATATTAAAAAACGATACCGTATCAAAGTGGTGGAGCTCGAATATTCTACACATCTGACCGAAAGGATCAAAGCTGTGGCTGATGCCCCTCGATCATGCTCCGATAGTTTTATTATACTCTTTCCATTTCATTTTATAAGTCATTTAAATAGATGTTTAATATAGCCAACACTCAAACAAAGATCAATCCCATATTTGAGGAGTATTTGGATTTCCCAAATTATTCTCTCACTCGATAGATGAAAGATTGATCTACCGGAATATGTTCAAACGTCTAAATGGGATCCCTTCCAACTGTACATTTTCATACATATATGGATCTATGGATTGGTTTGAATCCATGACCTCATCCTTAAAAGATTTAAGTGCTTTCCACTTGCACCAACATACATTGTTTCATATATGAGGAGTATAAGAACACCTTGTAGTATTGTTTTTAAAAAAATCCATCAAAAAATCGTCTACAAGTCCTCACGTTGGCATGTGAGAAGTTGATGACATCAGGTTCTCATAATGGCTCCATCGGAGTGCTTTCATGCCACAGGCCCACAGGCCACACCCACCCCATCTCATCATTTTAAGGTAAACTAGGCTCGACTCTCATTGACTCTAGCAAGCTCTACTGGTCTATGAACTTGGACAATGTCGATGTAGGCCCAATAGAAGCTGCATAATTTGAAGAATGCGGGCTCATCTCTTAGTGGACTTTGTTGGACGAAATCCACAAAGCAATTTCATAATGACATTTGCTTTTAATATCCCACTTATTACAATTTTTATCACCCCTTCCCAATTTTTTCGAAATAAATTCCTAAAATAACCTTTTATTCTTTTATTCTATACTAACCCATTTTTCCACAATTAACTTTCAGCATTTGCTTTTCATACCCCATTATTTACTATTCTTACCCTCTCCCCATTTTAAAAGCAAATGCCTTCACTTTTCTACTTGTGATCAAACTCCTACCATCCCCTCTATTTCTTCTTTTTCTTCTCCCTCCTCATATTTATTCTCTTACTCTCAACTCAATCTCACCCAACCTCATTGTCACCTTGAGAAAGTTGCAAAGGGGAGCACAATCAATAAGATAACGAGCACAACAATGATATTTTTTTCGGGAGAGAACACATGTAAGGATTCATTTTTTTCATGCATGTTGCGCAAGGATTCAGAGGTTTTTCCAAATTACACTATCATTTTTTGTAATGCACCAAAATTTGGGTACATTCCGGAAATTATAGTTTCTGTTAGGTATTTTTTAATGTAAAAAAATTGAATACATTATATAAAAGAATTGAATACATTAGGAAAACTATAGTCTCTGTAATGTAAAAAAAAAACTATAGTTCCCGCAATGTAAAAATTTGAATACATTAATGAATTTAATTTTTTACATTTTTTTTGCATTAATGTTAATGTAAAAAATTGAATACATTAGTTTCCATAATGTTAAGGTAAAAAAATTGAATAGGTTACTAAAAATTGTATACATTACGGAAACTAATATAAAAGAAATTGAATACATTACAGAAACTTTCCGTAATGTATTAAAAATTGAATACATTACGGAAACTATAAGTAAAAAAACTTGAATACATTATGGAAACTATAAAATACATTACAGAAACTATATTTTTGGTAATGTACTAAAAAAATTGAATACATGGAGTTTCCGTAATGTAAAAAAATTGAATACCTATTGTATTCATTTTTTTTACATAGTTTCTGTAATGTTGAAAATTGAATACATTATGCAAATTATAGTTTCCGTAATGTATTCAAATTATTAAAAAAAATTGAATACACTACGGAATAAAAAATGTAAAAAAATTGAATACGTTACGGAAACTATGTAAAAAAAAAAAATTGAATATATTACGAAAACTGTAGTTTCCGTAATGTATTAAAAAAATTGAATACACTACGGAAACTAGTAAAAAGTTGAATACATTAAGTAATGTAAAAATTGAATACATTACGAAAACTACCGTAATGTATTCAATTTTTTACATTTTTACATTATGGAAACTGTAGTTTTCGTAAGGTAAAAAATTAATTGTGGAAAAAGGGGTGAGAAGATCTGAAGGGTGTTTATGGGATTTAATTAGAAAAAATGGAGAGAGGAAGTAAGAATAGTAAATAATGGGGTATAAAAAGCAAGTGTCTTTCATATCAGGTTTGAGGTTTCCTTCTTTGTTCTTTACAGGTATATTCAGATCCCCAAAAAAAAAAAAAGGAAACACAGTCATGGGAGTGAATCTTTTCATGTTGGAAAAAAAAATGAGGGAGTTATGTTTTAAATCTCCACCATTCAATTACCCTATCCTCCATTTTAAATATAATCTCTCTCTCCTTCAACATATTAGTTGAGAGGTTGAGATTCAACATAAAAAAAATAACATGAGAGGATCCATTCCCCACCGACATATAGCCGTTTAACCTTGTTACCTGCAATTGTGTAAATAGCATATTATGATTTTTTTATAAACAGTTGTGATTTTAAATTTGATACATCGAGTAAGGCATATAGTGAACATCCCTCCTGTAAGTAAAAATTTAAGGGTGTGTTTATTCTTAATTTAATAAAATATATTATAATGTTAAATTACTAAATAATTTTGAAGTGAATATAATCTTATTTTTTCATTTTAATGACACAATGCTAGTAAAGGTGTTTATGATCCTGCTGCTTGTGGTGGATTAATTAGAGGGAAGGATGGCCATTGGATGCACGGGTTTTCCAAAAATGCGGGTACCTTAGCCTTCACAGCTGAATTATGTATTGGGTGCTTTTGGGGTTCTCAAGCTTACTTGGAGACTGGGTTACAACTTACAAGCCAGTTGAGG
This sequence comes from Ammopiptanthus mongolicus, assembly GCA_039655645.1. Taxonomy (NCBI): domain Eukaryota; kingdom Viridiplantae; phylum Streptophyta; class Magnoliopsida; order Fabales; family Fabaceae; genus Ammopiptanthus; species Ammopiptanthus mongolicus. The sequence continues at coordinate 7,381,653 of CM077348.1, forward strand.
TACATTTGGACTCGGGTGACTAACAAGTGTATTTGGGTGAACACAAGGGAAATTCCCCCTCCTGGGTGGGTTATTATACACTTTTGACAGAAATCCGAGCTTTAATTGTGCTATAGTTCAGATGCTCCATTCAATAAACTGAGACTGAAATCCAGACCATATGGTTGTGATTAGTGTCAATTCTCCAACAGATTATGTTGTGGTTCTTGGTCATCTCACAGTCGAGAATTCTGCCTATAAGCCATATTTTCCTGTATCCACTTCCTGGCTAGTTGATGGTTGGTGAATACATCAATTGGAAACCAGGCCATCAGGATTCAAAGATCGTTAATGTTAAATGTAGCTGATTTGGCAGTTCAGTTAATTCTCCTTGGTTAGTTAGTTAGTTAGTTAGGTGATGAACTAGTTAGTTAAGTTAGTTACATTATGCTTTCCCATCCCCTACTGTTAGTGGCTCAGTTGTTCTACAGTATGCATATATATAAGCATAACTCAGAGAAAGAGCAGGTTAAGAAAAACACAATAAGCTTGAGAAATTACAAGGAAACCAAGAGAGGGAGAGACTGAACACAGTGAGTATTCAGGGTGGATACTTTTTGGGTGTAATTGGGATCAAGGGGTGTGCAATCGAAAGAGAGGGAACAGGGAAAGCACATCTGATTGTATTCTTGTTTTGGCTTCTCAAATAAAGTTGGACTAAGCTGGTGCAAAGTCCCGGAGACGTAGGCATCTATTTGGCCGAACTCCGTAATCAATTCCTGGTGTGTTTGTTCCCTTAATTCATGTTTACTGGTTCTTTAATGATACTGCATTTTTGATTCATTAATAGCATTCAATCTTGATTTACTCTTTCTAGGTCCTGGTTTTGTGTCAATCTTGGACACAAACTCAACAACTGGTATCAGAAGCTATCAGAAAGAAGGAAGATTGATGGCAATGGCAAAGTACGACATTGAGAAGTTCAACGGAAAGAATGACTTTGCTCTATGGAGGATGAAAATGCGGGCATTACTGGTTCAACAGGGCCTTGAAGATGCGTTGGAAGGGGAGAATAAACTTCCGGGTACACTCACAGAGAAGGAGAGGAAAGATCTTATGAACAAGGCTCACAGTGCTTTAATCTTGTGTTTGGGAGATAAAGTTCTCAGGGAAGTTTCAAAAGAAAAAACCGCTGCTGCTATATGGCTAAAACTTGAGAATCTTTATATGACCAAGACTCTAGCTAATCGGCTCTATCTCAAACAAAGATTATATACATTCAAGATGCAATCGGGAACTTCAATTGCTGATCACATTGATGAGTTCAATAGGTTGATTCTCGACCTAGAGAACATTGATGTGAAATTGGAGGATGAGGATCAAGCCTTACTCTTAATTCGATCACTATCAAGTTCCTATGAGGTTCTATCAGATACACTGATATATGGCAGAGAGTCCATATCTCTGGAGGAGGTTCAAGTTGCTCTACTGGCGAAGGAATTGTCCAAGAAATCAGAGGGGAAGGAATCTGAGTCAGGGGAAAATCTCATGGTTAGAGGAAGAAGTGAAAAGAAAGAGGGAAAAGGGAAGCATAGATACAGATCAAAATCAAAGACAAAGCTCAAGTGCTTCATTTGTCATAAAGAAGGTCACTTCAAGAAAGATTGCCCTGATCGAAAATTCAAGAAGAAGAACAATCCAGATGAAAGTGCAGATGCTGCTGTTGCCTCTGATGGGTATGAGAGCTCTGAGCTCTTGGTTGCTGCAAACTGTCAAGATGACACCGAATGGGTAATGGACTCAGGTTGCTCATATCACATGTGTCCTGTCAGGGAATGGTTCATTGAGTACAAACCATTAAATGGGGGTCAAGTTGTGATGGGAAACAATGCTACATGCAATGTCATTGGAATTGGTACTATAAAGCTGAAGCTCACTGATGGTACAGAGAAAATCTTGACCAAAGTGAGGCATGTGCCAGATCTCAAGAGAAGTTTGATATCTCTAGGGACTCTTGAAGAAGCTGGGTTCAGTTACAAGGCTGAGAACTCAGTGCTCAAAATTGTGAAAGGATCTAGGGTGGTAATGAAGGGAGAAAGAAGGAAAAATTGCCTCTATGTGCTGCAAGGCAAGACAGTTACTGGTGCTGCAAATGTTACAGAAACATCTAGCAGAGACAAGACAGAACTTTGGCATCAAAGGCTCGGGCACATGAGTGAGAAAGGGCTAAAGGAACTGCAAAAACAAGGGCTGTTGGGTGGAGATAAGATTCAAGGTCTAGGATTCTGTGAACATTGTGTTTTTGGGAAACAAACTCGAATCAAGTTCACTACTGCCATTCACAAAACTAAAGAGAGGTTGGGATACATTCACTCAGATTTGTGGGGGCCATCTAGAACACCTACTCATGGTGGAAAAAGGTATTTCATAACCTTTGTAGATGATTTTAGTAGAAAAGTATGGATCTATTTGTTAAAAACCAAAGATGAAGCTTTCAAAACTTTTGTTGAATGGAAAAATAGAGTTGAAAACCAATGTGATTTGAAAGTAAAGGCTTTAAGAACTGACAATGGTTTAGAATTTTGCAATGATGAATTCAACCAATATTGTAAAGATCATGGAATATATAGGAATAAAACAGTAAGTAGAACTCCTCAGCAAAATGGCTTGGCTGAGAGGCTAAATAGGACTTTATTGGAAAGGGTTAGATGTATGTTATCTAATGCCAAGCTTTCCAAGAGTTTTTGGGGTGAGGCTGTCCATACAGCTTGCTATCTTGTAAATAGAAGTCCTTCTACTGCAGTAGAATTCAAAACACCTCAAGAAGTGTGGAATGGGAAGCCAGCTAATTATGGAATGCTGAGGATATTTGGGTGTCCTGCTTACTACCATGTGAGTGAAGGTAAACTTGAACCAAGGGCAAAAAGAGGCTTGTTCATGGGGTATCCGGATGGTGTCAAAGGTTACAGGATATGGTCTTTAGAAGGAAAGAAATGCATAATCAGTAGGGATGTGGTTTTCAAGGAGTCAGAACTGTTCAACAGTGAGCAAGTAAGTGAGGTTCTTGAGGACACGTCAAGGCAGGAAGACCATCAAATTAAGGTGGAGCTACAAGAGCAGATCACCAAGGCTGATGAAGAACAAACTGAGACAGAATTCAGTGATCCTGACAGTGAAAAAGAATCAGAATATCTGCTGTGCAGGGATAGGATTAGAAGGGTGACCAAACCTCCTAACAGATATGGGCATGATGATGGTGTGACTGCATATGCTCTGACAAATGCTATAGCTTTCACTAATGAGGAACCAAGAAGTTATAAGGAAGCTATGAGAAGCAAAGACTGTCAGCAGTGGCAATCAGCTATGATTGATGAAATGGACTCTTTGTACAAGAATAAGACATGGAAGCTGGTACAGAAACCTACAGATGCTAAGTTGGTGGGTTGTAAATGGATCTACAAGAGGAAAGAAGGAAATTCAGACAAGGATCCTCCAAGGTACAAGGCCCGGTTAGTGGCCAAGGGTTATACTCAAAGAGAAGGTGTGGATTTCAATGAGATTTTCTCTCCTGTGGTAAAACATTGTTCCATTAGAGTGTTACTTGCATTAGTTGCTCAATTTGATCTTCATCTTGAGCAAATGGATGTGAAAACAGCCTTTTTGCATGGTATGCTTGAAGAGAAAATCCTCATGAGACAGCCAGAAGGATTTGAGGTTACAGGAAAGGAGAAATGGGTGTGTCTTCTTCAAAAGTCTCTTTATGGATTAAAACAATCACCAAGGCAGTGGTACAAACGGTTTGACAGCTACATCATAAGCATTGAGTACAAGAGGAGTAACAATGATAGCTGTGTATATTACAAAAGGATAAGTGATAAGGATTACATTTATCTACTCTTGTATGTAGATGATATGCTGATTGCAAGCAGAAACAGGGCTGAAATACAGAAACTTAAAGGGCTGCTGCAAGAAGAATTTGAAATGAAGGATTTGGGTCAAGCAAGGAAAATTCTGGGCATGGAGATAACAAGGCAGCATGATGATGGTTCTATTTTCATTACTCAAGAAAATTACATCAACAAGATGCTGAGAAAGTTTAGCATGACAGAAGCAAAGCCTGCTAACATACCAATTGCCTCACATTTCAAGTTATCGAGTGCTGATTGTCCAACCACAAGTCAGGAACAAAGAGAAATGGAGAAAGTGCCTTATGCAAGTGCTGTGGGCAGTCTAATGTATGCCATGGTGTGCACTAGGCCTGACTTAGCCTATGCTGTCAGCCTTGTCAGCAGATTCATGGCAAATCCTGGAAACGAGCATTGGCTTGCTGTGAAGCACATATTGAGGTACTTAAAGGGAACTACAAACATGGGACTGAAGTATGGGAGAGAAGGTCAGAATCCAGGTGGAGTTTTGGGGTATGTAGACTCAGACTTTACTGGAGATCATGACAAGAGAAGATCCCTTACTGGATATGTGTTTACATTGTTTGGAAATACAATCAGTTGGAGAGCATCTTTACAGCACGTGGTGGCCTTATCTACTACTGAAGCAGAGTACATAGGGGTCACTGAAGCTGTGAAGGAGGCATTGTGGCTACAAGGATTGATAGGTGAACTGGGAGTAGATCAAGATAGTGTTAATGTGTATTGTGACAATCAAAGTGCAATACACCTTTGTAAAAATCATTCTTATCATGAGAGAACAAAACACATTGACACTAGACTCCATTGGATTAGAGACATCATTACTGGTGGAAGGGTTCAAATTCAGAAGGATCATACATCAGAAAATGCAGCTGATTTTATTACCAAAGTTGTTCCCTTGAGCAAGTTCAAGCATTGTCTTGACTTGCTCAGGATCGATGCTATTTGAGCATCTATTGTTGGACAGCACCAGATTCAAGCAATTTTTTTTTTGAGGGTCATTAACTTCATCCCAAGGTGGAGATTGTAGCTGATTTGGCAGTTCAGTTAATTCTCCTTGGTTAGTTAGTTAGTTAGTTAGGTGATGAACTAGTTAGTTAAGTTAGTTACATTATGCTTTCCCATCCCCTACTGTTAGTGGCTCGGTTGTTCTGCAGTATGCATATATATAAGCATAACTCAGAGAAAGAGCAGGTTAAGAAAAACACAATAAGCTTGAGAAATTACAAGGAAACCAAGAGAGGGAGAGACTGAACACAGTGAGTATTCAGGGTGGATACTTTTTGGGTGTAATTGGGATCAAGGGGTGTGCAATCGAAAGAGAGGGAACAGGGAAAGCACATCTGATTGTATTCTTGTTTTGGCTTCTCAAATAAAGTTGGACTAAGCTGGTGCAAAGTCCCGGAGACGTAGGCATCTATTTGGCCGAACTCCGTAATCAATTCCTGGTTTGTTTGTTCCCTTAATTCATGTTTACTGGTTCTTTAATGATACTGCATTTTTGATTCATTAATAGCATTCAATCTTGATTTACTCTTTCTAGGTCCTGGTTTTGTGTCAATCTTGGACACAAACTCAACATTAAAATTTCTTGGAAACTCAGAAGGAGGAATTTGGTATTTCCACACTACAATGTTTATGTGGAGAAACTATAAAATCAAGCAGATGCTAATCCAAGCACAACATTAGAGGATGTGCAGGAGTACCTTAGAGTAGCACACGTAAACTGTTTCTATGTTTCTGACATCCAAGTTCCTTCTAGCACTTTTAGCCTCAAATTTATTGTACAAGTCTGCCATTATGATGGGACAAATCAAAATTTGCACGACTCTCCATATTATCAATTGGAGGTAGAAGGTCCCTAAGTTGTCATTTAGAACTGTAACATTAGTTCTCCTACTTTAGAAGCATCCATCTATCTTAGATTTGTACTTGGCATGTTCATGTCATGCATATGCTGCGTGTTCACAAAACTTCGCTCAACGGGTTATAGTATACCTGATAATTTGCTGCTTCGGAGTTTCATGCTTTGAATACAAGTAATTGTTGGAATTCAAGTACCAGTTCCAAGCCCCACATTTTTAAAGAACGGACAAACTTAAGACTTTATAACGAGTTGAACTCATTCATAAAATTAAAGTTTTAGGTTAAGATGTGATGTGAGTCCTTCCTCTTTCTTTCTATTGATTTTAGATCTCCCTATTTTAGACTCCCCTTGATGTTCTTCTTTCTACCAATTGATTTTGGATATCTCTATTTTAGGTTCTCCTCTGATGTTCTTCTTTCTATCTGTTGGAGAATAAATTCGCACGTAGGATAAAATAAAGATAACCGCGATGTATATAAGTTAGGAAGTTTGAGTCCAAATTATCTAGACCTTTTGGACAACAAAGTAACTCACAAACTTATCATACAAATCAACTCACTCCCTCAATTGGACCAAATCTTAAATGCTAATATGGTATCAGAGTCCATTAAAAACAATCACAAAAAATCTGAGGCTTCTCACTCAAAATAAAAATAGCGCAAGCCCATGCAACAACAAAAAAAAAAAGAAATGGACCTGAGACCTCTAAGGCTAAAAAAGTGAGTACAATCCCCAAAAAAAAAAATCAAATTGAGGAAGTCATAATTGGACCTCCAGTTGGATATGAGGGAAAGTGTTGGAGAATAAATCCCATATAGGACAAAATAAAGACAATTGTGATGTATCTAAGTTGAGAAGCTTGAGTCCAAATTGTTTAATACCTTTTGGACAACAAAATAACTCACAAACTTATTATACAAATCAACTCACTGCCTCAATTGGTCCAATGTTAAATGCTAATACTATCCATTGGGTTAGACAAAAAAGAGACCATTAGTTTTAGATCTCCCTACTCTCTTCTTTCTAAAGAGTAAAAGGGTCCAATAAGTCCCTTGAGATCATTCAGATCCAATGAAAGTGGAAATTGAACCAAGTGTAATTTATTTATTTACTTTCTTTTATTAGATGTAGTCACAAAGCATAATGCATTTTTGAGATAAAAAACTAGCTTCCTACAACTTTGTCAAATATAGTATGCCATACGTCTAAAATTGGGGGAGTGAATTAACAAAGGTTTCATAAAGACAAGGAAAAAAAACTCTGAGAAGGTTCAATGCTCCAAGCTGTGCAATTTAAAATGTTCGGATTTATAGCGAAACGGCTTTGTTTGTATACATGGCGGCGTGAAAAAACAATTATAGATATATGCATAGCTTCAAGTTCAACATAATATTTTTATAATTCATATGAGAGAATGCTAATCAATATCCTTAGAACAATGGTTAAGAAATCAAAAAAATTAAAAATTTAGTAAGAATGAGTGTATTTAATATTTTGGTAAGTTAAATATTTATTTTTTCAAAAAAAACTTATTTTTTATGGTTTCGCTATAATCAGTAATCTTAGAGCATCGATTATCAAGCTCATTAATATAATGTTCATTTTTTTTTGTTGCTGAAGCAAAGTGCCAAAAGATCGTACTTTGACTTAAGTGAAAGAAAAAAGAAAGCCGAAGAGAATAGAACTGCAGAGGGATGATTTAGTGACACCTGAATTCCAAAACAAAACTTCTTTTGGAAGTATTGTCCTCGAGCCCTCAAAAGAGAAATGAGGTTCCACTATCACTTTCTTTGTCTCCAAAGATGCAGAATTTTAGATTGATATATAACATTAACAGGGATATGTTTCTGTCGTGTAATGTATTTAACTTATTGCAGATTTTCAATTCAACTGCTTTTATATGTGATTCAGCATCTGTTGGCTACAGCCTACAGCATTGCCTATGCAGTGTGTGTTTGAAAATTCCTGGTTGAGGGCCTTGAAGTTTTTTTTTGCCTGAAGCTACTATATGACGGAGAAGTGTTTCGCTTGGTATTCGTCTAATTTCCAAACACACACCTAATCCCATGAATAGTTGCCCCCCTCCCCAAAAAAAGAAAACAGCCAACTACAAACATGCTAAAACAACTAGCGTTTAACGTGTCTAATCACTTTTGCTTATGCTCTTTAGATCAAGTAGTAGTTGATTTAGTGGTATCCACCCCCCTGCTCCTTTTGGAATGTCACGAGTTCTTGGTACCTATGATTTCTGGTGTTAATTATGGTGGCAAGTTGATGGGACGTTTAGTTTACAAAATATAAAAATGGAAATCCTAAATTTTCATGTTTTATATTTTTTTAAAAATCATGTTTCCAAGAAATTAACATTTACATAAATGTTTTTGTTGTTATGTTTTCCGTGAAAAACATTCTCACGGGCATTAGAAAGAATTTGTTATTTGAAAATAATATTATACCGTAATTTTCAATGAACGATATTAATATTATGTTAAAATATAAATTTTTTGAAATAAAAGAACGGCGCTATAAAACCTAGTTAGGAACATATATTTGTCTACATTCTACACCATTTTATTAAAATTATTTTAATTTTTAACATTTTTATATAAAAATTTTTTATTTTATTTTTAGTTAATTTATATTCAAAGGTATTTTTGAAAATAATACTAAGAATAACTTCAATGAGAGTTACTTAATAGGTTCTTAAAGTTAAGGACAAGTTATTAGTAGGTTGCACCATTGGAGCAATCTGATGTGAATAACACGTGTAAGAACAATTGCTTCTACAAGCAATCAGTTTTTATATAAGGACCATCAATAAAAAAAATAGAAAGAACCACAATATTGAACAACTCAATCACAAATGAATTAATATTTTAAATTGAAACAAAAATAAGGATAAATAAATATGTGAGATAACATTATGAGACCCATTTAATGAAATTTTAAGAGTTACACCATTGAAGTATATAGTTACTTAAAGTAGTATAAAGTAAAATATCGTGAACTAACATTGTAGGACTCATAAAAAATCAAATTAGGTAATTAACTTTAATGGATTGTACCATTGGAAATACTCAAACATTATGTGGAAAGATATCCTTAAACCAAAATTGAGAATCAAAGATTCTTGAGTAACATTCCATAAATATTTAAGACCCCTCAAATACATTTTTAACCTTCTCAATAATCATTATTCTCATAAATTAAAAAAATTTACCTATCAAACACCCAAATAAGAAACAAAATGTGAAGCCGGTCCATATTTGAATGTCATACATCATTACTAACAATTGTTACTTTTTGTTATAAAAAAAGGAAAAAGATTCTCTCCATTTTTTATTTCTTCATTTTTATCTATTTTCAAAGTTTTTTTCAAATAAATGTGTATTATATACATGAATATAATCTCTTCATACATGTATTATCCCAAAACTTTAGTAACGGACGTCTTTATTTCTAAAAAACACTCATTAACGATATTGTTTTGCAAAATCCAAACTACTCAACTGCGAATCCATTTTACTTTTAAGAAAACAAGTAACCCACTTGTTTTTCGTTGAATCTTTATGCATAAAATTACAAAAACTGAATTGTATTTTGCTACTCATTTATTGGTTCAATTGCATTTTATTTTTATTTTTTTAAAAAAAAGAATTAACATCGACGTACGTCCTTGTTTGCAATTGCAATGTCTTGCCCCTTTTTTAACTTGTTGTAACCGGATTAACTCTTAAAAGGCATTGGTTTCATTTTCGCTAATATTTGACCCAAAATATGCAAAATATTATAACTGTACTTTTTTTTTTTTTTTTACTGATATTATAACTGTACTTGTAAACACCATTTTCGTTCTTTAAAAATATAAGAGTAAAATCCTATTTAAGTCCCCAATAAATTTTGAGGTGTCACTTTTTGTTCCCGAAAAAAAAACTTATCGAATAATATCCGAGAATGATAAAAGAGGAATATTTTAGTCTCTTCATTTGTTTCTATTCTGAACATGTCATTAGAGTATTGATGTGTATCATTAGTATATCAGGTGCCTAGACATTAGTCTCTACATACATAATAGACCACGAGAATAATTATACATTAACTCAATTAAGTCTCTAACTATTATTTAAGCAACTCAATTTAGTTCATGACAATTTCTATCGTGAGACACGGTACTCCCTACATGTTATAAGCAACACACCACATGCAACAGATGCACTACATCACATGCACCAACACGGATCATATGTATGAGTTCAATAGACACCTGAACACATTGACGATATCTGGCAGCATTTTAACATTATGTTTAGGATGAAGATAAACAGAGGGACTGACGTGTTCCTCTTTTGTCATTGTCAGGGATTATTCGGTGAATTTTTTTTTTTTCAAAGACGAAAAGTGATACCTCAAACATTGTTATGGACTAAAATTAGTCTTTACTCTATAAAGAAAGTTATCACCCAGTTAATTCTTTAATCACAAAAATAATATCAAAATCATATTTTATATATTACAGAGTAAGAATATCGTTAATGAAACTTAAATTAATTAATTTTGTCAAAAAAAAAAATGAAACTTAAATTAATATCACTTTCTATAATTAAATAATTAAATTAATGTCAAATAGCTTCATGAGGGATTAAATTAATGTCTGTTTCTATCATTAATAGACTAAATTGATATCAAATTTCTTTAAATAACCAAATTGATATTGTACGTATCATTAGGAAATAAAAAATGTGTGTGCAGTCAACATTTAAACATCCAAACTAGAAGCTTATATACGACATGTGAGATACTTTAAATGTCTTGAATGTCCTGTATATTAAGCCAAAATACGGCATTGTAACCGGAAATGTAATGGCCTATCACATTTATGAAACTTTTAAATACCTAAACATATGCTTTATTATGACCTATGACGAAGATTGTGCTTTATCATGAGGATTGTGATGTTCATAAAAAAAACATGAGGATTATGTTAGCAACGAAGAATTTGAGTAGTTTCCTAACGAGACCATGCTAAGTCTCCTGAATCATTGCAAGTAATATAAAATGGTAAGTATACCTAGCATATATTATTCATTGGGTTTGCACACCAAATGCCAATTCATGAGCAAACCACATTTTAGACTTATCATTGATGCGCGTGCAAAAGGTTTAAAATCATACAAGTAAATAAATAAATAAATAACAAGTAGATTTTTTTGGGTTTTTCTTTGAATTTTTTTAACAAATGCTAAGAGACAAAAACAACAATAAAAGTGTTACGGGTTCCGATTTCATTTGATTATGAATCCAGATATTTCATAGACAAAACACTCTTTGAATTATCCTTTATTTAATTATCATATATAGCCCCAAATTCTATGTTGAAGGTCAAATTCCCTAAATTGGTTATAACCAAAATCCCTTCGGTGAAACAACTTTAACTAAACTTTATTAACAAGCTTAACCCTTATGTCAAATTAACAAAGCAAGGTCATTAAACTTTATGGAATTTAACCAAAGATCACACAAGCTAACCTATTTATCCATAGATTAACTTCATTTATTGAAGCAATTGCAGGAAGCACAACTCATATCTCACTATTCCTAGCATAAATATGAGCAAACAAATCAGTTGAAAGGTGAACAAGCATACAAAAACATTAAGCATAACAATTACCACATCAACAAAGGAAAATGTTTATAAAATAACTCAATCAAAGTAAAAAAAAAATCATATCAAATTAAGTCTTCCCTAAGCAAAAAGGGATTTAGCTAAATATGATTAGAAACTTAAAAATTAACAAAGAAAAGGCCGGGGGGGAAGGGATAAGCAAGAGATTTCTCTCTTTCCACTTCCAAGCTCTAATGAGATGAAGAATTAGGGCACAAATAGAACAAAATCAGCTTTGGTCTGACCAAAGACTCTTTCTAAATATGAAAATCGCATTTTTATAATGAATAAGGGTCACTGCCAGCGCTGTAAACACTGAGACAACTTTTTGGTAGTAGAAGCTGGTGCCCAGCTCCCAAAACCCGGCGCCCCGTGCTAGTGTGCTTGAGACCAAGTTCATTATTTCAGTTCTAGCGCCTAACGTTGGCCAAGTGATGCCCAATGTTGGTGATACTATTACTCTTCCACTATTTGCTTGTCCTAATTTTCTTCAACCCTTCATGCTCCTACTCCTTTTTTTTATTCATTGCCTAATAAGAGAATATAAAGAGAAAGATTAAACAGGGTCTAAAAAATGTTAAATTTACTTACAACTAACAAAACAACTACAAAATTGAAAATGCGTGTATGGCCGTAATGCACGGGTTTATAAACTACACTCTGAAAGGTTGAATGTGTAATTGTGTTGTCAGAGATAGATAGTTCAAAATTACGTATCACTTTAGTATAATCTGAAACATCACTATGTAATGGTTCAAGTCTACAGACATCATTGCTTATGCTCAATCTTATTTTGTTATGCTTTATTGCTTGATGGAATGTTTTTTAAATAAAAACATTGAGGAATTGATGTATGTTTTATAAAAAAACAAAGATACATTGACTTACATTTTTTGTACATAGATGTATTTAATTCGTACATTAATGTATTTGGTTTGTACATCAGTGATGATTAAAATACATCGATGTATGATTAAAATACATCAATGTACAAGTCTCAAACTGTGTTTCTGATGAAAATATTTAAATACATCGATATACTATTTAAGTACATCGATGTACACATGGAAAATATCATTTTTTTGCTCATTTTTAGCTGTTTTTCAGTCATTAACACTGTTAATGACACATGATTACTCGTTTTAATCTTTCTGGCTCGGTTTCATCTCTTTTCGGCTATAAAAACAAGTTTTGGGAAAGGTTTTCATAGAGAGAAAACATCTAATTTACATAGAGTTTTTCCAAAACTTTCTGAATCCCTTTTTTCTAAGTTTGTGAGCAATATTGTGTGTGAGGATATTTGTTGTTGGTTCTCTTCTTTGTAGAGAGGATCATATTTCTGGTGAGACTGTTTTATCCAGAGGACGAAGAGGTTGTACACTGCTGCACATACCAAGCAGAGCCGCGGAACGTCTTAAAGAGAGCGACCTAGTCCGCAACTAAGCCTATTGATTTTGTTCATGTTCACTATCTACAACAGAAAGTAAACGCTAAACTAATAAAAAACTAACTAATACAAGGAGTAACAAATCAATCAAAAGTAGCACAACCAAAAAATAATCTAGCATATTATTATTTACAGAAATATTTTTACACTCCTTTTTCCTTCACACTCTGTTTTACACCTAATTTATAACTATCCATTATTTACTCATATAGTTGTTTTCAAAGCCAAAAACTTTTGATTAATCAACGGATATAAAGTATGTGTAAATAAGAGTGTGAAAAAAAAAATGACTATAAGAGTATCATTTTTCTTTACAAAATGTCGTAATTAAATTTAAACTTTCACTGTTTTACTGAAAATTTTAAAAAAATAAAAATAGATACACACATAGTATGACATAGTATGATATGATCCACTTTATTCCATATTGATTATTGAAAGCAAGACTTGACACACTTAATATATTAAATAATTGTTTTTAAACGTTGAATTTCATAATTAAGTGCAACAGTTAGATTAAAAAAAATTGTGAGGTAGATGAAATCAATCAAATTTCATGGAATTAATTGTCTTTCTAGGTGACTCTCCATCTTCTCAACCCATTGTCTTCTCTTCTTCTTTCCACCATACTCACAGTTTAAGGGTCACAGAGTGTCTCGTTCTTGACATTATTTCTGATTAGTTAATTGAACTTTGTCAAGACTGTGATTATACAGTTTTATTTATTTATATATATCAATTTTCTTCGTCTGATGGCTGAAATTCTTCATGAGACGGTAAGGACAAATCTGGTGGCAAACACATTCCTTCAACTCCAACTCTCCCAAATCTGCGACACAAAACCCCTCCATTTGCCTTTAGTTAATATTGCATTGTGTCAGTGAATTGTATAAAAGGAAGACATGAATTTTCATTGCTTTATTGGTTGAGCCTATTTGAACGAGATTGCTAGCTAATCACTTTTCCTGATCATTCATCACTCTGTTAGGCAGCCTTATTAGGTTTATTACTGCTTGTTATTTGATCTCTTTCTATACATATTAATTACATTAGACTGATGGAACAATACTATGAGAGAAGAGATAATGACAAGAGAGCAACCTAAAAAGGAGGAATAAACAATCTGTGATTTTTGATGTAGGAAAAAACAATCTGTCGCCCTAAAGGAGGAATAAACAATTTGTGATCCTTAAACTAGGAGTATGGTGGAAAGAAGAAGAGAGGAGACAATGGGTTGAGAAGAGGGAGAGTCACCTCATCAGCATGTGAATCTTTTGAGTTAACCCTAGCCTTTAAATTAGATTAAAATGAACGGACATGATTTAGTGTAACATATATATATATATATATATATATATATATATATATATTATTCAATTAAATTTTTACCAATGTTTAATTATTTTCAAAATTAATACTAAATGTCAATATAAAAATTAAATTAATAAAAGCTACACCGTATAAAAAAATTTATTGGATGTGTCTGTCAATATTAAGCCCTCCCCATACGTGTTTTGTAATTACCAATTTACCATTGGAATGAATGACTCTGCATTTTCTCCTAAAATGATGATTATTTTCTGTTGAAAAGAAAAAAGAAATGTTTCGTATCACGTGAAAAAAATAAATGAGAAGTTGTCCAATTTTCCCACTACTAGTAGACCAGTAGTAGCTAGATTAGTTGTTTCACTCTCAAGCATTTACTGGACTAGCATTGTTATGATAGCATTGATAGGATCTCATACAGCTAGATAAAGACAATAGTGGACAAAGTCAAGGAGGATTTGGTAGGGATGAACGAAGATAATAATTAATAAGTTTTCAAGTTTGACTTGAAACATGCTTCTGCATTGAACAAACTTGAAAAATGCTGCTGATAAAAAAAAAAACTTGAAAAATGCTTCCACACTAAACAAAGCTAGGTGAGGAATCTTTAAGTCAGTTTTTAACCCAATTTTAAATGCGTATCCACACTAAACAACAGCCGGTTGTTACCCTTTTGGCGTTTTTATGGTTTTATTTAGCATTTAAAATGATGCTTTGGTTTCGACACAAATTTGTTTGGAGAAATGGATTTGGAAAAACTTATGGTTCATATGATGTACTCCCTCTGTAATAAAATATAAGTAAATTTAACCATCTTCATATTTATTAAGATAATTAGTTATTCACATTTAATATTGTTAATTTTATTTAAAAGTTCAACTTCATTACCCAAATTATCTCTCTTTATTTATTCACATTAATTGTATTATATGGAATTTATTTCAATTAAATTCAATAAAATGAAAGACATTTTTAATATACTATCATTAAATAGGATGCAAAAAATCAACTTTTCTTTATGTTTTGTTATAATTTAGATAAGCCAATTTTTGTCTATATTTTGTTGCGGGAGGAGTATTGTTTCACATCCCATAAATTAAGTGAGCACTTTCTTGCACAACCCCCCACGTGAACCAGCTACAAGAAGTTAGTCCGAATGAATGAGTACACACTTGCAGCTGATTTTAGCGTTTTGTATTGATATTAGAAGATCATATATAGTTGGTAAGGTATTTTAGTATTTTACAGCTGAAACATGGAAGTGAAAGCGAAAAGCATTAGACTATGGATGAAATTAAGTAAGATACCCGAGAGAGACAAGGAAACTTTGTGAAGAATAGAAGGAAAGAAGGTAACAAACAAAATATCTTAAGAAGAACCGAACGTGAATAGAGAACTATATCTATTTCATATATTTTTTATAAGCAAAAAAAATATATTAATAAAAGTATATGGGATACTCAAACTCATATATACAAAGGGAAGAGAAGAAAAAGAATAAAAGAAAAAGAATAAAAGAAAAAGAATAAAGAACAGACCATAAGTAAATATCATCCTCACTTTAAAAAGGTTGGTATGCTCTTTACAAAAGTGGTGTCCTCACCTATTGTTAGATTAAAATACAGAATCACAAATTAAGCTTCAAATAGCAACAACACCCTTCCACCTAAATTTACATTATCAGTCCTCTTCCCTACCCCCAAGTCAGTAAAAACATCCCCAAAGAAAAGAAAACGCCCCCCTTAAATTAGGGGTGGGCATGGGTCGGGTTGGGTGGGTTTTGATGCATTTAAAGACCCAACCCAATCAAATAAATATGGATTGGGTTGGATCGGTTTCTTCGAAAATTTTCATGTAACCCAACCCAACCCAACCCAATCTTATACGGGTTGGTTTGGGTCGGGTGACCGGATTTGGTAGTAAATTATTTTGTTTTTATCAAAAGCAAATAATGGGGGGAAAATAAAGAAGAAAAATACTACCAATGCATTAATTTGAACTTTCAAATACAAAATGAAGCATACCACTTCAATTTGGAGCACAATATCCATCAAAATTAAACAAACAAATGAAATAAAAAATAATAATAATGTCTTCAAACAATTCCTAAACACTTTCACTGACTATGTCTTTAAGCTATTTCGGCATGTCTTCAAACTATTTCTGCTCATGTAACCAAAAAATGGTCACTCCAATTTAGGCGGCTGAGTATTAAAGAAGAGTCATCAAATTCAAGATAGAAGAGTCCCTCCACGCTTTAACAGCTGGACTTATAATATTCCTCTCAATATGTGGGTTGGGTTGGGTTGAGTGGGTTTACAATCTTTAGACCCCATAAGCTATAGGTCTACTTATTTAGAAACCAACCCAACCCAATGACCCGAACCAACCCAGTATTTGTGGATTGGGTTGGATTGGGTACATCGGGTTCGCGGGTCGACCCGTACCTATACCCACCCCTACCTTAAATTACTTAGCATCAGGCTTGCTTTACAGATATCTATTTCATATTTATTCTTTAGTATAGAGAACTATTTATGCACAAGATAGAGATAATCAAGTATCTCCAATTTAATATTTAAGTGTTTCATATATAATGTATCATATACACAATAGATTTATTGATATGGTAAAATAGCCTCCACTTAATGACTAAATGGTAAGGAGTTATTATTTTTTTGTTTCAATGGAAGGCTCATAGAAAGCGTTGCAATGGGAGAGAGAAATGGGAGAAAGGAATAAAAAAGGAATGGAGCACATTGCAGTGATTTAAATCCGTGCATTCATAATTCATGAAGTTCAGATGTGACACATTAACTAACAAGAAGGATTTAAAGAAGAACAACCACCTTGACACCCCCACGAACAAAAAGGAATCCAAATTATCAAGTGGCGATATGAAAGAATCCAAATTCATCTCTGCACATGTTTATAAGACCGGAAGTGCAAAGAATTAATGAACGAAAGCAGTATATACACTTCGATAAGTTGTCAGCTTCACTAATTTCTTTTCATTATTTAATGCAGGTTTGGTTTAACGTTATAAACGTATTGTAAACATACGTTTAAATCCAAGCGTATGTTTACCTCAAAAAAACTCAATAGATATTTTGTCCCAAACATACGTTTAAAAATTCTTAACGGTAAACCAAACATGCACTTAGTTTTCACATCCATTAGATATTTTTTAATTTTAATATCACGATGTCTCCCTCTCTTACTTCCAAAAAAGAAATCTTCAATATTATAAGTTTTTAAGTAACTGAAGTTTCTTTGTAGTCCTCTCCACGTTCCTCAAGTAGACCAGGCCAAATTCTATACTAGTCTTCTTTAAAAACAAGAATAAATCAGTGTGTTGCATATATTGTACCAAAAAGAAAATAGTGTTTGAATTTGAGCAATTTGATTTAAGTCCAAGACAACATTTCATACATCTATTGGTCCGCAGAATGGCAGTAACAAAAGTATTGCTTATTTTTATTTTTCATTAGGTACAAAAATGAAAAAAGCTTGGTGCAACTGTCTGTTTGGTTGAAATCATTCTCAACGCAAACGTGAAAATAACATTTATCAAGATAGGGTCGGCCCAAGGACGAGGTCAGACAAGTCCTTTCTTTAGGGCCCCGACCCACCCCACTCACCTCCCTACATAGCTCGCTATTTTATGGTCACACCTCATTTTAATACCTAACAAAAATTGCACATATGATGCCCCCTATCATGATTTATTCACTCTGAGGCCTCACTTAGCTTTAGGCTTCACCTTGGCTTGGGTCAACCCTATATTGAGGCAATTATTTTGAAAGCTATATGAAAGAAGTTTTTTCGCAATATGATTTTGCCTTTGGAATATTTAAAACAAAGAGGCTCTTAGTCGTGTGTTTGAGTTGTAGAATTACTAGCCTTTTGTAGATATTGTCTTATTCATCACATCTTTTTCTCTCTCTTTTTCAGACCTAATAGGATCTCACTATGGAGTTCCCATTGAGTGGATACAAGACTTAAAATTTATTGTTATGATCACTAGTTAAGGAATTAAAAAGATTAATTTATATTAAAAATGATGTATTTAATATATCGAAAAATATTATATTTAGTTTAGAAGTTAGTCAACTACTTTTTTTAATTACCAAAAAAAGGGTGGTAGAGCTGTTTGGTAGAGAATTTTTGTTAAAAAGAAAAGCTTATTTTACAATCTAGTAGGGATAAGCCAGGGGCTACACAATTTTTTCTGAATTTGTCCTAGGCGATTTTGAAAAATGACAATATTTTATTCTCTCCTAATTAATACCTTTTTTTAGGCTTAATGTCAAATAACCTTGAAAGAACTCATTTGATACTCTCTCATAGGGATGGAGATTGGATGAACGCACTACTGCAGTTTAGATTTCTACATCCATTAAAAAAAAGACTTTTTACATCAGTTGTTTAGACGTTATAGAATCATGCGATATAAAATGTGGGAACTTTTTACATCGGTCATGTAAAAAGTAATTTTTTACATCGGTTAATGATCGATATGTAAAAAGTCATTTTTTACACTAGTTTTGCTCGTAACCGATGTACATCGGTTGTGATCACAACCGATGAAAAAAACACTATTTTCTAAATCTAGTTTGCAATTGTTTCATTCATTCCATATAATTTCTTTCACTCATATATATATTCAGCAATCACTATAAGATCATTATATTCAGTAATCTATATACATTTAATATAGATTATATATATTCAAGGCTATATTATTCAGTATATATATATATATATATATATATATATAATGTCACAATTTTTCAATAATCTCAAGCAAGAAGGTTGCTCAATGCTCCCACATGTTCTTAATTTACTCTTCTGATAGTGGATCCGGATTGTTGAAACTCCGTAAGTTCAAATAACATAATGATAAGTTAAACATTAGCTCATCAACTAAAACAAAACATAATTAATCTAACTTGTTAAAAATTCTATTAATTATCCTCCTTCCATGAATCAATAATACCCACAGAGACAACGTTGAACATATGTTGGTTGCCTCGAGAAGAGATGCAAGAGAGAAGAGAGACTCACGGTGGTGGTGGGTGCCTGGCGGTGGTTGTCGACGGCGGACAGGGAAGAGGTTTAAAGAAAATTGTAGGTTTAGTTGCACTTTTATTCCCCAATTATTATGATTGTGTAATTTTAATTCCTTGGGTTTTAATTGTTGCAATTGGGTCCCTCAAGTATCACGATTGTGCAATTTTAGTCCCTCAGGTTTCCATTGCGTCAATTGGGTCCCCTAGGTAGCACGATTCTGCAATTTTTGTCTCCCCAAGTATCATGATTGTGCAATTTTTGAAGTCAATAGCCTACGAAACACATGTAGTACTGATTTGACACTTAGTGAGCCCAGCTTGACAGCTTATCCGTCATTCCTATGTGGCACTTAGTGATGTGCATTTGACTATTAAGGTGTGTGAGATGTCAATGATGCCAAATAAGAATGCCCCATAAGTTGCCAAGTTAACTTCACTAAGTGTCAAATCAGTTCCACGTGTGCCACATAAGCTACTGGTGTTAAAAATTGTACTATTGTGACACTTGGAGACCTAAATTGCACGGTTGTGCAACCTGAGAGAGTCAATTGACGCAATTGAAACCTAATAGATCAAAATTATACAATCGTGATATTTGTAAGACCCAATTAGCACAATTAAAACCCGAAAGACTAAAATTGCATAATCATAATAACTGGGACGCCAAAAGTGCAATTAAGCCAAACTTTTTCGAACGTTAAGAAAATGGGAGAGGAGATCTAGGTCTCTATTCGTGTATCAAAAATGACATTATAGATCGGTTATAAAGTAACCGATGTAAAATACCTCCATTTAATTTCAAAAATATCATCGCTTTTTTTTTACATTGATTAAAAAGCAATCGATATAAAAACCTATTATAGAATCCATATTTTGAATTAGTGATATGGGTATAAAAAATCTTGGGTAATATTTATTAGGTATATATTTTATTTCCTTATACCAAACATGAGAATGTCTATTCTCACTCTTATATTTCAGAGAAAACCTTTTTTAATATGTGAAACAAACGCACACCTTGCTAGTCACCTTTTCAACTTTCAGCAAGTTGTGCCAAATAGGTCCAATTTTTTCATTTTTTTTAATTCTTTAAACAATATGTTTATAGCTAATGAATAATGATTAGGAAGAAGAAAAATACTTTTGTTTTTCCCTCGCATCGACGGACGCTTATGTGTTATCAGTTATGGTTATGGCCCTTTTTCTTTGTCATTCATGGGAAATATGGAGCTATAATTTTGTGAAACCGGAAGTATATAATTATTAATTATATAAAGATATGTGGTTATCTATAAATTAATATATTTTTAGATTGATTTTTTTTTGTGCTTTTTTTTAGATTGATTTTATATATAAATGAAAGATTGAGTTTTAAAAAAAGAAAATAAGAATTGATTATTTTGATTAGGAAATTATCTTAATTTTATAAGTAGCGTGCAAATTGAAATTTCACTAAAATTGAGTTAGATTTAGGTAGATATGATTTGGTTTTGGTTTTAATTGTTGAAAATAATTATTAATTGAACTCATATTAGTTAAGTCATTTAATACTAATTAAGTAATGTTAATCAATGAAGAAAATTACAAATATAATACTATTTAATTAATTTATAATACGTTTCCAATATAAAATTTAATTTTTAAATCAATTTAAATCTTATTTTAAAAAGAGTTTAACTATTATGTATTGACAATGTCAACTTTTTTTTACTGTCATCCAATCAGAAATCATGATATGGATGACTTTTAAGGTAGTTCGATAAAAATCAAACATTTCTACTAATGAGATAATTTATGATTAATTGACATTATAAAAAAAATCTCTACACTAACAATATATATAAATTAAATCCTTTTTTTGTAATATCAGAGAAGGGTATCGTTGTGCTGATTGACTTGTCAATTATAGTCTGCAACTTGATTCTTTTGAGGCTGTGTGGTTTTGGACCAACCGAGCTGGGAGTTTCATAGATTAATTTTTGATGATTTGTCAGGGACTTCCTTACCCTATAGAACTAGATTGAGTAGCTGAGTTTTCTGTATTTGGTTTTGCTTTGGACCTTTGGCCCTGTTATGTATTAAAAAAAATCCTTTTAAAAAATAGGTTTCAAACATGAAAATATATTTTCAAATCAATCAAATCACTTCAATTTAAATCAAATTCAATTATTTTTAGTTTTTAGTGGTTCGAAACACAACATTCTAGATTTTTCATTCTTGGTCTACTAGTAGTGAGTTGTATAGAAAGCATGACTAGAGCAGCATCCTTCTTCATATATGAAAAAGCACAGTATTCACTTGTATCCAACAATTATGCAATCGTGCAGGCCTCAAATAATCTAAAACAATTAGAGAATGGCACTACTTTTAAGGATTCTTAGGGGAATGGATTCTTTTTCATTATTTTTTCTTTAATTTTTTATCTTCATCCTTAATTAATTTTTACTCATTTTTTTTATATTTCAAAACTCTCATTCCTTTTATATTTTAAGGGTGAGAATCTCAATATTATTTTCTCATATTGATTTTCAACATAAGAGGATATTGATCCATCCTAAGAAAACCTCAATCCTTACTAGAGGTCCATAAAACTTAGCTAGGAGTCTTGTTTATCGAAGTGGCTCAACACTAATTCCAGCTTACATAACAACGAGAAAAATTCTAGTGAAAAACAAATTGTTTGTGTTTACTGGACTTGTGAAATTGTCTTTCTAGATATGGTCATTCTATATAATTATTTATCAGAATGTTTGCCCTTTTTTTAACAACCACCGACCCTTTGCGTTAGTGGCTGCATTAACTTACAAGCACCTTAATTATTTGTTTAACAGGTTACTCATTCAGAACGCGCTATATTGCTTCACTGGTACTGATACTTAATCACATGCTGAAGTTGACTCTAGAAATCCCTTCCTATATACTAACTACAATTTTGTTTTTGTTTTTTAGGCTAAATACCACTATTGATCTTTTATCTTTATTGTATTTTTCATTTTTATCCCTTATTTATTATTTTTTTTATTTGATCCCTTATTTTTCAAAGTCATATCAATGTGATCCCTCTTTTATTTTTTATTTCGAAATTAATGGTCCCATATTTTTCAAAAATTAAACCTATGTGTTCCCTTTTTTTGTTTCGATATGATCCTTCTTTTACTTTTTTCGTTTCGAAATGATCCCTTATTTTACAAAAGTTATATCAATGTGATCCTCTCCATATCACAATTTAAAGGGAAAAGATCATATTGAAACAAAAAATAAAAATAAGAGACAAAATCCAAAAAAATAATAAAAGAGGGACCAAAATGAAAATTAAAAAAAAAAAAAAGGAACAAAAGTGGTATTTAGCTTTTTTTTTTTTTTTTTTTAAGCAAAGAATTTTTCATACTTCATAGATGTATAGAAGATAATTTGTGTGAAAGATTAATAATCCAAAACAAGTAACCAAAATTCATTCAAGAAACCATGTCATGTCCAAAAATGTTCTCTCTCTTGAGAGAATCATGAATTACATTGTTAGAAGAGCCAAAATTGAGATACTGAGGGAGTTCATTTTGGAGAAAGTAAGATTTCTGGTCTGAGTCAATGAATTCTTGGGTTGGCATCACTGGCTCATGTTGCATCTGGATGCAGAGTATCTCTGCTTGAGCAACTGCAAGCTGCATCTGAAGCTGAGAAACCTGATTTTGCAGATAAGATATGGCTCCAACACAACCGTACACTGGGTCCCGGACTCTTGCATTTGCCTCATACACTAAACTGCTCACTGCATCTGCTCTCTGGTGAACTGGAAGTTCCTGCATCATTGTTTAAGAATTTACCCATTTAGACCCAAAAAAAAATTAACAACTTCTGAAAACAAAGGCCCTTAAAGAATAAAGACCAATTCCAAAAGGTTCTCTTTTTCATTTTTCTTACGTTAGGAAGTGCACATTTGAGATATAAAATAATTTATATGCCTTCTCCTATGTTATTGGATAATTAGAAGATTCGTTAAACAACCTTGCAAATCGAGTACTACCGCGTATGATGTACTAGTAGGATTCATAGTGAAAACAGTCTTGTAATATAATCACTAAAAGTGTCCAATCATGCACGGGTAGGGCATTTTCTGGTAACTATGTTCTTCATTGTATTAGTCAGAAGTACCTGATAAAACATGTACCTAAAAATCTGTGCGTTATTGGCATCTTTGGTTCTGAAAATGATTGATAAATTAACCATAGAAGGGTGTTTCTTTATCCTTTTACATCATTAAATGAAAGCAAAAATGGCACATAAAGAATATGAGATACCTGCAACATTTTGCTAACGTTGCTAGCGCCAAAAACCTTGTGAACTATGGCGAACTTTTGGGGGTCATCAGAAGGGAAATAAGGAGCAAAGGTGCAATCTTTGGTGCAGCGGCGTCTAAGCAGTTTGCATGAGGCACATGGGGAATTCCCACCCATTTGATTTTCAAAACAGAGGAAACTCAGACTCTGTTTGGGGGATTTAACTAAAGGCAAAACCAGAGGAAGTTAAGTGGAACACAAAGCGAAGGCCAAGGGTATGCACATGATGTGACTGGGAGTGTATAGGTGTATATATAATGGCCTACAGCGTGTGAGGATAGCCGCTACCTAGTTCTGCAATAGTATCATCAAGCATCACTCATATTCAACTAATGAAGATATTTAATTATTTATTTATTTGTGAGTAAATAAATTAATGGGATGGGTTATTTAATTCTGTTTTTTTGTTGTTACTTTTTCCTTTTCCTTTTTACCGGGTATGCATTGTTCTTCATTGTAATATATCTAGAATTTGAAAAAAAAAATTGGCTATATTACACCAAGGCCTAGCTATGTGTTGAGGATCTTATGTCATATGGTATTTCAAATAAGTGGACGGTTGATGAATCATAAATTTGGGCTAGTGGATGTAAGAGTTACAATTTTTTTTTTTGGGAGAGTAAAGTTTTCTTAGTTCATATTTCAAAGACAAGACAAACTACCAAGGAGAATTTATAGCGAGATTTCAAATAACCCAGCAATAAGAGATCGCAATTTATATTATTGCCATGGCTGAGAAGTTGACTAGGTGAACCAATAGTTACATGTACTACTACAAATAAATTTTAAAATATCACGTTTACACAACAAAAAAATTATAGAGTAAAGGCTTATTTTGATCCCTGATAATTTACGCGGTACCCAAATTAGTCACTGAGAAAAAAAAAAACTCACCTGTTAGTCCTTAACAATTATAAAATAGGGACACGTTAGTCCCTCCGTTGATGGCCGTTAGGTAAGCTCTGTCAGTTTGATGACGTGGACTGTCAAGTTGCCACCTGTTCGTTAATTTCCTCCACCTAGCTTTTATTTAAAAAAAAAATAATTAGAAAAACCCCTTTACAGATTTACCCTCTTCTTCTTCTTCTTCTTCTTCTTCTTCCTTGCATCACCTTTACATTTGCTGAAACCAAACTTGAAGAACCCTAATTTCGTCACATCTGATTTAGCCCCAATCCCTTGCGCAAGAACCCTAATTTTGTCACATTTAATTTCGCCCCATTCGCTTGCGCAAGAACCCTAATTTTGTCACATTTGATTTCGTCCCAATCCCTTTCGTAAGAACCCTAATTTCGTTAACTAAACAGTACTGAAGTGCAGAATTTCACTGAACCAAATTTCATTGAAATCCTTTCCAAAATATATTGTACTTAAGTAAAGTGTATACTTTCTAATCACTCCTTACAAATAAAGAATGCCTCGGGCAACAATTATAAAGCACAATGCACCAAAAATGCACCAAACATGAACCAGAACATGCACCAAACATGGCACCAGATCATGCACCAGAACATGAACCAGTCTAGTAAAAATGCAGTAAAAATAATCCCTAAAATTTTAATAATAACCCCTTTTAGTCCATGACATTTTTTTAATTGACCCACTTAAGTCCTTATGTCCCTACGTGACTAATTTCTACCTGGCAGAGTGCATCACCTGTGTTACATTTTCTGTTGAAGGATGAGATTGTGATATTAACACTTCTTCTTGAGTCTGGGGATTCTTCACTCTAGTCCTCTTTTTAGGCCCTCGTTTAGTATCTCTAGGCCTAGCAAAGCACGTGTTGTTGATTGTTAAATAGCAAAACGAAAATAAGAAAGCTCACGATTGTTGTTGATTATCGCAAAGAATGCCAAAAAATTTTCAGATTGAAGAGGTTAGGGATGGAGCATTTGCTTGCTTGTCACGCTCAGGGGAAGGGAATATGAGTTTTTGCTCTGTGGGAGAAAATGGTTTGTCTAGGGGAAGGGAATATTGGGGTTTAATTTGGGAGGAGTGAAACAACGTTGTTTCAATGTGAAAAGGGGTTTTTCTATTTTTTTTTAAAAAATAAAATCCATGTGGAGGAAATTAACGGACAAGTGGCAACTTAACGATCCACGTCATCAAACTGACGGAGCTTACCTAACGGCCATTAACAGAGGGACTAACATGTCCCTATTTTGTAATTGTCAAGGACTAATGGGTGAGTTTTTTTTTTCTCAGGGACTAATTTGGGTACCGCGTAAATTATCTGGGACCGAAATGGGTCTTTACTCAAAATTATAATCATGTAATGTGATAAAAGGGTCAATTTATAATTCTTTGCCTTTTATATGTTTTTACAAAATGCAACAAACCGACACAATACAATAATATATTCTTTTTAAACACAAATGCATAATAAATATAGTAAGGTAAATTTATTATTCTTTGCCTTTTATATGTTTTTACAAAATGCAACAAACCACACACAATACAACAATATATTCTATTTAAATACAAAAGCACTATAATCATAGTAATTAAATATACGGAGATGTTTGCAAAGCTAAATCAGGTTCGCTACACAAACTTCTGCTCCTAGCTCTATTTAATACGAAGGACAATTTCATTCATATGATGAAAAGAATTTGAGACTTTGGGATGCAGAGATGATTTGGGAGGATAAAGATCTTCTTAATTTCTCATAAGATATGAAGAGCTTCATCAGTATGATTTTGGGATGTATATAGAAGATATTTGAATATCACCTAATATCACATTATCATATTTATACCTATAAAACTATAATAATGAAGAGGAAAAATAGATAGGATCTCAACTTGATTTGGGCTATGGTATTGAAATCGCCTTGTCAGCTTTATAAGAAAGGCAAAATCTTGTTAGATTATAGGGTTTAAGGCAGGTAACTTATTATGTATATAGTATAGTAGAAAATATCTTCTATCATATTTTTCTGTTTTCAAGTATATCCCCAATCAAAAATTAATAATTAAGCAAAGAAAAAGCTGTCACTTAATGGAATGGTTATTGCCAATTATGAGTAGTCGGTAATTTTTTACGTAATTGTCATTAATAGATTTTATCAAGGGGGCATGTCTGGGAACAATAGAAGTTGCTATGGTATCATAAGAGTACTTTAGCTGAAATGAGTTTTACTGTTGAATTCACCATAAATGTTTGAAACTTTATTAAATATAATTAACAAGCAATAATATTTAATTATATACGGCACAGGGTAATTTCCATAAAACAGAAGAGAGATACGTTCTCGTATCAGGTAGAAACTCTTTAGTATATATATATATATATATATATATATATATATATAAGAATCTTTTTAACAGATGACGCTGCAAGTTAATGTTGAGGTGCCATTATCTTGAAGAGAAAAACAAAATCATCGACTACAAAAAAAAAAATTAACGATTGAATTTAGCGATTACATTTAATCAATCGTTAATTATAAAAATTTAATTATTAAATCATTTAACGACCGATTTAACGATCAATAAACGGTTTAGTGATTAAGCAATCTGCTATCATGTTTTATAATCGTTAAATCGGTTCTTAAATGGTTTAGCAATCAAATTTTTATATTTAACGATTGAATTTGATTAGTATGTTAAATATCTCGTTTTTGTTTTATAGTGATGACTACATGGTGAGCTGATTTGGGTCCCATAGGGAAGGAGGGAATAAAAACAACGTTTATATATCATTGACGCGGGCCCTGCCAAATTAAGGTTGTGAATTGTGATAGCCAAGTTGGCGAAGTATGGCTTCCACGTTGTTTGACTAAGAGTGATGTGCCTTGTTTAGTTGCGCTCTGAGTCAAGAGCACGGGGCGGTTGAAAGCACCCGATCTTTCCTAAGAGAGCCGGCTCAACATGCATGTTTGTTAGACACCCAAAACAAACATAAAAACATTCACGTGAATGCACTCCTTGTCGCTATTATATAACTCTCCTTCTCTACTCTCAAAGTATATAGGTTGACTCAATTCATTGATTAGCTTAAAATAAAAAGATTTATTTATTTCTTTATTTATTTCATATAAGAACAGAACATATCGATGTGAATGTGAACTATGGAGGGTGGAACACATCCAAGTATCTAACATCATATCTAATTTTTAAAGATTTGAGCCGATGCCAATTAATTATGTATGTAGGATGAACATGGATGGTATGATACTAAAAAAACCTAACTGGCTATATTAGTTCGATCTTTAATCAATTAATTAATTTTTTTCTTTCTTGGTTAGATAATATAAGTGCAAGCTCTTTAGCGGAGAAGAGTAAAGACAGTCAAATGGAGCTTCAAACATCCAACATGAATAAGGTCATTGATACTCCCAGTTACTTATTCACACTTGTTATTAATCAATCATAATAATTTTATAATATGACAAACTAGCATGATCATTGATTAATATGTATGTAAATAAGTAATTTGGAGTGCCAATATCATTATCCAACAATTTTTAATCTTAAAGACTTGGGGCCAATGCCCACTGTTGAGCTACATGTTGGCAATCAATTAAGGAATTAAGCTTCTTAGTTAGATTTGGTCCATTTGGATGATTATTTTTTGAAGTATTTTAACAACGAAGATTGTTTTTTCTCACTAGAAATTACCAGCGTTCATGCATGTATACATCTACATAGGCATAGTCTTCGCCCATGGTGTAGACCGCGATCAATGAATTGAACGGTTCTTCAACTTCTCCAGTCATGATTAACTTTGAATAGGCTTATATTAGATCTTCCATGTCAAGAAAATTCTAACCCAAGAAATTAAACAGATATATCAGCAACTGATCATCATATAATAGATTATCTTTCTCACAAGTTGAACGGAAGAGATTAGTAGATCTCGTGAACCTATACGTCTATTGTTTTCGACTAAAACAACTAAGATTCGAAATTCTATCGTTGACAAATTCATGTATTGGATAGAGTTGATTCATTGCAGTTGAATGAAGGACTAGCTAGCTAGGCAGCCTCTATTATGGTAACCCTTTCTAGCTACTTCTCTGTCTTGTGTTGGACTACTGGCATGCATTGCATATTCTCACTTCATGTTTCATCCCAGATAGATTTTTGTTTTTGGGAAAATGATCGAATGCAAAGTGTAGTCACTCCATTTTCATTATTTTATTCTCTTTTAAGCAACCATAGTGCCATACAATGAGTTTCATTTCTCATTCTTAACCTTACCATCTTCATTCGTATTACTTATAAATCACAGTGTAAATAACTCTGGCCCAGTTGCTCTTGAATTTTTTTACTCTACTTGAACTCTCTTTTCTATAAGCCATAAGTACGTAGGTACGTGCTAATTATGTAATTTTCACAACAAAGATTCCTTGCCCAGCTCAATGCTTGCTGTGTGTCTGTGATATATTACATTTTAGCTATAGGTCAGTTTGTTAGAACAGTCAATCTATTTTCAAGAAAATGAATAATATTATATGACCTAACCCAAGAAAAATTATATGAGAGAATCCATTCGTGCTATAGTATATCTATGGTATATAGCTATAGTATTTGTTGAAGGGATAAAATTTCTCTAAAGTGAGCTTAAATGTAAAGTGAGGGAGTAAGAATATATCCATCCTTAATTAGCTAAAGTGAGTTGAGATCTTAATACATTTTAACTGATTATCAATGATGAATATACTCTTACTTCCACACTTTATATTCAAACTCACTTTACACAAATCTAATCCTTGTTGCAAAGCAAAGAAAATACAGATACCCCAACCAAGATATTAATGAGATTCCTGACATGCAATTAAGTTATAGGGATTATTATAAATGAAGCCCATTTCGATAGAGATTACTATTGAAACTTGTATGAGTTGTAGCTTGTGTTGTGTGGTAGAAACCCCAGGCTTTCCATGCATTAATTGCATCACATGATTCTATGCTTCCTTTTCATGTCTTTCAAAATAAAACAGCTCTCCTTTCATGGTATGACGGTCTCCTATACATTTTTGTTTTCAAAAAGTCTACTATGTATAATGTGCTCCTTCCATCTACTTATAATTGTCTTTTTAAAAAATTCTTTTGCCCCAAATTGTGTGTTATTAAAAAGGGTCTTACTAACCAATGTCTTAAGGACATTAATTGATTAAGAAATCAAAAAGTGAAAAGTTGGTATTGAGAATTGTAACTCTTAAACTTTGAAAAATTGAATATACCATTTCCCAATACATTTTTTCTATCTTTGTTTCCTTAACCCACTACAAGAAAACACGCTACTACCGACGGCTTTTTACCGATGGCCTTAAAGCCGTGGGTAACAGAACCGTTTTCGACGGATAAGGCCGTCGGTAACGGTTGAATAAAAAACTGACCACATTACCGACGGCCTTAACCGAAGGTAATGGGAATTGACGTTATCGAGGGTCAGCTCGTCAATAATTTCGTCCCTACTTTTGACCCAAATAGGCTCCAATTTTATCCCGCTCATTTTCCGACGACTTAGGCCGTCGGTAAAGGATAATCTATTTCCGACGATGCTATCCATCGGTATGTCCAAAGAAGGTGTTTTGTCTTCCGACGGATACCATCGTTTGCTATTCCCGTAGCAACGGTCACTTTTTGGCCTTATCTACGGGTTAAGCCATCAGTAATAGTAGTAAGTGTTACCGACGGTCACTTTTCTTATTTCCGACGGTTTTGGTCGTTGGTAATGTAACTTTTTAGTTACCGACGGCCTAACCGTCGGTAAGTGTGCCTTTTGCTATTCCCGAAGCAACGGTCACTTTTAGACTTTCCGACGGGTAAAGCTGTCGGTAAGGAACTCACTTACTTTTCGACGGCTTTAACCATCGGTAACCGTCGAAAATATTCACTAACCCGAGGCTCGAGCCTTCTCCCTCTCATTTCTCTCCTTCTCCCAAGACCAAGCTCCCCCTCCCCCTCCCCCCCCCTCCGCGTCTAGTCTCCTTTCCGCCGTCCTAGCCACCGCCACCATCTCCCTCTCCTCTCCTCTGTATCAGCCACCACAACCCACTGAGACCGCCACCATCTGCACCACCAGCAACCACCTCGCCGCACCACCAGCACCACCTCTTCGCGCCCCACCACCACCAACCGCACCACTGTAAGTCCAACCCTCTCCCTCTCCCCGTCCCTATCCCTCTCCTCTGACCTTTTTTTAAAATTTTTGCAGTGGACCACCAGCACCACCACCAAAACTGTCTTTCCAGTCCCTTTGCTCCCAGGTCTCATTAATTCTTGAGTAATAATTTGTTTTGTGTTACATGATTAAAATAAAAATTTATGTTTTGTGTTAATTTGTTAATTTTATTTTATGTTAGATTATTAAAATAAAAATGCATGTGATATTGTTGTTGGTTGTTATATTGCTTCTGTTTTGTGTTAATTATGTTAGTACTAATTTTAATAATCTGTTTAAATAATTATAATAAATTTATTCATAAGACTTAAATTTTAACAATTTTAAAAATTAATTATTAATTAAAAATTGGATAATTAATAAATCATAAATAGTAAAATAAAATACTAATGAATAGAATATCAAAATCTCTTAATACTTGTATTTGTGTTAAGCCTCATAAGACTTATAATTAAAAAATAAATTATCGATATAATTAGCTTAAGTTAGAAAATGAACCTTAAAAAAATGTCCGGACGGTGGTGGCTGAGTCATGACAAATTGCAGATTATTGGGTAGAGGGTAGTGTGATGTGACGGGACTAATTAATGAATAAAATTTAAAATTTAAATAATTAAATAAAGTAGAAACAATAAATAATATTTAAATAATTGAATAAAGAGGTTAAATATTTAAAATTAAATTATAACAATAATTCAATAACAAAATATGTTAATAAAATAAATACGTCCTCAATAAGGAATATAATACCAACTTTTTTTAGCACTTAAAATAGGTGTTAAGGCTCATAAGACTTAAAACAAAAATAATAAAATAATGAATAAATTTTAAAAATTTAATAAGGCTTGATTCAAGTATGACATTTTTTTTAGATGAATAATTTTTTTAGAATAGTTACTTGTTGATTTGATCGCAACTTTGATCTCCCTATGCACTTTATGTTGCTAAAGTGTGGGGGATTTGAACAATTGCATTTACCTTATGAATTTGACTTTCAAGTACAAAAGATAAAATTATCTCATAGAGGTTAAAATTTTATTTTTTAGACGAGTTATTAATACTTGAGCAAAACCTTAGCTTCCCGTTTGAGGTTCAATATTATTGAGCAGGCGTGTACTCGAATAGAGGTGCCGCTCATTGTATTGAAACATGAATTGTCCAAGGAATATAGTTTGGGAAAAAACTTTTTCTTCACTCGTATAATAGTAATATTGCTTATTTTCTAATGCTTTATATTTGACGAAATTTCCGTCCAGTACATTTGCTTTTGGTCTCTGGATGCAAACTTGATCGCGGTATTGAGGTCAAGTATTGTACTTAGAGACCAATGGGAAATGCTGCCGAAATTTCATCAAATATAAAGCATGTGAATTAGATAATAACTATTAATACTAGGATCGAGTATTGAAAAAGTTTCTTCTCTAATGGGATAGGGCCATACCAAATAAAGAAAGTGAATGTGGATATATCTAAGTCGGCGTGTTGTCCAAATTTAATGGTTTTGCATTCTTTTAACATGCAGAAGATGGATTTTTATCCTTTGAATAGTAGTTGGAAGTATGATGAAACAATCCTTTGTATATAGGGTTGAAGAGTTTGTTGCTCACGCGAAGCAACAACAACGTTCCATCGATGATGGGGGAATTAGATGTCCGTGCCTTAAATGCCAAAGTTGGGTTTAAGGACAATTACTAGATTTGGACTGATCATGGTGAAGAAGTGCCATATGTTGATTTAGGGGTTAATGAGAATTGCACGAGTGGTTCAAGCAGTTATGCAGATATGGGATATGGTGAACAATTTGCATCAATGTAGGATATGGTGGGTGATGCTCTCAGAGTGAATGAGGCGCATGATTACAATAACGCCGAAGAACTACCGAATGAGGAAGGCCAAAGATTTTTTAATCTTTTGATTGAGATAAATAAGCCGTTGTATCAAGGCGCCTCAGACTCTAAATTATCGATGTGCATTAGACGGTTAGTCTGCAAGTCTAATTGAAATGCTGCCGACGAGTGTTTGGATTATTTTTCCAATATGCTTTTGGACATAACGCCTGTAAAAGACGGTTTACCCAAAAATTATTATGATGCGAAGAGGTTAGTATCCAAGTTGGGACTCCAAGCTAAGAGGATTGACTGTTGTGTGAATGGGTGCATGCTCTTTTATGATAATGAATTCGGCAAAAATGATGGTGCACTGCTTGAATGCAGATTTTGTAAAGCGTCGAGGTATTGTCCTCGCAACACCAGGACAAGTAAGAACAAACTAATTCCTCTTAAGGCAATGTTCTATTTGCCGATAATTCCAAGGCTACAGAAAATGTTTGCATCATTGCAAATTGAAGGAAAAATGACGTGGCATTATGAAAACAGAAGAAGTTCAGGCGTGTTACGCCATCCTTCTGATGGCGAAGCATGGAAGTACTTTGATTGGGTACATTCAAATTTTGTTGTGGATCCTCATAATGTAAGACTTGGTTTATGCTCTCATGGTTTTACCCCGTATATCCAAGTGTCGGCTATGCCATATTCTTGTTGGCCAGTAATTGTTACTCCATATAATTTTCCTCCTGAAATGTGCATATCGAAACCTTATATGTTTTTGACTTGTCTCATACCGAGTCCATCGAATCCGAAAGCTGGTAGATACAGTCTGGGATGCCCTATGCCGCCACTGGGCTACTACTAATTTCTAGAAAAAATCAGCCCAAGCAAAGAAAAATAGGTCATCAGAGAAGGGTTGGAGCCTGAATACAGGAGGTTCTATCTGCCAGGCAGAGTACTTTGAGCGTCTGGTATATTCATATCTTCATTCCTATTTAATACATATATTATTTGTATTGTTTTTTAATTATTGTTTACTTATAATTTATGTTTGTGTACGTACAGGTTAGGGACAAAAGGAGACCAGTGCCGATTAACGAGCTCCACTGTTACACCCACACCGGGGAGGGTACTGGCGAGTATGTAGATGAGCACACTCAGGTAATGCCCCATTTATTTATAGTTTTAAAATGTATGGTTGTATTATATATTATAAATGTCTTGATTAATTTGTTTGATTATGCATAACATGAGGAGTTCGGGGAGAGGATGTCTCAGGCAACAGCCTCTTCCTCCACCCCACTTGAGCCCGAGGAGAAGCAGCGGCTTGCGCTGCGTGTTTGGATAGAGGTTGTTGGCGAGAAGAAGAAGGGTCATATTTACGGTGCAGGAGACCTTTCCGGTAACTATCGAAAAGGGTCTTCGCGCTTGGATATCAGCATCACAGCATCTACCAGAGCCAGTCGCCACGCTGATCAGGAGATTGCTGAGCTGAGGCGGAGATTGGCTGAGTCCGAGCGGCGTGTCGAGGAGCGTGAGAGTTGGATGGAGCAGATGCTACAGACCATACAACAAATGCAGCAACAGCCCCCCAACAGCAGCCCCACCATCCAGATCAGCCGACTTGTCGCACCAAGGCCGACGATGATGAGGACTCTTACGACGATCTTATCCAATCTCCTCGTCATTATAATAGAGATTATTAGATTTTCATATTAGTTTTTTTATTTATATTTTTATGTATTGTAAGAACATATGTTATTTATTATTTGAATATAACTTTAAATTTTTTAATGTTATTTTTAATTTTATTTTGCACTATTTATTTAATTAATATTTGTAAATAATTAATAACAAATAAAAGTATTTAATAAATATAAAATATAATTAAATAATAATTAATTAATCAATTAAAATATAAATTAAAAAAATAAACTATATATACCGACGGTCTGGCCATCGGTAATGACCCATCCACATTACCGACGGATAGGCCATCGGTAAAGTACTAAGGTTATTACCGATGGCCAATGTGGATGGGTGATTACCGACGGTCAATGCAAAAAACAGTCGGTAATAATTACCGAGGATACTATTTCTGATGGATACTTGGCCGTCGAAAAGCCGTCGGAACGTTACTGTTACTGACGGTTTTTGGTGATTACCGACGGCTTTTGGTCATGGGTAATGAGCTGTTTTCTTGTATTGACCTCATAGGAAGGCATCCTAGAATTGTTTTTGTTACCTTATTTTTCGTACCAATAACATGGTTACCCAAAAAATCAGTTAATCATTAATTTATTTACATTTAATTTTTTTCTTTTTCAGGACAAAGATTTCTAAAAGAAAAAAAATTTCACGCATATATATTAAATTAGAGTATATTCTCTTAAGAGTAATTAAATCTTTTAGGTTACTCTCATTTATAGAATGACATTTCATTCCGGGGCCTGGAAAAACATGGGTGAGGCTTCTCCTCAAAGGATTTATTTGCATCTTATTTTTAAATTTAAACCTTTAATTAATATTTTTTAGATTCTACTTAAATTAATTATGTATATATCATTAATAACTTTAAGTATTTTTTAAAATATTTTTCCTTTTATTTTCTTTATTATTTCTTTCTAAATTTAACGTGATACTTTCTAGTTTAGTTATATTAAACTACATTTACTATATTTACCAACATGTGGTTAATCCGAGTGGTAAGAGACTCGGACACCTTAAGCAAGTGGTCAGGGGCTTAAATCCTAACACTTGTGTATGGAGAAAACCTGGTTGGGAGGGGAGAACCCACCTTCTGTGCCCAACAGGTTCCCCGACGAAGATTAGTTACGGCTAACGGTGGGGGATACTTCGTACCTATGTCATGGTTACAAAAAAAAGGGTTAAATATGTTTTTGGTCCTCGTAAAATGGGCGAATTTTGGTTTTGATCCCTGTAATTGTTTTATTTTGATTTTTGTCCCTCTAAAATCTAAAATCACTATTTTTGGTCCCTACTATCATGTGACATCCATTAACTACTCATGTGTCTAACAGAATGTTATATGGTCATCCCAATGGACACCCAATGACCTCTATGGTGCCATGTTATCATATGGTTCCTCAAAAGAATTTCTTGAACCAAAAAATGAATTATATTTATCTACCCTAAATGAATGTTAGAGACTAAAAATAGTGATATTAAATTTTAGAGGGATGAAAATCAAAGGAAAACAATTTACAGGGATCAAAACCAAAATTTTCTCATTTTATAGGGACTAAAATTAGTAATTTCATATTTTAGAGGGATAAAAATCAAAGAAATTTTTTTACAGACCAAAACCAAAATGCACTTATTTTCTAGGATTTAAAAACATATTTAACCCCAAAAAAAACTACATTTATTATATTTAATGTTATTTAATAGTGTCTTAATTCTTGAAGACAAACAAACTTTGACATAAATGGATAATTAGGATCAAGAGTAAGCCTGCTCCCTCCTTAACAAAATACTCCCTCCGGTCCTTATTAAAAGAGACATATGACTCCTTTTTTTGGGTTCAAAATATAAGAGACATGCATGTATTTTGATAAATATTAAATGTTCATTTTCAATTTTACCCTTATTTATAATATGGTTTATATTTACGAGATAATACCAACTTTCCATACAAGTAGGCTATTAGAACATTTATTAAGATTAGATGGGGTAATTTTGTAAATTTATATGAATATTAATTACAAAAGCTTATATATATCAATGCATTTCCTAGCATCCTATTTAATGATAGTATATCAAAAATGCCCTTTCATTTTATTGCATTTAATTGAAACAAGTTTCCATATAATACAATTAATGTGAATAAATAAAGAGGGATAATTAGGCAAAGAAGTTGAACTTTTAAATGAAATTAATAATATTAAATATGAATAACTAATTATCTTAATAAATATAAAAATGATTAAATTTGTTTATATTTTGTTACGGATGAGGTATATTTCTAAAGAGTGGACCAGCATTCAAATTTTGAAAAAAAAAAAAGGGTATAACTGTTGAGAGAATCTTCTAATCACGGCAGAACAATAATTGTAAAAATATCTGGTCAAAGAAAAAAGAACTAATTAGGATCACCTTTTTTTCTCTTGGAGAAACTAAAAACATGAATAATGGTAGCATCCGATTTTAATTAATTAATGTCAATATCAGCTAGCTCAAAGTGAAAGTGTGAGCAAAACCCACCAAATTTAAATGGGACCTATTTTTATCAAATGCCTCCAATGCATATCAACGTGTTTAATTGGCTTGTAACTAAGAGATAGCAGATCCGAAATTAATTTAGAACTTCAGTTCCGCGGAAGGTGGGACCATGGAGGGTGAGGCTGAGAAACTTGTCATTTGGTTTCTCCGAAAGCACAAACTTTGAAGACAATAAAATATGGTTGAAGAAACAGACATCTCACCACGTTAGAAGGAAAGACATGAGATCTTCGACGCGAACATTAAATGAGCATCGTTGTGATGAAGATTCATTTTCGAGATGCATGTTGTTTACTTTTCTGTCAACGATGTGGTGAATGGTTCTTAACTAATTAAGCAGCTTGTTATTCATTTATTTAGTTTATCCTCAACGTTGGTAATCTCAAAATAACTAGTGTGTATAGAATACCTTGTGAAGCAACAGTGATGCTAAAAAGAAAAACATTTCAAAGGAAACCGCGGCATTTAATTTTGTCCCATTTATTTCTTATCGAAAATGGGCTTAATACTGTAGAAGTCTATTATTATGATAGAATATCAAAATGTTTAACTAAATGATTAGGCACCATTTTTTAAGCCTACGTACGTCTTGATATACAAACTCTGATTTTGAAAAAAGCAAGGACATGACTAGTAACCATTACTGCAATCGATCTAAAACAAATGAATATATACAGGCATATTTATGTGTAACAGTTTTTAAATTGATTGATCTACTGATTCTATATACTATAAGGAAATGAGACTTCCGTTCAAAGAAAAAGGAAATGAGACTTGTATTTGTGGATATGCAATAATTGTATATATATATATAATTATAATTATATGTCATATATATCTTCTTTGGTTTTTGGACATATTAGCTATGGCAGTATGTTTTGCTGATGTGTAGAAACATAACTTGGTGGGATAGGATTTGGGATCAGAAAATGAAAAATGATGGATGATATTTGGTTCTAATGCTGGTTTTAATTCATGGGTCTGCTGATATGCACTTTGCTAGCACTCACTTGTTTTCTTGCATACTGATAGCACATTGTTAGACCCGGTTGGACTGCACTTCATAGCATATCAGATGGTTGGACTGCAAATTCACCAAAAAAAAAAAAAGATGGTTAATTGGACTGCACTGAATGCTTGCATCGGGTCCATGATACTTGGTTTGAAGTCTGATTTCCACTAGTATGCTATGTCTATTTTAGTTGGTTGAATTATTCTTTCTGGTTTGTAATTGTGTTAGGAAAGGTTTAGGTGCCATCAGTCACATGCTTCATGTTTTGTTTAGGTTATTGTATGTAGATTTGAATACCCTTTGTGCTCTAATTAATATATTATCTTTTACTTATTAAAAAAAAAAAAAAAACTATGGGAGTGTGATTTTATATGTAAAATGGTATTGGTTACTTCAATAATTTAATATTTGGATGCATGCTTAGGAAATACACAAGTCATTTAATTTGCCAATTACTTATTTACGTTATCGTACTTATATGTCTCGTCCTAAACTTAGGACATGTTTGGATAAACGGTTTAATTAAGCGCTTATAGGATAAACGTTTATCATATAAGCGCTTATGTATAAGATATTTCTATAATCAAAGAGAAAATATAGTCAAATTGTTTTCATATAAGTTATAAGCTATTTTCATAAGTTATTCTGGAGAACTTATCAAAATAAGCTGAAAACAGCTTATGGACATTTCATAAGTTGTTTCCATAAGTTCTCCCAAACACTCTGACAAGCGTTTATGCCGGTAGATAAATCCAAATAAATTATTTATAAGCTAATCCAAACAGGCTCTTAATCTAATTCGAGTCACACCTTTCATAACTAGTTAATTTGATATATTTATGTCCAAATAGTCAGAAAAGAAGTATGCAACAAATTAATCCGATAATATCTTACCTTTGAGCCCAGTTGATGTCATCTATATTATCACAAAAAGCCCATGCCAGTTGGTGCCTTGTATCAGTTTTTGCATTACATAATAGCCATATTTCTCGGCATTGAAAGAAGACACCACCCAACAAGAAAGCCCAATCAAAGTATGGGTTGTATCTCAGTGCCTATCCAACACCTCTGGGGTTCGTTCGGTCAGGTTAGGCTGATGACAATTTGACCCAAACAATTCCTGAGAACATGTACATCTAACGCCCAACGGATCATGTAGGTCACGTCAGTGGCAATCTTAATGGAATAGTTGAATTCACAAAGATCATCATATAAACATGGGAATGGATCCCCTGCGGTGGAAATTTTCAGGAGCGGGATCCTCACCCTTGAAAGTAAAGGAGGTGGGAGGGTTTTGATTATTGGAAATAAAGGAGAGAAGTAATTTAAGGGTGAGGATTTAGGAATTGAAGAAAACTGGAAAGAAACACATGAGAGAGTATAAACACTAAACACTGATTCAGTGTTTAATAATTTTCTATCTCGGATTGCCATGTGCGAATCACTCCCATTCCCATATTTGATATCTAAGTTCTAACAGATAAGACTAGCATTAGTAATTAATAATATATATGATAATTTGATTGCCTTCCGATCCCTTCTACCGATCTTTGGTTTTAGCTTTTATCTTGACCCTGATCCTGATAAGCATTGATCATATTCAACTATTTAACTACCTTCTCTTTCTTTCTTGTTCTTTTCCCCTGAAAGCTGCTTTATCACTAAAATGAAATTAGAATAACTACAAGGTACTTTAGAAAGTAGATGAAATAGTACATATGAAAAAGAATAAAGTAATGATCATCTCGTAGAATCACTCAGGACATTACATTTCAGTGTTTAATGATTATATATATATATATATATATATGTGGAGCATTTTGTAATTCTTCTATATATCTTAAAAAATTATAAACAAACTTTTTCCTGATTAAAGCTTTCAATGAGTTGTTAATTCTGAATTATTTTTTAAAAGTTATTTATTTAATAAGGACAAAAAAAAAATTATATAATACCTTCTAATATGGCTAAAAAAATTTTTATATTTCTCAACATGAGAATTTGTTAGATATACCCTTAGGGCTTTTGGTTTAGTAAAATACAACTTTCATTTAAAATTTGAAATCAAGTTCAACCAAATTCTTGTTTTTATTTTTTATGATCAATCCATATATATCAAATTAGAAGTCTCATTCTTAAAGGTAGCTGGCTATTAACACTTCATTTTACCTATTCACACTCCTTTTAATTGTTTCAAATATTGATTGCCTAAAATGAGTTCACAAAAGCCTTTTATTTCAACTTAATTGCTATAGATATTTTATTAATTTAATATATAATTATTTTATTATTTCAATTTTTTGTGTTTTTATTAATTACAACTTATATAAGGTAGTTACAGAGCTTTGGCAAGCTCAATTCCATTATTCCACCAAGTAAACTCCATTATTGTATAGGAGTGAAGATTTATGGAGACCTTCCATGTAAGATATAAAAAATGAAAACTACTTTAAAAAAAAATATTTAAAATAACTAAATATAAAATAACATGTAGAAATAATTATTAGGTATATGAAATAATACATTGGAAATTTAAATGTTTATAAACTTGAAAATCTCTGATATTAGTAAACTCTCAATTAATGTAATAACAATGAACAAATATTTTATGATTTTAAATTATATTGATTGTTTTTTTTGGGAGTACTTTCTCAAATCTTGATTCATAATGTATTATAA
This sequence comes from Ammopiptanthus mongolicus, assembly GCA_039655645.1. Taxonomy (NCBI): domain Eukaryota; kingdom Viridiplantae; phylum Streptophyta; class Magnoliopsida; order Fabales; family Fabaceae; genus Ammopiptanthus; species Ammopiptanthus mongolicus. Next base: position 7,422,159 of record CM077348.1, read on the forward strand.
AAAAAGTATAATTTCTATACACTGACAGTATAAATTTTTTTTACACATGCATCAAATTATTAATTGTCATGTCAACATATTTTTTTGACTCTTATCCTAAATACATTAAAAATTGTCCATATCATAATTGGTGATTGGTTGACAATGTAAAAAACTTTACACTGTCAGTGTATAGAAATTAAACTCTATAAAAAAATTACACTTCAATGTTTTATTTTTTAAATACAATCTTAACCATACACACTCTTGATTCAAAAAACATCATAAAAAGTTAACAAGCGCACATAGATAAGTGTGGATATATATATATATATATATATATATGTGTGTGTGTGTGATATAATCAAATGACATCAGGTATCAAACTTTACTTTTACATTAAATTCTGACGGTTGATTTTAGTGAGATTAATCTTATCATTTTTATTAAAGAGATAGAATAATGAAGGGTGACTTTAATATGAAGAAAGAAAACAGGATATGTTTAATGAGGAGAATTTGAAAAAGTAATATTAAAAGTATAACATCTATTTTATATTTTATGAAAGAATTTGAAAAAATTTAAACTTGTCTATATTAATAAATAGATATAGATATTTTTAATGCATTAAATTCAGAAAAAAAATACTACTATACACATTAGAAAATTATAATTATAAACATAAAAATTCTATTTCAGGATAATATCATATTATTAGTAAAACGATTCAGTTTATTTTATTTTTATCATTTCGGCACATGAAATTATAGTAAATTTTATCGTTGACTAAAACCAAAAATAAACTGTAAGATTTTACAAATTCAAACAATAATTATAAAATTTAAATTCATAAAATATTATAAAATTTTAATTTGTAAATATCAATAGATAGTTATTTATAATATATTTAATTGAGTAAAGAATAATAAATTTTTAAAAATTCACTAATATACACATTAGCGAATTAAAATATAAATTATTTAATATATAACTAATAAAATTATTATTTATTCCCTATTATAAATTATTTATATTTTTGTTTAGATATAATTGTTATTTATTAAATACATTTTAATTTTTGTAGGAAAAAAAATACATTTTACTTAAAAATCGTAATATGTATATTACTTAATTTTAAAGTTTTATTATTTTTTATAAATATTTAATATATTAAAAATAAATTAAAATTTTACAATATTTTATGAATTTAAAAATTTATAATTTTTTAAACATTTTTAAAATTTATTTTTGAATTTAATAAATAATAAAATTAACTATAACTTTTCTGCAAGTATATTATAATGAAATTAACTAAAATGTATTACCAATAATAGGAGAATGGAAGTTTTATTTTTATAATTATAATTTTCTAATGTGTATAGTAAGCTTTTTCTGAATTTAATGCATTAAAAATAGAGTTTAATTGTTATGCACTGATAGTGTAAAGTTTACACTGTCAACCAATCAGAAATCATGGTATGTGTGACTTTTAAGGTAGTTAGGATAAGACTCAAACATTTTAACTTATGTGGTAATTTCTGATTAGTTATCAATGTAAAAAATCTTTACACTGATAGTGTATACCAATTAAATCCTTAAAGGGTTTAATTGCTGTATACTCACAGTGTAAAACATTTTTACAAAGTCATTCAATCATAAATTGTCACATCATTAAAAAAAATTGACTCTCATCCTAACTACCTTAAAAGTCATTCATACCATGATTGATAATTGGTTGTTTGTGTAAAAATGTTTTACACTGTCAGTGTATAGCAATTAAACCCATAATTTTGTATAGTTGTGTTTTCTACTCTTTATTTTTGGTTCATGATGGGTATTCTCAATCGATAGTTAGAGATTAATTTTTTTTGAGACGTAGAGATTACAAAATCGAGTTAAGTCTTTTCCAACAAAATTTTTTTATACACATGATAGAAGTTAAACCGTGATAATATGTTTAAGAAACTTACCTATTGTGTTGATGGTTGTTGGTTTTTCTTTTCATTTTATATTTATAAATCTGTAAAAGAGGGTAGAGGTTATCACTTCTCTCTCGTCTCCATTGTTCTTTTTATGGTCCTAAACAACTGGAAAGGGCAACAAAACAAGAAGAGCCACTTAAAATAACCTAATTGGACCAAATAAGATTCTAGTTCTAGATATTTCAATGATCCGATACCCAGCTAGAGCACGAGCCCGCCACGCGCCCAATCCAATCTCAACATCCTAACTGTCCATGTGTCACATAATCCAACGGTTCACACGTCCCCAACCTTCCCATATAATCCACACATCATCTCTGCTATCTCATATCACACACACCACAAGCACTCTCTGTCACCGATTCCGGAGAAAAACCCTTTCGCTTCTCTGACTTCAAACCATGATTCTCAGAGCTGCTGCTCCTGCTGCCGTTTCTTCTTCTTCTCTGTCTCTCTTCAATGCGAACGGCGAACCCTCGCGTTTGGTTTCGCCGTCGAACCCTTTGGTTGCGGTTTGCTATTCGGCCGGAAAAAAGGGGAGTGGGCTGGTGGTTTGCGCCGCGAAGGGAGGAAACAACCGTGCCTTAACGGGTGTGGTGTTTGAACCGTTTGAAGAGGTGAAAAAGGAGCTGGATTTGGTGCCCAACGGTCCGCAAGTTTCTCTTGCTCGCCACAAATACGTAGATGAATCTGAAGCTGCCGTAAACGAGCAAATCAAGTAGGTTCCATTTTTTCTTTCTTTCTAATTTTGGTTGGTTGTTTTAGTATATGTTTGGATTAGATTATTTGTTCAATTCTTTAAAATAGCTTATAATTAAGAGTCTTGCTAATCAGTACATTAGGGCATTGATTAAAGAATCAAGAAAAGGTAAATTCTTCTTAAAAAACTGAAAACTCTGGTTCTCCGTACATTGATTACATTATTTTCCTATCAAAACTTGGCTGAAGTGTCCTTTAATTCTTTAACCAGGGCACTGGTTAGCATTTCTCTATAATAAAAGTGTCTTTTGGCTGAAGGAATAAAAAAGTAACTTTTATTGGAAAGTTAAAATCATAATTTCCAATAAAAACTTACTTTTTTTTTTTTTTTTTTTTACTTCCTTACCCAGTGGTTTCCCTTGGGATGTGTTTGGATAGTTGGATTAGTTTACTATAAATACTCTTTTTAACACTTGTATTCACTAAATCAGATATATCCACTTTATTTAGTGGTTTCACATGAACTTCAGCTAATAATAAATAAAGAAATGTTGAAGAGAGTGATGAAAAGAATGTATTTATTATCCCTACTGATTTAGGGAATTCATAAAAAATAAGTTTTATTTTTTATTGAAAAGTTAAGTATGCAACTTATCAAAATATTAATACGTCATTTTCCTTTAAAAAAAAAATTTCTTTTGATTTCTTAACTAGACACTCGTTAGCAGCATGCTCCTTAATTTATTTACTTATAATCACGAGCTCTTTTGAAAACAAAGCAGCAATTGATTTTTCCTAAACTCGATCAAAACCATGCTCTTATGCAAGATAGAATTTGGAGTGGGTTTGAATTAGCTTATTTTGTGTTTAAAATAATTTATAATGAAAAGCTCTAAAGAGCTTATAATCAAAGCTCCAGAACTTTTGAAAAACAAGTTTTGTTCCCCCTAATTAAGCGGAATCCAACATGGTGTTGAGATCTTTTAATTTTTAGGAGAAAATTTCGATTTTGATTGTAAGCTATTTTATTTAGAAATAAGGTAATTCAGATCTAAGCCAAACATGCACTTATTATCTTGTTCTGATTATTTTTTTGGCAGTGTGGAGTACAATGTCTCCTACGTGTATCATGCAATGTTTGCCTACTTCGATAGGGACAACGTTGCGCTCAGGGGTCTTGCTAAGTAACGCTCTTGATCACCTTTAAGATCTCAAGTTTGTTTTGATTTATTTTGTTCATTTTGGAGTGATTATTTTGAATGATTGTGGTTGTTACAGGTTTTTTAAGGAATCAAGTAAAGAGGAAAGAGAGCATGCTGAGAAATTGATGGAATATCAGGTTATTATTTCATATAATTTCCTTAGCTGTTAAATATGCATGCTTTGAATCCTATCTCCTGCAAAGTGATGTTGAATTCTGATTCTCTGTTGCTTCAACCTTTTTCTAGAACAAACGGGGTGGCAAAGTGAAGTTGCAGTCCATAGTGATGCCGCTCTCTGAGTTTGATCATGCGGATAAGGGAGATGCACTATATGGTTAGTGTATCTGCCTCTGCTTTTTGAACATTTGAGTTTAAATTGTATGTTCTATGATTGATAACAGTATTTGTCCTTTTTGGTTTCTGGATGAAACTCATTTTTTCTCACCAGCGCACATCGTGATTTTGAAGATATGGATGGAATAGAGTCTTTTAAGTTTGACATCATTACAAGTTCATGCAGGACAAGTATATACTGAAATGGAGGAGTTTAATGAAATCATTTAATGAAACTTCTTGATATCATGATTTATAATTGTTTCTTCTTTTTAATATACTTTTCTTTCTAATCGAGTTATTTGGCTTTAATTTTGATGATGTTCGGATAAGATTCTTAGTGAAGTGGATGATCTCTAATCATTAGCATGATGGCCCTGTACCCTGTTGAAATGTTCTATATAATAATAATTTTGATTGCATACCAGTTATATCCCTTTATGTTGTTGTGTACTCGTGCTCGATTAACTCTGTTTTGATGTACGTTAACCAAATTGTTAAATACAAAGAAAGTCAATTTGTTCAAATATTCCTCACATCTTTCGGCTTTTTGCCTGATGAACTTCTTCAATCAATTCTCAATATTTATTTGAACTAAACATTTTTGTTTTGGGTTGCAGCAATGGAACTCGCTCTCTCATTAGAGAAGCTAACGAATGAGAAGCTCCTTAACTTGCATAGTGTAAGACAAATTTGTTGGGTCTTGGTTTTTGGTTTTACTGCATGTGCTTTATTTCATTTTTCTGTTTCATGTTGACATTGATATTGTGAATTTCTTTTCTTTTAACTTTATGTATGTTGTTTGACAGGTTGCCTCAAAGAACGGTGATGTGCAGTTGACAGATTTCGTGGAAAATGAGTTTTTGGGTGAACAGGTATATGTAAATTTGGTGTTGCAATTAAGGTTTTTATTTTTTATCTTTGGAATACAAGTGTAAGAGATTATACATAATTGTGTGTTATGCATTGCATTTGCCGAAAGACTACTAGGAAACTTCATCCATCTAATCTCTGCTCTTAAATTGATTCTTTCATAGGTGGAAGCCATTAAAAGAATCTCCGAGTATGTTGCCCAGCTCAGAAGAGTTGGGAAAGGACATGGTAAGAATTTAAAGTTCTGCTACTTGCATCTTATTTTTTTGACTTAATCCTTCGTACTATAAATCGTTTAATTTTTGTTTACCTATGCTTTTCAAATGAAGATATTCTATTTCTTAATTTAGTGCGTCCTTGATGGACTTTCAGGTGTCTGGCACTTTGATCAGATGCTGCTCCATGAGGAAGTTTAATGTAGGTGCAGCTTGGTGATTATATTTTTCTCTCCTTTCTAGCCGATGTATGTGACTTTCAAGTATTTTGCTAGAACTAGAAGGTGGAACCGAACTCACTGCAGAATTAAATAAACGTGAACTAGTTTTGACCATCGTTAATAATGAACGTGTAGTTTTGATCATCGTTAATATCCATTCCACAAGCTTTCCTGCGGATTGCAAGCAGAGCCATGTTTGGTTTTCCTTATTTTAGGGAAAATAATTGCTTATTAGCTTTTGATTATATATTACCTGATGACACCTAGCGGTTTCAACACTACGTTGTATATGCTATGCTGGGTACGTCTTCTCACGTAGCAGGGAGAATGTGAGTGTTAAATCATGCTCTCTCTATGCTGCTTATCTTGCTTAAGTAATTTAGGCTCTGTTTGTGTAGACGTTCACAACAGATGTTTCATCAAAGAAAAACCTCCTCTCATGTTGGAAGACAAAAAACAAATAATGGTTGTACTTGTGCCTCTGCAAATTAACTTTTTGTCATTGCAAACACAATTCAAACAGACATTAAGTGATAAAAAGCGACTTTAAAATTTGATGAGGTTTCATGGCTCAGAACGACCTTCTTATATATTTAGAAAATTATGAGCATTGGGGTTGATTTTCCTTCTTGTTGTGTCAAGATGCGAAGGTCAACTGAAATTTCATGTAGGAGCATTTCTCTTCGGCTTTGCGATCTTACATCGGTTCTCTCTTACCGTAGGCCGTAGCATCGTGTACCGGTTTCAACGCCAGCCTTTATTCTATTCTTAGGTTGAACGTGTTAGGAGGTTCGATTAATTCAGGTCACACGCCATGGAAATTTTCATTCGAGGGTCCCTTATGTAAAATAAAATCTAAAATTTAATAAAATCAAACATGCAAGGTTAAGAGGGTAGTGTTTGGTAGACCTATCAAAATAGGATGGAATAGAACATATATATATATATAAATAAATAGAGAGAGAATAAAATAAAGATTTAATTGTATTTTTTATCCCTCTATTATTAATCATGTGCGATTTTTGTCGCTATAGTTTTTTTGTTGCACATTTAGTCTTCCTATTTTTTAAATGTTATAAATTCGGTTCTTCCGTCTAATGTCCGTCAATTTTTTCAATGATTAACATAGATGAATCACTCCTCTAAGAGCACAAAACCTCTGGCCACCACATAGCTTTACAGTTCAACATGATTTAATGATTTCTCTATGTTATTTATTAGTTTTGTCCTTCTTTTTCGTGAATTTTTTTTGTTCCACCACAGATCCTTTATCAAAAAGAGGCTTCACGCATTTAGAGCCGTTGTTCCTCCATGTTAATAATTGAAAATTTGATAGACATTAGATGGAAGAACTGAATTTACAAAATTGAAAAAATATAGGAATCAGATGTGTAACAAAAATATTTAAGAAACCAAAATCGCAGAGAGCCAATAATAGAAGGACTAAAAGTGTAATTAAGTCTAAAATAAAACATTAAATTAATAGCGGAACATTTTGATTCAAAAAAATGCTACCTTAGTTTACAGTTCGATTAAAAAATTTGTTGTAATTCTCTGAAAAGTTTGAGTATATTTCTTGTATTAAGTATTTTAATAAATGAATCAAATCTGCTGTTATAAAAATAAATTGTACTTAATCAATAATCAACAAATTTTTTTTAGCAAACTCGAGAATGAGATGTTAGGAGATGCGTTACCCTCACTTTCTAGAATCACTATGTTTTGTTTTTTGATACTAAACCACGCCAGGCTTGAGGGCCAACTACGGTAGGAGCTTCGGGATGCCCCCATAGGGAGGAGAAAGAGGAGAGAAATCGAACCCCTATGCTCTCCCTGGCAGGGAATGCCCATCACGGAGCTAATGATATGTTTCCTAGATTTAAAGGGAACAGAAGGAAACGACTAGCAATGGAATAGAATGAAAGGCAAGGAATAGAATAAAAAGATATATCATATATGTCACTCTTCTTTAGTTGTTTAAAAGGGGAGGAGAAGGGACTTCCACCAAAAGACATGTCACTCCCTGTCACTACTGAAGGAAGAGTACCAAAAGATATGTCATTCCTTTACCGACTCTCAATTTGGGATGCAAAAATGAGGATTTAAGCTGCAAGGGAGGGAGCCATTCCATTTTCTTCTTTAAAATAACCTCCAAAGACATCTTTAATAAATTTTGCCATTTCATTTTTTTACACTTCCTCCCGTCTTCCAGAAATAGCTTATGGCTCGTGGGAACACAGAACAACCAAGACTCAGGAGTGTTACTTTCACTTTGGACTGCCAGTTTGAGTTCCCTAAAAAATATCTTGCTGCTAGGCTGCTAGCACATAAAAATTCAACACAAGGTTGTAAAGTGTTCTCGAAATTGGTCAAGCATACTTATGAGTATCATTGATTGTGTTAAGCTTTTGCCGGACAGTGGTCCTCAATTCACTTATAGGAATGAGATCTTGCCTCTATTTCCATTCCCCATGTTCTATGAACCTGCCATTATTCATCATGGAAAATTAGAGTCAGATCCTCTCTGATGACGGGAAAATTCCAGTGGGAGAGAGAATTTAATGAATAGAATAATTTTTTTTTAAAAATAATATTATTTTATTCATTAAATCTTTTTCTCTCCTATTGGAATTATCCAAAACATTGGAAGGAAATGCACTCAAAATTAGCCAACCGCTTGGTCCTAGCTGACTTTGCACTTAGTTTCCAAATTGCTGCTACAGAGGTCTATTATCCAAGCCATGTGCATGGAAAGTCGAAAATACGTTCCAACTCTCGAGACTTGGTTTGATGCTTAGAATTTAGCATGGGAAGGTTTGGTGTGTTCTCTAAAAAATGCTGTAAAATCTTTTTGTCTCGAATTGAAGAAAAGATTCTAGTAATGAACAGGAAACAATAAAGAGTAAGTATCCAATTTGATCTCTGAAATTATAAGGTCGTATCAATATAGTCTCTGACATTAGCAAAATTCCAAATTAATCCCTGAAATTATAAAACGTTAATCAAGTTAGTCCATCTGTCAACCCCAGTCAGTTAACGTCGTTAGTAAGGCTGAAGTGGCACGTTAAGTGCCTTGCTAGACTTCATATCACTGTTCTACGTCAGAAATGTCAGGGACTAAATTGAGATTATTCTCTCTCTCTTCCTCTACCTCTCCCTCTTCCTCCTCCTCACTCTTGCTGTTGTGCTTCCATTTCTGCCAACAAATTCTTATTCTTGTTCCGAGAACGAAACAGATGAACCATTGGAATGGGGGCTTAGAGCAGCGCCAGAACCACCGTGTGTAGTGGATCTCGACGGCGGTGGAAAGGAATATTCCGACGAATATGCTGGCTGAGATGAAGAGGCTGTGGAGTGCGGGGAGGAGGAAGAGGGAGAGATGGAGGAAGAGAGAGAGAGAGATGAGGAAGAGGGAGAGAATAGTCTCAATTTAGTTCTTGACATTTCTGACATGGAACAATGACATGACGTCCAACATGACACTTAACGTGCCACCTCAATCCCACTAACGACGTTAACTGACTGAGGTTGACGAAGGTACTAACTTGATTAACATTTTACAACTTCAGGGACTAATTTGGAATTTCGCTAATATCAGGGATCAGGTTGATATGACGTTACAATTTCAGGGACCAGATTGGATGTTTACTCAAACAATAAATCTTAAAATGATATGTTTTCCCTCTACTAACGGTGTCAGGACCCAACTTAGGCGTCCCTGACCGGCCAGAATAGAACTCTGTTGTTTCATTCCCAAGGCCTTTCAAGAACGTGTAAGTCACATCATAACAAGATATATTGAACATCAAAGGTAAATACCAGAGTAAAAGATTATACCAAAAGAAAGCCAAAGGTGGCCCTGAGTCATCAACAAGAGTTTTAAAAACAAAGCTCAAAAGGGTTTACAACTAGAATGAAGTTCAAAACTCCAATCGGCGGAGAAACCTCATATGACAATAAACCGAACAAAATGAAACTAAGACAGCAGCAGCTGCTCGCACTACATAAGTGCATGAGCTCCCTGAGATGGTTCCACTCGCTGTGTACCTGGAGCTAAAACCAAAAAGGGCGGGGGTGAGTCCCAAAACTCAGTGAGGGTAAACAAAACATAACAAATAATGCAACACATACATACATGCATAATCATTCTATCATAATTAGACCGTATAATACTTTTCAATATATGAAAAACAATCTTAGCGATAACCATTCGCTGTTTTCTCAAGTTACCATTGAGCCAGATACTTGTGTATCCCCTTGGAGTTGTTTACTAAAGTCTCCCTCTCCGGCGGCCCCATTTATACCCCGGTCGGAATCCGCTAACCGATAAGTGACCTCGGCCACTGCACAACATCCCTCCAAACTCCGAGGTTGTTCACTAGAGTCCCCTTCTCCGGCGGTCGCATTTATATCCCGGTCGTGTCCGCTGACCGGTCGGATACACCAAGTCTTGCTCAATGTCCAAAACCAAACCCCTTTTCACATGCATGGCATGTTCAGGCAAATCAACACACAATATCACATCTTCACTATGTGCCTCAACACAGCTTACATAACCATTACAACGATAATCAATAAATTTTATAATGATCTCAATCAATAATACATGTAGACAATATTATAGTCATTTCACTCCCAAATTAGAAGCATCTTACCAATTAGTTTCAACACTTGCTTCATACGCAAATACATAGTTGAGTCAATAGACCTTACCTTGACATTTGTCAATAATTTCACGGCAAACCTTGTTCACCACAATAAGCATTTGTTTCGCTTTCGAAGCTTAAAACTCAATATACAAAAAGTACAATAACCTCATAACTGAATAAACACGTGAATAAAAGGCCATTGCCCATATACCATCATAAAAATAGAACACAACAATAATTCACATATACATCTACTTCATTTTCACTTAATTACTTTCTTCATAATACTTGTGTACGTTGACCGTCTTAACTAACGTTCCTTATCGTATTTAGCACAGTTATCCAGTAACGCTCACATCTATACTCTCTTCTTTTCATAAGAACCAACTTAATCATAAGGAAGAACCATTCTTAGATTCAACAAGAATATAAACATTGACTATCCCGCTGTAAACAAACACTTGTACCACATAACAATCTTACTACTACATTTGTCTATTTCACCATCATATAGCTTCATTCTAGTTTTCATACATTCCTCTTCATCCCTTTGTGTTTCGTAATCTCACGTCCTATAAAATAGTCCGCAATTATGTTCCTCTCCTTGATATTATTACTTTACACCAACTAAAAAAATAAGTCGTTCACGATCCTCAAACACATTCTCACATTAATCAATCATACTCAAGATTATAAGACAACACCAGCTGTACTTCTCTTAATTACACGTCTTAACCCTACTTATAATAACACTAAAGCAGTATTATCATGTTATCTCCCAACTCTCTCATTTTATTGGCACATCATAACTATCTCATCATATGTATATGTTCGACATTTCATCAACTTATTTGTCACCCCACACTATGCCACAAAGAACTTTAACGTATAGTTCATCAATTTTTTTATAATTCAAATCATCCATGTTCATATCTCTATATACATGTCACCTCATGACAATTTTCCTTTTTATCACCAATTTCACCATAATCTTTTCTAACATGTTTTTAATAAACCTCCCTGGATATCATAGTACTTCACATTTAATTTACTTTGTTTATACCCATTGTAATTCCTTACCTCTTTAAGAGTAAGAGTCTAGAAACACAAATGCCTAAATAATTATTTTGCTGACTGGTACTAGCGCTCAGCGCAGGTAAAGTGGCGCTGCGCGCAGGGGTCGAGTTTTCAGGTCTTGCTCTCGGGTGCTCTAGCGCTCAGCGCTGGTTTTTGGGCGCTCAGCGCTGGATATCAGTCCTTCTCTGTCATCCTAGCGCTCCAGCGCTAGGTTCCTGGCGCGATTTCTGCAGAATCGCAGGGACGCGAGTTCTGCAGAAATCCAACCATTTCAATGCACAAAAATAACTCGAATACATGAAGAAAAACTCAAAACTCTCTGTATATCATCATACTTGACTAACCAAACAACATTACTCATATATATCAATAATATCAACCCGATTTAACACAAATTTCATGCCAAAAATACACCGTGTCATAACCTAAAATCTCAAATTATCATACCATCAATTTTCCCCCAAAATACATCATTAATCCAACCTTAAATCTAAATCCCTCACCTTGTTTGACGTTGTTGAGTCTCTATTTTCTTCATTTCTATGCCGTTGTTACTCTTTCATCTTCTCCTTCTCTTTTCCCCTTTATTCTTCTCTTCTTGTTCTTCATGTTCTTCTTCTTCTTCTCCTCTTCTCTCCATCATTTGTTCTCTTCTGTTAGGATTGTCAATATTGTCCATCCTCTTTTATCTAACTATTTATACCTCCTTATTTTTACTGAAAAGCCCATGATGTTAAGTTAACTCATAACTTAACACTTGGACCGAAAGAGAAATATGTGCCCTATCTTTATCTTGAAAACCACCAAATTGTATTCTTATGTACATTAATATTTTTTTTTATTTATTTAAACTATACTAATATTTTCATGTTATAAATTATAATTATAAATAATTAATAACATGCCAAACAATTTTTAAAACTTTCTTCTCTATTTATTTATTTATTTTTAATTAAACCTTATATCATTTTTGATGAGTCTTACAACCGGAGTGTTCGCCTCAAACGTGTAGGAAATACAAAGTATGGCATAAATGTCATACCATAAATATCATACCAAAATTCTTGCAAAGCAAAGGTTAAGTCAAAGCACAAAACTTAGGTACTATTCTCTATAGGTACTTGTAGTTCTGTTTTCCAATAAGAATAAGACATGTATAATAGTTATTACGCATAATAATTTCTTTGATGAGATGTTACACATCTTCTCATTAGAAAACTGCACCACAAGCACCTATAAAACTACACATAAATATTGTCCTAAGTAAAATTGGTAATACTGCAGCATTCCCAATGCTCAACTATTGTAACCTTCAAATGAGTTAAATATTTGAATCACTCAGTAATACACGAACAAACCACGCCACACCACACCACACCCAATTGTAACAAGATCCCATCCCAAAACTAATTCTCATGGGCATGCTTAAGAGATATTATACGACTAGAAACAAATCAAGACAATGTAATGGAAAGATAATACCAATTCAAAAATATAGCAGGCACATATAGAGCCAAATTCAAAATTCAACTGATAAAATCTCGAGACAAGAAATTAGAAACCAAAAGCATTGAATAAAAACTACCAAACACTCAAGTTTATTAACTTCATAGAGATTTAAGCGGCGGTTGCTTGTTGGGCAGCAATCCTTTTCCTAGCTTCCTCAATGATTGATAGCTTGATACCCTTACCCTTGGGAAGGGATACCCATGGTTTTGTGCCCTTGCCAATAGTGAACACATTGGTCAAACGAGTAGCAAATTCATGTCCTGTGGCATCCTGGATGTGGACTGTCTCAAAGCTTCCCTTCTGTTTCTCCCTGTTCTTGAGCACTCCAACACGTCCCCTGTTCCTTCCACCAGTTACCATAACTACATTGCCAACATCAAATTTGATGAAATCAACAATCTTGTTCTCCTCCAGATCCAATTTAATGGTGTCATTAGCCCTGATGAGAGGGTCTGGGTAGCGGATAGTGCGACCATCATAGGTGTTCAGGTACGGGATACCTTTTTGCCCAAACTGCACTGACCGAACCTTGCAGAGCTTAAACTGCAAATTCACCACATGCACAACAACTAGTGATACTATAACCATAAAATGGTAAAAGTAAATTATACACTAGATTGCAACTCCAAAAAAAATCAAACAATTAACAAAACAAAATCATGAAATTAACGTGTTAAAAAAGGTTCACTATAACCAAGACTCTACATGCAAGAACTTGAAATGAAAAGGAATCCAAAGTCCGCTATTGTGTAATAATAGAATAATAGAATAATTGTAATTAGAAATATGATTTCGGGGGAGAGGTGGGTGAAAAAAATTCAGTAACCAAATAAAAGTACCTTTGCTTCCTCATCCCTAACTGAGTGGAGACGGAATCGACCTTTAGTGTCATAAAGCAGGCGGAAATTCTCATTTGTTTTAGGGATGGATACAACATCTGCATAGAGAGACATAAATTAAAGGAAGAAAAAACAGAATATGACTCCAGCCTGTCAATAGGAAAATAAAGCATGGAGATGGACAAACTCATTTAAAAAAAAAGAATAGGAGCCAGGTAGCTTCTGCTACTTATTTCAATTACACACATTTCAGTTAAAAATTCCTATATTAAAACCACAAGCCATTTCACAATGTAGGACATACTGGTTAACATTGACAATGTATTATCACACAGATTGACAGAAACTGTATCAAGTACTCATCTAAAAATTCGAATAACTGATATTCATTAAATATGTAACTCCCCATTGATGTCCTACATACAGGGTCAGCTCCTCTGGTATCTATGGTGTTGTTACTTCTAATTTAAAAAGTCAAGTTTTTTACATGTAATTTTAAAAAAAAACATAAATTCTTTAACTAGCTGCTCTAAATAATGTATTGCTCTTATTTATCCACCCCAATGCCAACATTCTAGCTCCGCCCCTGCCTACATACATATTGTTTACATTACTCATCCAGCTACAGTCCAAGAGAATTTGCTGAACACATCAGAATTCATCAAGCTCAATTTTTAAAAAAAAAAAAACTATAGCATATTGACTTAACAACATCATGTGTTCAATTATTCAAAAAGAATGACATCAACATACATACCCATGAAACCAGCTGGATAGGTCTTGTCAGTCCTCACTTTGCCATCAACAAGGACATGTCGCTGCATCAGAATAGCAATGACTTCACGGTATGTCAGAGCATACTTCAGCCGGTTTCGCAGGATGAGTATGAGTGGGAGACATTCCCTAGATTTGTGTGGTCCAGATGAAGGCTTAGGAGCCTAAACAAAGATAAAAATCACATCAGGGTTTGAAATGCACTCTTGAAAACAGGTCAAAAGGAGATGAAACTTTCACTTACAAATGCACCACCCAGTTTGTCCAGCATCCAATGCTTTGGGGCATTGAGCCTCTTCAAATGCTTCTTCAATCCTCTAGCCTGTTACAGTCAAAATGTTAAAATTCAAAGCGCACACACCAACTAAAAACGGGATTTGTACATGAAGTATAATATTAAATTAAATTGGAATAAAACTTAGGGTCAGAATTATATTGAATCCTATGCTGCCAATAAATTATTACAGCATACCCAAAGAACGGATTATATTAAAAATCCCAGCTTTCTTCGGTTGATTCCAAAAACACAATACATGTTTCGAAAAGTAAAATCTAAAGGCTTGAATCCATATGCCATTAGCATTCTAACGAATATTAAACGAATAGTAACACTGCGATTTGAAATCCGTGATCTAAACATATTGAACTAACACTGTGATTGCAAAGAACCAAACTTTGAGTTCAGATATAACAGAAGATGGAAAAACAGACGCCATTTCATGCAAGTTAAAGATGAAATTCGAGTAAAAAGTGGGGAAAAGGTTCCAACCCATTTTGAAGATGAGATTTAAAAGCAATAAAAAACCAGAACGAGAGGGAGGAGAATACGAACCATTTTGGCTTTTGCGAGCTCGGAGATCTGAGGGAACTACGCTAGTGTGCTCTTTACAGCTCCTGCAGCAAACTCCTCAACTGAGGTAGGGTTACGGCTTTTAAAAAGGGAGTTTCATAAACCCTAATCTATGAATGATGGGTCATGGGCCTCTTGGCCCATATTCCTTAATTTAGCCTTTTCTCATTATGGACCTCACGGGCTATGATAATAGCTGCTATATTGTAACAAAAAAAAAAAAAAAAAAAGACACACTTGTCAAAGTTTACATTAAATTTTGTTTACTCGTTTAATGGTTATTATTTTGTATTTGATTTTTTGATTTTTTTTAACAAGATATATTTACTTAAAGACTTAACTTTAAAATTTCAAATAATAAGTAATATATGCTAAAATTATTTACTTTTTCCAAATTTGATTTTTCCTTTTTTTTAACCCTTCAAAATATTTCTTATTTTACAAGAGATAACCATATCATGTGGTATTGACAACATGTGGTTGGTTCGAGTGGTAAAGGACTAGAACACCTTAAGTAAGTGGTCAGGGGTTCGAATCATGGATTTTATTTATGGAGAAAACCAGATTGGGAGGGGAGAACCCGCATTGTGTGCCCAACAGGTTCCCCGATGGAGATTAGTCACTGCTAACGGTGGTGGATATTTCATACCTATATCATGGTTACCAAAAAATATCATGTGGTATTATCAAGTTCAATTTTTCATTCAAAAGATAATTGTGTGCATAAGGATATCCTCGGTCGATAGTCAGAATTAATCCATTTCGAAGCGTAGAGATTAGAGTTCATTGAAGATGGTTATATCTCTTCCAACAAAGTTTTTTTTTATATATATGACAAGAATCGAATATCTAACAACATACTCAAGGAATTCAGCTATGTATCAAGTGTGTTGGGTCTTGTTGATATTCAAAAGTTAATGGCTCAAATATGTTTTTGGTTCCTGTAAAATAGCGAAAATTGGTTTTTAGTCCCTCAATTTTCAAAATAGCTCACTTTTGATCGCTAACGTTAGCTCAATTTTCAAAATAGGGATCAAAAGTGAGGTACTTTGAAAATGAGGGGCGAAAAAATGACGTTTTAAAAATCAGGGACTGAAAACGATTCGTTATTTACAAGGACCAAAAACATATTTAACTCTTATGATATTCTTCTTCAATACTTTTTTGTGAAATTTAATTAAAAAGATATACAACTCATAATTGTTTTATGTGAATAACAAATAATCATATAATGCAATTATTATATAGTTTGGGTTTTAAATTAAATAAAAATATCATAAACTTATTAAATTTTTACTAATAAAAAAATAAGTTTGAAAATATTTATATACATATATATATTGTAATAAGTCAAAATTATTACCTTTTTGGTCCTTTATTTGATTAAGATAATTTCAGTTTTTCTAGGAATGTTTATTATCATTCTTTTTCATCTAACTAAATTATTATTTTTCAGAAATGCCCTTTATTAAATAATTTATTTAAATTAATTATATATTATATATCACTTTCCTGTAAAATAGTGAAAATTTGTTTTTAATCCCTCATTTTCAAAACGTTCTTTTTAGTCCCCTAATTTTCAAAATGTCATTTTTTCGTCCCTCAATTTTCAAAAAATCTCATATTTGATCCCTATTTTTAAAATTGAGCTAATGTTAGGGACTAAAAGTGAACTATTTCGAAAATTCAGATACCAAAAAAGGACATTTAAAAAATGAGGGATTAAAATCGAATTTTCGTTATTTTACATGGACCAAAAATATATTTAACCCAAGTTAATTATGTTCATATATATTTGACTCTTTTTTACTAAATTAATATTACAAATAACAAACTTATTATCAATAATAATATTTGCAATTTTTCATGATATATTCCTCCCTTTATTATTATTATTTTCTGTATTTGAACCCATTTCAATTTAAATCCTAACTTTCAGATTTCTAATAATAAAAAATATCATAAAATTGTTTCATTTTTTGAAATCATCTTATTATTTTTTACCGTCCTTCAAAACATTTGTACATGTGTGTATATAACGGATATTATCAAAAGAATAACCACATCATTTTGTCAAAACTCTATAATGGCTATTTGTCAATGTTCTGACATAGAGATTAATTTAAAATTATGTACATTTTCAATCAAAATCACAATTCATATTATGTGTGACGTTTAAAACATTGCTCTCTCGATAGAATTTAGAAATTTTCTCTCTCAACCGCTCATAGCTCTCTCTCGATCAACTTCAGTCTGCCACTTCCTCTCTTGGCTTCACTCACCCAACTCCTTGCTCAGTCCAAATCGCCGCTCGGCTATTTCCCAAGCATAGCCATCAATTTTTCACCTCCATGGTTATGAATTCCTCACCTCCATAGCCCTAGGTTGGCGATTTAAGATTTCAGGATTGCTCTAGGTACATCTTTGCCTATTTTACTTCATGCTCTTCATTTTTCGTATTATTCTTTGTTCTAAAGTTGCATCTATGTCCAATTTTTAAAAATTAATGATTTATCTTGCATTTATCAACAATATTTTGCTCTATTTTTTTAGGTAACTTGTAAAATATAATGGGTCGGTTGTTCTTCTTTACAAGATTATACATATGAGCTTGAGCATCTAGTTCATCAGTTGGAGTGAGAGAATACCTGATTACTAAATGAAGAGGTGGAGTATAATATTATAGTGTTATCATTTCACATTGTAACATGTTCACTTGTTTTGTGTAGTTTGATTTGAAACAAATGACATTCATTGGCTCATGTTTATTTATTTGCCAAATTTTCTAGTGAAATCCCAATTTTTTAAATAAATATTCAAGAACGAAATTTTATAATTGAAAGAAATTAAACTGCTTCATCCAAATAAAGAATTTGAAATACAAGAAATTTGAATTGCTTTATCCAAATAAAAATATTTTAAAAATGAAAGGAATTTAATGGAAGCAATTAAATTGCTATGTATTTTAATTTCCTTAAAATTTTGAAATACTACATCTAAACACACACTTAAGGTAATTATAATAAGAGTCAAACATTTTTAATGATGTGATAATTTATAATTGATTGACAATATATATTTTTTTACACAAACAATGCATACAGGTTAAATCCTTTTTAAAACATGTTTAATAGCCATTTTAGCATGTTTGAAAGGTATTATGTTGGTAACATGTTTTTTTATGATCAAAAGTTGATATTAAGTGAAGGCATGCCCCCTCGTAAGCTCATGGAAGACCACTAACCTCGACGAACATTAATAGTGGAATTCACATATCCCCAACCAACAAGAGAAATCTACTAATCAAACCCAAGTCACAGCGAATGTGGGCAGAAGGCTTAATCAGATGTGTCAACCCTTGTTGGCCATGCTGATAACAAGTTTTAACCAGAGAAAAAGTATAATTAATAAGAGTATGAGGCGTACTCCAACCATTGCTACACATGACAATTAGTCATGCTTACTAAATAAATACATTATATATATATATAATCCAAATTATTCCTAAAGATCTTACAAACCACGGTGAAATAATACACAACCAACTCAATTAGGTTTGTCATTAGTGCAACAATCAATTCATCCAGGCATGGCAACCCCAGAGGGTGGGGGAGGGCAGCTTTACCCATCCTCGCCCCCTATTTTTCTCCCATCCTTGTGTTCGGTCTCGTACCCTCATCTGTGCGGGACCCAAAAAAATCATTAAAAAATAGTAAAAATAATTCAAAAAAATAGATGAGAGAATGGATAAGTTATCACCTATCTCTAAGTAAAAAAAACTCAAATTGAGAGATTTGTTTTCGTCTCTAAAGTCTATTGTGGAATAAAGTATTTGTTTTGGAATTCAAAGTGATTTTCATTTTTTAAAAATAAAATAAAAGTCAAAACATTGCAAACTGCGAGAGACCATGGAAATTCAAATAAATAGTGAACCGAGGTATATATGGACGTGTCTGGGGGCGACGTTCGTTATGAGATTGTTACCAATCTCAGATGAGATGAAGGCACAATGGTAAAGGTGTTTGTTGGCGAATTTTGCAACTGAGAAGGGTAAGAATGCAGACGAGGTGCAGAGCAAATGGTGAATGGCGGCAGGTCAACAGCGTCGGGCCGCGATGGAGTGCTGACGATGGGTGAACTACGGTGTGAAGATGGGAGATGAAGATCAAGGACTCACTCATGAATAGAGATTGAGAAATTTAGGGTTCAATTTTTTTTTAATATTTTATCAATTTAATAGAATAATATAGGCCTGATGTACATTTTAGACTCTTCAAATAAGGGCGATTTTTAGCCTCTGCAAATAAGGGTGCTTTCAGTGTTGATATGTTGAAAAATTTAAGAAAATGTGTGTGTCGTTAGGTTGTGTCCGTCAAGTCTTTATGTGTCTGCCGGAGTGCCACATTAGCACACTCACATGGATAATTTTTTTTTTTTTAATGTCATGTGGCTTTTCGAATGTTATTCATATTATTTATAATTATTATTATTATTTAAAAATATTAAACTATTTTTATATTATTATAATATTATTAAAAAAATTTAGGAACGTGAAAATAGAATAAGTGTAGACTCTTGGATTAGAATATCGCGTTGCCCATTTGAGTTGTGTTTTGGAGGTAAGAACTCATCATTTACTCCCCCCCTTTATCCCCTTTGTGCAAGATTCGTACCTCTCCTTCTATATTCTTTATCGCCTTTGCTTCTATAATTCCTCTCTATTTATTTAAGGGTTAATTCTTAACCTTTTTTGTTTTTAAGGTTTTAATTTATTTTAATTAAAAAAAATTCCTTCATTATAAATTTTCAATTTGTTTAGTGCATTCCATGACATGAAACTACTATATTTTCACATGCGCATTCCTTGCATGTAATGGTGGCTTTCATTTTCGAAGCATTTTTCACTAATACAAAATTTCCCCTCGTCTTTGTTTCCCCGGCTGTTTACTTCAGATTAGGTTAGGGTTTTTGCTTGTTAAGTGAGTATTGCCTTGGGTTTGTAGTTTTAGTGTTACCCATTTGATTATCTTCCAACTATCAGCTATCAGAGAGGAGCTTACAGGCGTGTGTTTTTCCCCTTCTTCTTAGTCTTGCGAGCAATACAAAGTGGTTATTGGATAATTTTAAATAATTTTTTAAATATATTATAATAAATTGTTTGGATGTTTTATGATACAATGGAACAAAGTTCTCATTCTACCCTTTGGGCAATAAAAAAAATGAAATGAGTTATAATTTTTTTATTCGTATATTATCCTTACTTTAAGAACACTAAAACCTTTGACTCATGATTTTTTTTAGTTTAGTTCACTATTTTCTTCAACAATATTTTTTTATATACATAAATTTTAAAATTTTATTTAAATTTACATCCTTAAAGGATTAGAACTCTTTTCCCCACTCACATTTTTATAAAAAAAAAATATTATATAGAAAATTATATATTAAAAATGGAGATTTGTACTCAACTCATATAGATTATAGACAATTATAACATATCAAAAATGGAGATTTTTGTATGTACAATATCTAAAAATAAATTTGTATAAAACCACAACGACATGAAAATATAATTTAAGAAACTTATTATTTGTTGTAACAACAAATAGATGACTGAAATAACATTTGGAAATGGTGGGCCCACGAAGATGGTAGTAGAGGCTTTATCTATAGTGCATATAGGCTTTGGGAGAGAATATGATGGAAAAAGATCTTGAAGTTTAGATTAAAAGGATAAAAAACATAATTTAATAAATATAAAAATAAAAACTAAAACAATTGCATCTCATACCCCAAATTGGGGGGAAGAAAAAGTGAATGATAGGATGAAATGGAATGAAATCCATTCTACCATGTTCCGTTCTATTTCATCTTAAATTAAACAATCCAGACAACATAGTTATATTCCATTTCGACAAATTTCATCAATCCAAATATCAGGATTTGTTTGGATTGGATTTAAAAAAAAAAAAGGACTTCTATGAAGTAGAAGTAAAAGTAGAAGTATAAGCAGAAGATATTATTAGAAACAAAAACTATTTTGCTTTTACATGAACTTTAAAATAAAGAACTTTTATGAAATTTAATTTAGTAACATTATTGTTCAATAAAACATGATTAGTCATCACTCTCTTTCTTGTATCGAATCTCCTTTAAGTTAGAAATTGTAACTTCTTAAAATAATACCAAAATATGATTTTTTTTGACTGCTTTTGCTTTTTTTTTTTTTAAAAGTTCATCCAAACACTCATAATTTTATTAAAAAGTCCTTTTATTTTAAAAATAAATGCTTTCTCAAAAAAAAAAAAAAAATTATCATGGCTCATAATCTAATGGAAAAGAAGTGGAAAATAAGAGTGGAATACAACCCGTCAAATGAAGTTGCTAGTAATCTATGGACTGTCAGTCGTTATTTGGTTCTCATCCTTTTGGTGGGTTTGATTCTTCCAAGTTCGAGTCTATCTTGGTCTCGGGCCTATGCGAACCGAGAGACACATCATTGTTCTAGTATTGACTGCTCTGTTTATTTTTGGATTCAGGTTGACATTGATCTATGATACAGTTGTGGAATCACAACTCTTCCACTGTCAACGTTACAGCATACGATTGAGGAGTCCTCGGATCTGTGTTCTGATTACCCCACGTTTCATAGATTTATTGCAACCCTTTCATCTTCTTCTGGTTCCACGACGACATGTCCACTTCTTCCTCGTAAACCCCTCTCTCTCTCTCTCTCTCTCTCTCTCTCTCTCACACACACACACACACACACACACAGTTTCTCTTAAGCAGAGTAAGTAAAAGAAATGGCAATCATAGTTGAAGACTTTCTCAAGGCGAGAAAATACCCATTCATTTTGGCTCTCTTGCTCTTGCTTATTTGCGTCACGGTCATCATCTTCACTAACACCACCGCCACCTCCACCTCCACCTTCAACTTCAACCCCTTTGTTTTCTATTCTGATGCCAAAAACAACGAGCAACAACCCCTTAACCCTTTCCCACTCCTCCCAGATTCAAAAGACCAAAACGTGACCAACATCACAGCCCCAAAGGATGGCAATGCGTCCTTTGATGTGCATATAGAGTGGAAGCTTTGTGAGGGTCCGGTGGCAGTTGATTTTATACCTTGTTTGGATAATTTTGAGGCCATTAAGGCCCTGAAGTCGAGGAGGCACATGGAGCACAGGGAAAGGCATTGTCCTAATACTAGTCTCCACTGTTTGCTGCCCCTTCCCAAAGGGTATAAAGTCCCCGTTCCGTGGCCTAAGAGCAGGGACATGGTGAGATTGATAATACTTCGGTAAGAAATTTTATGGTTTGTAATGGGTGTTTAATATTATTGTGTTAAGGTTGTTTAAATCTCATTATTATCTGTTTGTTTTTCTTGGCAAATATCTAACAACGAATTATGATCTCACTATCTTATCTGCACTTTATCATAGCATGTACTTTAAGGTTTCATCATTTCAGGACATAAAACAATTATATTATAGTGAAAGCTTAGTTAGTTCTTATATATTATTGTACCTTTTGCTTTGTATTAGAGCTTTGGGGTGTGAAAATACGCAACCTAGAGTTCATAACTTGTTTAAATGTCGTTATATCTTTCTCCAATATCTGACTTTTAGTAAATTACCATGTTAATTTTGAGTTTTGAAGTTAATTGAGTAAAATTTTATAATTTTCTTAACAATACTAATATTTTGGAGATGTTTTACTCTTTTATTTGGTAACTAGTTATATAATCTGAGTCTCATAGAGTAAAATATTGTAATCTTAACAAATGTATGTAACCTATATTCTTAAGATGTTTTGCTTTGTGATTAGTCACATATCTGATTTCTTCTTATATACTCATGAAAGTGATGGTTATTACTATTAGTTAAATATCTGATTTTTACTTTAATCTAGTCATGAAAGCAATGGCAATGGAGTTTTATATTTCTGTTCTTCAGATTTGGTATGAAAATGTCCCTCATCCAAAGCTTGTTGAGTACAAGAAGGACCAAAACTGGGTGGTGAAGTCTGGTGAATATCTTGTCTTTCCAGGAGGTGGTACTCAATTCAAGGGTGGAGCTGATCATTATATTGAGTTCATAGAGAAGGTACTAGTATATTGTCATCTGGCGTCACATAAATTACCTTAATTATGATATGTGTGCTAAATCTTAATCTTTATTCTCCATGTAGGAGTGTTAGTTATAGGTATGGAGAAACTGAAATCAACTTTTGGAAAAGACACCCCCCAAAAAAAAAAAAAAAAACCATTTAGGAGGAGAGGGAGAGGAACTGACATGGAACCTTACTTCTGTTATTGATTATTCCTTTAATAACGCTTCTAAGAACTGAGGCATTTGAATCCAGGCCACCATAAAATCATGAAACAACTATATCTTGTATGGTGTACCGATTGATATTAATGTCAATATGTCATAAAGCTCAGAGCTTATAATTGGGCATATCAAGCAGGAGCTAAAGCACTATATACTGTGGGAGAACAGTGAGGCTTACAGTTTTCGTTTGTTGTCTGTTAGATATAGTGCTTTGTTGCTTCTCCATGATTGGTGGAACACGTCTATGATCTTGCTTTAGTTCTCTTCTATTGCTAATTAAGAGTTGGAATGTTTTAACTTCCAGTAGTCAGCATTCATTTAATGTTTTATCTAATAAAAGTTGATAAGATTCTTTTAAGCTTTGCTATTATGAGTTCCCAGCAATGTATAATTTTGATTTATGCACGACTTGAACCAGTGTCTTACATATTTAATGTTGATATGACTATATTTTGATGTAGTTCTTGAATGATTACTATGTTTTTTTGTTTTACACCAGACATTACCAGCAATTCAGTGGGGAAGACATATCAGGGTTGTTCTAGATGTCGGCAGCGGTGTTGCTAGCTTTGGTGGCTATCTGCTGGACAAAAATGTTATTACTATGTCATTTGCCCCGAAGGATGAACATGAAGCTCAGATACAGTTTGCTTTGGAGCGAGGAATTCCTGCAACTCTTTCTGTCATTGGAACACAAAAGTTGACTTTTCCTGACAATGGGTTTGATTTGATTCATTGTGCACGATGCAGGGTTCATTGGGATGCAGATGGTACTTTTCGTCTTTCCTAATTTCCATATTAGGACAGCCTTCTATAAGTGCCTTCCATGTTCCATTTATATCAATCTCTGATAGAAAGTTTATTCACAAATCTGGTTCACAACTTTAGGAGGGAAACCATTATACGAGCTCAATAGGATTCTTAGACCTGGCGGTTTCTTTGTATGGTCTGCAACACCGGTTTATCGTTATGATGAAAGGCATCAGAAAGTATGGAATGGTTTGTCTTTCTCTGTATCTCTCCCACCCTTTATGTTTATGTCTCAGTGTCATTGTCTCTCTTTCTTTCTTTATAGTTAAAAGTTTTTTTATTCCATGTAATGAGAAAATATCTTATTCAATACATGATGTTCAATTTGTGTATGGCCAATCATGGCGCCCCAAATAGGCAAACAAAAGTTGTTGTCCTTGTATGAAGGATTCTGTGTTTCCTGAAGCAGTTGGAAAACATGTGAATTATTGTCTGATGGATGTTACTGCCTTGTTTTCTGCAGCTACAATGGCTATAATAAAAGCTATGTGCTGGAGGGTTGTGGCTAAGGCACGTGATCCATCTGGAACTGGGTTTGTTATATACCAGAAGCCTACCACATCTTCTTGCTATGAGAAACGTGAAGAGAACAATCCACCTTTATGTGAAAATAAGGATGGAAAAAATAGTTCATGGTATTTTTTTGTCGTATTTCTATGATATTTATATTTCCATCTATTTTTACTTTCTCTGCAATGGCAACATGAAAAGTAAGGAACTGAGAAATATTGTCCCAAAATAAAAGACCAGAGAAAATAGTGGACCATTACAAGCAATGCTAAGCATATATTACTGTGGTTAGTTTAGTTTCTATCTTCACTGATTTTCTCTGTACAATTTAGGTATGCCAGACTCAGTAGTTGCCTCAGTCCTCTTCCAGTTGATGGTATGGGTAACCTGCAGAGCTGGCCCATGCCTTGGCCCCAAAGGCTTACCAGTAAGCCTCCCAGCTTACCTACTGATTCAGATGCCAATGATAAGTTCTACAAGGACAACAAACACTGGTCTAAATTGGTTTCAGATGTTTATGCTGACAGTCTATCTATAAACTGGTCAAGTGTTCGAAATGTAATGGACATGAATGCCGGTTATGCAGGGTAAAGTATATTTAGTTAAAGATTAAATGTTTTGTCTTGCTCTTTCCCTTTACACTGTTTAGTAGAACACAGGTCATTTTGAGGGTCTTGGTAGATCCATATGCTTGATCAGTGCCGCGCATACCTATGTATAGCTTTATTAATGCCAATCTTCTTTACATTATCTATTATTGCATCAACACAAATTGACTAGTTGTCCTCCAAGTTTTATTGAAGCTGATACCGCATGTGTTATTTTCAGATTTGCTGCAGCGCTCATTCATCTACCAGTGTGGGTCATGAATGTAGTACCGATTGATGTGCTAGATACTCTTTCTGTTATATATGACAGAGGGTTAATAGGAATGTATCATGATTGGTGCGAGTCCTTTAATACGTATCCTCGCACATATGATCTCCTCCATTCTAGCTTTCTCTTCAAATATCTCGAGCAAAGGTATGCTTATTGAAGAAACTAACACCTATAAAGATCATGTTCTTTCTCCTATAATTGTTGTTGTTCTAGAACTTTAGTCAGTCCACTTCTACAGGTAGCATAGGTATGTGTTAAGATATGATTCTGACAAATATCAATCTGTCTCAGATGTGACATTGTTGATGTGGTTGTGGAGATAGATCGCATATTAAGACCCGATGGATATCTCCTTGTTCACGACTCTTTGGACATACTTAACAAGCTCAGTCCAATCTTGCGTTCACTTCACTGGTCTGTTACATTGCATCAAAATCAGTTTCTTGTTGGAAGGAAGAGTTTCTGGCGTCCCACGGCTTTTGAAACTGAATGATGAATATGGTTGCTAATCTGACATTCTTCAACTACCCACTTTCATTTTACTTTGGATAAAATTAACAGCAAAAAAAAAAAATAAATTTAAGAAAGATATTTTATTCATCAAGTAATCGTGTCAGAGTGAATTTTGTCGACGAAACATTTATTTATAGTAAATAAATATAGAGAAGGGTTTTTTCCCTCCCCTTTTCTAATATAGTAGTTAGAAACTAATGTTCAGTATGATGTGTTGTGATGTAAATTTGTGCCCCTCAATGTGATTGTAATGCAATTTTTGGGCAGATAACCAATGCTGCAAATCAAAAGTTGAACATATGTTTTTGTTACAACTTGCATGGAAGGCATCAAGGCCTTGAACAACCTAATTCTTGAAGCTGAAATTGCAACCTTTGAACTAGTTACAGTACTAGGTCCCTCACACCCCCACGGTTTCGTCTACCCCACACCTCTAGCCTGCAAGCTTTCCTCTGCTTGGGAGCCAAAAATTATTATCCTTGTTTTTACAACTAGAGGATCCCTGGTTAGTGGCATGAAATCTGGACTAATCCTGTTAAACCATTTCAGCATTTTCAGGTTCAGTAACTTTAGTCTGTAGAGGCAGCTTGGGTCTTCCTCTGAGTATATAATTCCTAGCACAGTGGCACTCCGCACCCATGAGAATAATACAACATACACATGCAAATTCAGAAGGTACTAAACATTGTCCAAAACATTTAACAAAAAAGATGCTACCTTATCTAATAGCTATACAAGAAATTACAGAAACAGGTAGCAGCAAAAGAAATTACAAAGAATTTTCACATCGAAAACTTGAGTCATCTCTAGTAATCTTTCCATCAGCTGCTGCAACATCCCGGGAGTAGCAAGTGAACTTATCAATGTAACTATAATTTTGTTTAGTAGTCGCTTGACCTGATAGAACAGAGTGACCCTCGACCTCCATCCATCCATTGGAATCCTGAACATTACTAACCGTGTTGGAAAAACACCCACCTATATACTTCTCCTTAAAAGCATGAGTAACATTGGTAACAAGCATGTACCTATCATTCTTACTTGCTGGCTGCTGAGTCAAAGTGATAACTCTCAGAGGATACTTCCTTTTAACCTTCAATTTTGTAATCAACTCACCTCTCCCATTAATCACCTTCACCTTCTTCTTCGCCTTGAACCTATGCTTAACCATCTTGTAAGTCCCATTGGTCTGGAACTTTATGAAGTTCTTCAACGTGAAACTTTGCGAAATAGTGGTGGTTATGTTGCCTGCACTCGAAGCAACCCACCCTGCTATTTGTGTTTCCTTACCTGCTTCAACCTCAAACTCACCGTCGAGTCCTCTAAACTCTTCTTGGCGCTCTATGGAAGTTTCTGGACGCTGGTGAACGATGCGGTTCGCATGAACAACCGAGGAATCATGATCCAACCAAAGGTGTAAATTTGCATTGACAAGCCAATACGATATTCCCTGATCCACTCCAATTCCAAAGCTATGTTCTTTCCCATCAAGGATTTTACCCAAAAACGGCGTCAAATCGATGTCGTAAGAAGGAAGGTTGAAGGCTCCAATCGCGACCACCGGTTCCCAGAACAAGGGGTTGATCCCGCCGGTGAAGATCACCGGAAAAGGAACCTCCCACCCGACAATCTCGCCGTCGATCGTAGCGTAAACTTCCCTGTAAGCTCCGTTTCCGCGCCCTGTGGTTAAACCGTTCGCCGTAATGTACGAATTGGGCGGATTCGAGTACCAAAACTCATCGTTTCCATGGAAAGACACGCACAATTCCAGAACCGCACGGTGTGTATTCTTCGGGATTTGAATTCTTGTTGAATGCAAATCCTTTTCGCTTTCCACCCTGAACCAAAACCCTCGTTTTCCGTCACTGGAAATCGGAATAATCAAATCAGCTGGTGTTTCATTTGAACCCGATTCATCCATAAGAGACCTTGAAAATGATCTTCGATTGAAAGTCCTTTGACCGCAGGAGCGAGATGGAACCCTAACGGCGTGATCAGTGTAGAACAAGAGAGTGACGGTGACGTGATAAACCCCCGTGAATTCGTGGTTAATGAGGTTTTCGAGCATCATGGTGAGGGGGAGATCGGATCTTAGGAGGAGGGAGGAGTATTTAGTGACGTCCTTGCGGACGTTCCAGAAGATTCCGGAGTCGGTGGGCTCGGCAGTGCTGGTGCGGAGGAGCTCGGCACCGCCTAGCCATAGGGCGGCGATGCGGTCGTACTGCTGGCCTTTGCATTTGGCGTGGAGGTGAAGAACGACGCGGGACCAGGGGGAGGAGCAGTGGGAAGGAGGGGAGTAAGGAGTGGAGTAAGGAGGGGAATCCATGGTGTTAGCGAAGGAGTGGTGGAGGATTTTGTGGGAGCATGAAGGGGTAGGGGAGTGGGACGGTGGAGGGTATGTGACCTCCAAGTATTCTTGGTGATGATGCCCATTGCGGAGGGAGAGGGAGGGGGAGAGGATGAAACGGTCTGGGTCGGCTGAGGCTGGATCTCTGAAGAAGAGGAGAAGGAACAGAAAGAGGAAACAGAGCAAGGTGTCCATCTTCATGTTGCTTGGTTGTGAAAGGGACTGTTAAGTAAGCAGCTACCAGGGGAGGGAGTAGCTGTAGCTCTGTCCTCCAGTGTGTGCACGCGACTAGCGAGCCTTCAGATAATTAATTGAGTAGTACAGCTAACTAAGGAAATTTCATAGTTATTACATACTACCAGGTGTTTATTTTGGGAGTTGAGATCTGGAATATATATGACTATAATAAAAACATTCATTTGACTAGGATAATTGGACTCTGAAGTTTACAAACTGATCAGAGTAATTTTTAATCAAGGTACTGTTGACGCTAAAACCATGTACAAATTTACAAAATAAGCACCTATTTTCGTCATCCAATTATACTTCAGTTTGGAGGTGTGTTCACTTCAAATTCGTATAAAACTCACAGAAAAATCTCGGTATATTTCACGTGAGTATGAGTATAATGCTCTGAGATTTTTTATTTCTCCCTCGAACCGGTAGAAAAAAGCTTATTCCTCTCAATTGGATAAATGAAGAAGATATTTGCCCGGGGATATGTTTCTGCCTGGGAAATATTCGTCTTAGGTGACTTGAACAAAGGAAGGGACTGAATTTGGGATGAGGATCTCTAGCGTCATTCTGATATATCATATCATATCCCAATCAATAATATATTATCATGTATATTACTTTTTTATTATTAAATAAAATTTTAACTTACATAATAAAATATTATTAATTGAAACATAATGTAATATACCAAAATGGAACAGGAGATCATCATCCCTGAATTTGTCTGCAATTTCATTTACCTAATGGAGAGGTTGGCACATTGAGGGGGTTTCCCCCCAACAAACTAGAACTCTACTTGATGATCCTGAAGAGATAAAAAGTCATGAACATATTTTTAGCAATTTGAGAAGAACTATGTACACTTTTTACCAAAAGTAATTTACGGTACACAACATTTTGATTTATCATCTTGTCAATGGTTTAACTGTTTATTCCCAAAAAGATCGAAATATGATAATATATAAATAATTTACATGACCTAAAAAGCAATAAATAACATTAACTGTGTCGTCCTCATCTATATATCTCAACCTCATTTTGATTTATATCCTTGATGACAAGGACATTTTCAAGCTAAAATCACAGGAAAAGAGGACGATGCTCCCCTGCTAATAAGCAACTCACATATATCATCGTATCCCCAAACTCTGGCCATGTACACAGGGGTGGCACCCCTCTTGTTCATAGTATTAAGGTTCACACCCTTGTCGACTAAAACTTGGACGGTCTCTATATCGCCACCCTCCACCGCCATATGCAGTGGAACATGGCCTTCCACGTCCTGACATTCCAAGTCCGACCCTGCTTCACTAAGCATCAACACCGCATCCTTGTGTCCTTTAACAGCTGCAGCATGAAGTGCTGTCAAACCATACTGGTCATAGTAGTTGACACTCGCACCTCTCTGCAACAGCGACTCAAGTTGCCTCACGTCTCCATGCCTCGCAGCCTCTAGGACTGCTTCTCCTTGCTCCAAAACCTCCACCACCTCTTTCTGTACACAAGAAATTTCATCAAAACATCACTACACAAAAAATTAAAAAGAAAAAGATTCTTCCACACAACAAAATTTCACACCATTGTTATAATAAATGATTAGTTAAAAATTGATTAATAATGTATAGCAATTATTAGTTGGTGGACAATCGCATGCTTTTGGTGATTTTCTTGAAACGTTAAACCAAAGTTTCACCCATCATTAACCAATGTAACAACGATATGCAATTTTTAATGTTCACATAACAGAATGTTTTTGACGACAAATAACAGAACATGTTTTAGAATATGTGCAATATGATGGGCCTATCATTATTCTTTTAGTTAGACCAGGCCTATAACATAGAACATCATGAACATGTTTCTTTGACTAGGTCATGTTGTATTGAACCTTTTTATTTTTTTAAGTTCCATGAACTTCTTATATTTTTATTGAAATTCTATTGGACCTTGACAAAAGAAAAGAAAATCACTAGAAAGTTTTGGGCTTCACTGTATATAGAAAATTAGGTTCAGAAAAATATTTCGTTTTTTAATTGATATAAGAAACCTTGTGCCTACTCGAACATACAATGAATGGTCCCTAACAAGACAAAAATAGAAGGAAGCAGTGAAGCACTCACATGTTCTTCGTCACGAGCAATGTTCCCACCCGCCACGTGTACCTCATCATCGCCTTTCACATTATCCCGAATTCTCAATCCAGCTTCAAGCAGCAGGTGAACCATGTCGTCCGGGTTGACCAACTGGGTGGCCACTCGGAGGAGTGACTCGGCTTCATCGGGTTTCAAATCCGTAAGCACCGAACGTTGCCGCTTCATCAAGTTCCTGACAGCATCTAAATCTCCGCGTGAAACAGCGTCGCAGAGAAGGACGGGGCCCACAAAGGCCACCTTGAGTTTGATGTCCTGAGTGGAGGGGCGAGAGGCGAACCACGAGTTGAGCGAGTCCGGGTGAGTGGAAGCGGAGGAGTTGGGGACGAACTCGGCGGTTTTGATGAGGAAGCGGTCGGAGGGTGAGCGAGGGTAGGAGCGTGGGAGATGAGACTGGGGTTTGAGGATGACTTGGAAGGTGGCGGTGGACAAAGGAGGAATGAGTCCACTCGGCGGGTTAACCAGGAACTTGTTGGGCGAGGAGGTTTGGACCTTGAAAGCCACCGTTGCGTTTCGGCTCAGAGAACTGAGCTTCACCGTGGCTCTGCATTTGGAGTTCAGTGCAAACTCTATCCGAACCTCCGGTTCGCTCACTTCCACTAGCTTCTCCATTTACCAACCACCAACCCTCTCACTCTCACATTAGGGGGTTTTAATAACTTTAGAACGTTTTTAATAATTTTTTATACTTAATATGTTTTAAATATTACTACCATATACTTTATTGGTACAATATTAATTTTAAAATTAAAAATAATACAGATTAGAATTAAAATTATCCGACGTAGGATAAAAAAAAATCAATAGTTATTGTTTGTAGTAATATCTTTTTGATGGTCTTTAATGTTTTTTTATGATTATAAATAATTAAAAGTATTATCTACAATAATAATAATTAATAATTAAAAATAAAAATGAATAAATTAAAATACTGAAATTACATATGAGAAAGTTGATTTATGGAATGGGAAATGGCTAGTTATCAATGGTATAGGGTATTTAGATAATTTTGTGTATGGTCTTTATTGCTATGTGTATGTTTGGTTTATCGTTTGGAAATTTCAAACGTACGTTTGGGACAAAATATTTATAGAGTTTCTTTGAGGTAAATATACGTTTTGACCCAAACGTATGTTTGCAATGATAAACCAAACATGGACTATGTCATGGGAAATGGCAATAGGTACTTTATCTAATGGGTATCGGTAAAAATTATCCATAATGGATAGAATAATTACCTGCACAATGGGTATAGGTACGGGGACGGGTAATTACCCGCAAGATTTGATGGGTATGAGTGTGGGTATCCACCTCGTCCCATATCCGCACACCTATATATTAATATTTATTTAATTATATATATATTATATATATATATATATATATATATATATATATATATATATATATATATATATATATATACACACACATAACTATTAATATATTAAATTAAAAAAATTGAAATGAAAGTTAGGTTATTACTACTTTCCTATTCTTTCCGAGTTCAGACTCCTAACGTCGTTTTGTCCGTTCACCACTTCACCATAACTTTTTTCTTCATATTCTTCCTATTTAATTGTAATATTTGTTGTTTGTTTGAGAACATACTAGAATAGGATGCCTTGTTATATAGTATCGTGATATTTTAGACTTTAATAATGCTTTTTTTTTTGTGTGAACAATAATGCTCTTTTTTTATTTATTGATTTTTCATAGTTAATTAAAATGCGGGTATAAATACTTAGATACTCAGCGGATAAAGTTAGGGATACGTAAGTTGCTACCCGATAAAGTTAGGGATACGTAAGTTGCTACCCACGCCGAATATGGATATTTTTTTAAATACGGGTATGGGAACGGATACCCTACTCATATCCTATCCATTACCATCCTTATGGGAATGAGTTTTTTTCCCAATCTCTCTTTTGGAAAGTGGAATCTACTAGAATATGAAAATATCTTTTTTTGTGTAATAATTAATTTCTGTAAATACTTTTTAAAATATTAAATTAAACATGAAATTTCAATTTTTTTCACCCCAACATTCTCATAAACATTTTAACTTAGAAACAAATTAAAGATGAGAGAATGGGAGTCACGTGACACTGGAATGAGAGAAAATATTACCACCGTAACTGAACCACGTGAAGATGTCAAAATTTTAAAATAACGGAATCACTTGGGAGATTGGGAGAAGGTCGTTGATTATGTGGGTCCCATCTATAACAACTTGAGGTGCACCCAACGAGTGTGCTTCCTCCCTCCCGTCGCGCATTGCATTTGGCGGGTATAATAGAAGGAGACTACAGAGTGGTGAGTTTTGCAAACTAGCTCGCTTCATTTTCATTTCATCCTTCACTGTGTTTTTGAATTTATACTCCTTGCTTGCTAGTTCTAGATACTTCTATCTCTTGGTAGTGGCCGGAGACTCAGTAACTCAGGGACGACAACATGTTTTACTCACACCACCTTCTTGCTCGAAAGGCTCCACTCGGCCAAATATGGTATTCCATTCCAATACCTTCCCTGAGCAAATGTTTCTGTTACACGGAGTTTCGAAATTTTGAACTCATACAATTCACATCGTCATCAATGTGCTTTCTATTACCTCTCTGATTTCAAATTTGGCCATCACGTCTATGTCTCTGTTTATGCAAAGCGGATAGTTAGTCTCTGTAGAATCAATTTTTGAATGTCGAATTTCAACTGTGAATAGGATGATTCAAAAGTATATTCATATCGTTGTTTATTTACGACCAATTTTGCAATTTCATTTCCTTACTAAAATGAGAAATAAGAATCCTAATGGCTTTGTCTCTCGGTTCTTGATGAAGGATGGCCGCTACTATGCACGCGAAAATAAACCGTAGAAAGCTAGACAAGCTCAATATCATTAAGATCTGGTAACGATTTCTTTCTCATATGATTTATGCATATTCTTCTCCTAATGTAGAATTATACCTAATCGAACTCTTTATATGATGATGTTTCTTCTGTTTGGTTGCAGCGAAGAGATTTTGAACCCATCCGTTCCTATGGCTCTTAGACTTTCTGGAATTCTCATGGGTGCTCACTCTCTCTCGCTCTCTCTCAGTCTCTGATCCTCCATTATCTCCGATTCTATTTCTATTTTAATCATTACAATAGATAGGATATCTCTGTTCCTCTGTTTAAAGGTTGTTTGTTGCGTTTTTATCAGGAGGAGTAGTGATTGTCTATGAGAGAAAAGTGAAGCTCCTTTATGGTAAATTTTAAATCCTTGTTTTCGTATACTAATAAAACATCAAAACGATACAAGTTCGCTTTCACTGCACAGTAACTTGGAAGAGCATTTCTGAATTCCCTTTTTGTCTTTTTTTTCTTTTCTCGCAGATGATGTTACCCGTTTTCTGGTATAAAGTTCAAGTTCTATATTTCCTCTGTTATGTTTACCATTCCATCCCTTTCTTCTCTACGTTGCTTTAAACACCGATGTGTCAGGTTGAGATAAACGAAGCCTGGAAGGTAAAGAGTGTCTCTGATCCTACAGTGCTCCCCAAAGGAAAATCTCAAGCCAAGTTAGTCACACTTGCTTTAAATTATTACTATTTTCCATTTTAACTTGTTAATTGTTATCAGTTACGGATTATATAAGTTGCTTTTGAGATAACTACTGGCTCAAAATATCAACTATGTAATGGTAAAGTAGCAAGGCCTTGGTGAAATTTTATATATATATATATATATATATATATATAAAGGGGTGCGCAGGTGTGATTATTATTTTCACCAGTGAAATTATCAAATCTAGATCATTAAACTATATTGAATTATCAAGATTAAAAGTTAGTAAGTGATTATGTAATTACTTATAAATAGTCCCTCTTACTCTCCCTTTCCTATAAAAAATTCTTATCTATCCTAATACTTTTTTTTCTTTTTGACAGGAAGGAGGCTATTACTCTGCCTGAGAAAGAAGAGATAAATGTGGGAGATATTGAACAGTCCCTTCAGTTTTCCAACACAGCCACCACAATGGGTTTCCAACAAGCTGCCTATTTTACTATGGTGTGTAACAGGTCTCCCTGCATTGCACACAAAATGGATATAGTATTTAAATCATTTTGAACAAGTGTTATCAAGCAAATTTTATCATGTTGAAAATATTTATGTAAGCTTGTTCTATATAGAAAAAACGGAAAGAAAAAAAATCAATAAATTAATCTAGTTGCCACTTGTGTTGTCCTAGGACCCTGCACACAAGGTTGAGCTTATCTATGCATATATTTTCTGTTTGTTGCAGCGACTTGATAATGTGGATGAACCCTACTTTAATAATGAAGCAAGAGAGGAGGAAGATCGATCCGAACTTCTCCATCAAGGTTTTCCTCCTTGAATTTCTTTTTCATATACATATGTGCAGTCTGTGCATGAGTCCCTTTGCTGACTCTTATCATTCTCAGCTGACGCAGAGAATATTACCTTATTTGAGCGTTTTGAATCGTTCCAAGTCAATGCGGATACATACAATCGCTTTGAGAGGTTTTTGCTTAAACCATCCTTATTTTGTACACTTGCGTGTCATTTGAATTTGAAAATTTGTACTATTTATGTCAGAATTGGGATGCTGTTTTAAATTTTTCCTTTGTCTCACAGATGACCCTCAATTCTGATATCTCATTCTCGAATCTTGAGGATATCATTTATTATTATCATACATGCCTTTCTCTTTGTGAATGCTGGGGCAGGTTTGATATTGAAGGAGATGATGAGACACAGGTAAATGTAACTTCAGTAGATTACACACAAATTCCAAACACGCTTATACCCTCCCCACCTCGTCAAGATGATCCAACAAGAGGTGAGTAGGATGACAATCACTTAACTGATTGTAAAACAATAGATCTTAAATAATGCAGCTTTTTTCACCATTTTGTCCTTAAATTATTGGTAGATTAGGAAAACATGAAAAGCATGTTTTCTTCCACATTAATTGCATTTCTTTTTCTTTCCCCCTCATCTCCCATTTCGTGTATCCTAACCCTCATCTTCCGGTAAGTATGAATCTTCGTCATCCATCATCAACAGTTTTCATCCATGTTGGTGGTTTTGCATATTTTGCTGTCTCTTCTTTTCATTTGTTCTATCTGACTCTATGAAATGGTTAAGTAATAAGCTTTACAAATCTACTTGAACTATTAGTGTTGTGTATAAAGCATAAGGATTGTAATAGGAGAGTTGAATTTTGACAAATGACAGAGGAAGGTAAGCAATTCTAATTTTTCCCAGCCAGTGGTGTGGTAGTAAAAATTTAGTTTTATATCTTAATTTCTGGTTTTTAAATGACATCTTTGCTTAAGAACTTCATTATTATTATTTGAATACAGTGATTATGAGACTGCATTTCAGCTGTATTATCTTTTGATGAGAAAATAATGTAAGATATAGAGTTTCCCCCTGGATAGAGCAAATATTAAAATATAGAAGTACTGTCAAAATCGATTTTTCACATCTTGCCTTTTCAAATTAAAATCCGAGGTCATTAACTTTTTTACCAAACGTACTGGTCCTGTTCCAAACCCCAACAGGGAATGCAAGCTACTGTCCTTGTTCTTCTTGTCCGAGGAAGCCCTTTCGACGAATTAAAACACCCATAAGTGCTCTCTGGTTTCTAGCCATGCATACATTCCTGTTCTGTCACTGATATTCTGAATGTAGATTCGTTAGCCCCACATTGTTAATTATTAAATTTCAAACATTTGTTGCTTTAATAATTAAAAATTGTCAGCATAAAAAGGAAAAATGATAGAAAGAAAACTGCTTGCTGACATATAACTATTCTGCAGCTGATATAATTCAAGACCAACATCCAGGAGACCCGGTCATCCAGCAATGTGATGAAGGCATGAAAGCAAGACAGGTAAATTAATTGTTTAGTGATACAATGACCGCCATGATGCAGAAAAAAAAAAAATGACCTACCCTAGAATTGCAATGCAACAGGAACATGGAAGGCGAGGCCCAACAAAAAGGAAAAGAGGACAATCAGTAGCAACCGCATTGGATTATGAACAAACCATAATTCCTGTTCATATATACCAACACTGGCTTCAAAATGCTTCCGATATTGTCTCAAAGAGAGGAAGAAAGGAAAAGGTTTTCAATTGATATCCATTATGCATCTAGCAATCCATTTATTATGAATGAGATGAATAATAATCATGTATAGTTTCAGCCAGACACTGAAGAGACGTAGATCAATAAATGCATAGCACATCTAAGTTGTTTTTCAGTTAAAGCATCCACATGATATTTTGCGAACTAGAGATTTTTTAACGAAAGGCGAGGGGAGAGTTTGATATTATAAAAATAAGAAAAGAAAGGGGAAGTGGAATGGAATTACTCATTCAAGTATGAGCTCCGTTCTTTTTACATCTAAAACAGACATCAAAAGCTGACGCCATAGGAGAGATTTGTTTAATGAATAGTGTCAAGAGAGAGAGAATTTTTTTTCATTGAAAGAACAAGACATACTGTGTCTGTATGTGACTATGTGTTGTACAAAAAAGTTGTTCATAAAATATTTCTCTTCAATTATATACTTACGCAGTACAATACCGCTTGTCTGTGTCGCAGCGTACTAAGATCATGTCTTCAACAAAGATAGCTAACCTCATGAAGCTGCCACCCGTTGTGCTAATTGGTGATTTATTCAATAATGAAAATGGAGATATATATTATCCTGCACCTATTCTTGACTTATGGATTAAGAGCGCTCAACCACCCCAGGATTCACCTTCAGGTCACTATAGACTTTTTTTTTTTTGGGGGGGGGCTAAATAGGTGTTACTTAATATTGAGAAACTACTCAACCTTTTTATGGAAAAGGTTACGCAGAAGTAACAAAAACACAATTCTATGCAGAAAAGATTTCAACGGACCATCCTCCAGAGCCATCATCTTCATCACCTCCAGGAGTGCATAATGATGATTTCATGAGATTTGTGAGTCTCATACATCATTCTTTTGGTTTGGTTTGCCAACTTTTAGGAGGACCGTGTAACTTATTTCTGATGAAATGTTCAAATGTGAAGGCTTTTGAAGATTTTGACGGTAGGTTAGGCAATCATTTATTGCCAGCTTCAATAGAGAAGCTTCGGAATAATGATCAACATGCTGAAATCCTCATGGATGAACTGAGGGCTAACCTTGACAATGGTTTGAGAGCGCCTGAAGCTACTCCAATGGTCACATCATGGAAATCTGGTACATTTCATCTTAATTTGTTTATGACAAATGCTAGGACACTGGTGCAAGACCCTTTGTTTATTAGGTTTTTCATTTCTCTAAATTAATTCCTAAGGTGTGCTTATGTTTAAGAGAAAATAGGAGATAATTGTTCCCTTCATATTTTCAGGAGACAGTGTACATTCCTTTCCAGGCTCAGTATCTGAACATGGTCCTGCCTCACATTCAGACATTGATATAGGAAGGTAGTACAAAATTTATCACTTCTTGACTCCAGTTAAATGACAAACAGAGACTGCGTAAACTGCTCATTATACTTTCATTCGAGGATTAACCACTTTTATCTTGATATCTGATGGGAAGATAGAGATGGGATATTAAGACTATCAGTCTTGAGAAGAAAGAGAGAAAAAGATTCACTGAATAATTCTCTGGTTTACTGATTTGTGTAAAAATGAAATTGAAAGTTTACATCCTAGAGGGTTTGAATGTATACAAGTCTCATCCCTCAGCTTTACGTCTTCTAACTAACTCCTAACTGAAAGTAACTGAAATAACTTAATTGGCATTTCAAATATGGGAGTTTTGGTCCTGTTGAAAAGATAGTGGTTGATTGATGCTTTAGAACTATTTACAGATTCACAAAGAAAAGGCATTCATCATCTGGAAACAGCAGCGGAGGCCTTGAGCCTGTAGCTGAGAATGCTAATTTCAAGTTAGCCAGGCTCTCTGAAATAGGTCCAACGCCTGATCAAGGTGTATCAATTGTTAATGCTTCTTGAATACTGCAAAAAACCTAGTTATAGTGGTATATTATTTTCCACTTTGCACATTTGTCAGGCTTAAAAGTTTCTTTTCAGAACTAATTGTGGAAACAGGACCCACGCAAACACAAGTAAACATCAATCATCCCAGTGACAAGATGGCTGATTCTATCCAAGCGTATGAATCCCTTTGAGAAATTTATTAATCTCCACTAGAAAGGCAAATTTAAGTAATAATAACGCATATTTCGTGTACATGAACGTGAACAGGCACATGAAAGCACATTTTAACACGCCTGGAGTTCCTCAAGTTGAATCCCTGGATATCCTAGCTGCTGGAATGACTCGGAAATCAGCAGCGCTACTTTTCTATCAAACCTGTGGTATTTAGTCATTCTCCTTCATATTGTCTTTGTGTGTGTGTGTGTGTGTCTGTATTTAATAACTAATAAACCAATCAGAACATCCCAAGTTCCAATCTCTGTTGTGACTTGTAACTCTGATGCATAGTTCTTGCTTCCCGTGATGCCCTGAGAGTTGAGCAGAAGGTGTCCTATGGGGAGATTCTCATCTCTAGAGGATCTAAAATGTGATGAAGGTCTGGTTTCCTCTTCAATTATGTATGTTTCTTCTAATTTTCATATTCTCCTTTGAAATCTTAAACATAAAGAGAATTACTAACGTGTAGCTTGTTTTCTTCAATAGCAAGGGCTATTGATGTTTAAATTAGGAAATGATAGCAGCTCCTCCGTATGCAATCATTAGTTACTACATACTCCTTCAACTTATACGCAACTTCTTGTCTGGATAGATTACACACCATTACTAGGATAAAAAATAGTAAGAGATTGTTTACTTCCCGGTCAATGTGGAACGTTGTTATGTGTAATGAAATTTCCATTTGATCAAGTTCACGGTCGCTCTCCCTACATTTTTTCAAATCTCTGCATGCTTAATTAAACTTGTAATATATTCACACATAGATTAGATGTTGAGATTATGTATGCGTGGGAGTAAGTACATTAGCTGCGAAGGAAACATCCAGGCTGATTCAACCAAGATAACAAAGTTGTCTGAATTGTCTAAACAAACCCTTGGTATCTGTTTATGCTTTGACTGTGGAAGGAGACAAGGTTCGTATGTGATTGTGATTTGTGAACAAGTAAAATGTTCGTCTCACCCCTTTTTATTACATCACTTTTTTACATCTAAATTTTAATCATTTATCATTTACTCGTTGCTGTTTTCAGAACAAAAATCTTTCCATAGATTTGATAAAGTAGATGTACAAAATGTGAATAATGATGCAAACAAGATTGGTTCGTATGTTTATCCACACGCCGTTTTTCATTTGACAAAATGGCGCTAATATTTTGTGGAAAAAACAAAAACAAAAAAAATTAGTTGTCCATAAAGGTTTTAGTTTTTTTTTTTAGTTAATAATATAATTAATTGTTTCTAAAAGTAATGTTTCGTAGTAGTATTTATTGTTTCTCTAAGCAATTTCACTCTATGGATATCAATTATAGCCTATAGGTATAATGTTTTCTTTAAGTTATTAAATTTCAGTAAAAAAATTATTAAATAATATTTTAAATTTTCTTTTCTATAATATCCTCCTACTCAATGAGAAACCATTCTCCAGTATGATGAATGATTTTTTAAACCATTCAAGTTCTGAAGATATACCAAAACTATCATTTCTGATTATGAAAGGACAATTCTACTAAGTACTAATAATCCTTCGTTGCAATTTTGTTAGGCCACTAAATAAATTTGTAATATTAAAAATTAATTATTATATAATGAATTTAAGATTTTTATCTGTATATTTTCTATTCTTCTTAACCATTTGTACTATGATTAAATACAGAAACTAATTCAAAAAGAGAAAAATAATTACTTTTTGGATTTATTTGGTATACATCGTTAGTATAAAAAAAGTTATACTATCAAATTATTAAAAATGTGTCCTTGGCAAAATCAAGTATTAAAAATGTGTGATACTTATCATAATTATCTCAAAAAACACACATATGATATTTTTGATTGATTGACACTGTAAAATACTTTACAATTAGGGGTGTTCATCAGATCGGATTGACTTGATAAAACCAATAATCCAAATCAAACCAAACCAATTAAATTGTTTAGATTTTGTTTAATTGGTTCATTTTCATTTCAAACCCGAAATAAATCAAATTTAATCAGTTCGGTTATCGAATTTATCTTTTTTCAACACGAACAATCTCGATCAACTATTTTTTTAACTTTTAAATTTATGCATTTTAGATTTTAATATTTAAAACTCTCTTCTAGTTTTGTTTTTCCTTTTTTCTATTCATTTTGAATTTCTTATAATCTTATTTAGTGTTATCAAATTTTTTTATCATGTTGACTATCCAACTTCACTATCATATTTTGGGTAAAAAGATTAGGGTATATAAAGTTATAACTATAGGTTAAGATAAATATTAATTAAAAGTAATATAAACATTTAAAATTAATTTAAATATTATGTAAAGTCATTGAAGAATAATGAACCTTTTTATCCTATAATAATAGAAAAATTCAAAATTTTATATAAAAAAAGATAATATGTGAGAATAAAAACTTTAAAAGGTATAATAATTTATTTCTTACCATAACT
This sequence comes from Ammopiptanthus mongolicus, assembly GCA_039655645.1. NCBI lineage: Eukaryota > Viridiplantae > Streptophyta > Magnoliopsida > Fabales > Fabaceae > Ammopiptanthus > Ammopiptanthus mongolicus. The sequence continues at coordinate 7,463,787 of CM077348.1, forward strand.
CGATGACCCGAACCAATTAAAAAATGATTAGTTCTGATTTTATTTTATCTTAAACCCGAACCAAATCAACATGTGAACACCCCTATTTATGTTGACAATGCATCAAAATTAAAGTCATAGGTTTATTATTTTATTTTCTCATTCATTAAACCCCGAATTTATCCAATAGACAACTACAAAAACAAAAACAAAAACAAAGAATCATCCAAATAGGATATGCTTTCTTTTAGCAAAGAGAGTATGTTATCTCTTTAGCAATCACAAGAATATGTTATAAAATCTAAACAAATTTAGAAACAGATCAACTACAGCCAATCACAGAACCCAAACAAAGCTATATATAACGTGTCATAATAAGCATAAATTTTACTTTCTTATAGAGTGGTGGCATTAACACATATTTACTCTCATTCCTTCTTTAGCAAGGCGTTTAACACAATTGTCCGATCTCGAATACGAGAGGTGGAGTGTTATGCATTTTTATCAACAAAAAAAATATCATAAGCCTACCATCCTGTATTTTATAAGAAAGTAAACCAAAAAAAAATGTTGACTAGCATAAAATGCACCAACAGTAAAAAATAAATAAAAGGAAAATGCTTTTTGTATGTTATTTTATAACTCAAATAATTAGCATTTATCTACGTGATAGAATTAGAATATAAATCTATAAAAAATAATTACAATTAATGCTCTAGCAGGAAAGTTATTATTTCGGCTGGTCAAACAACCAAGTATATATGTTACAAGTTGTCTAGCTCTTGGTCCCCCATGCCTCTATTTATACTATTTACTAGTATTTGATTGGTTATAAGGAATCAAAAAGAAAATTTTGTATAGAAAAGTGATGTATTTAATGTATTAAAAAGTTTTATACTTATTTTTCTAATACAAACTTATCTCATATTGATTCCTTAATCATTATCCTTGTGACACCGGTTAAGAACACCCTTACTACAATAGTCGAATATTACTCTTCATGAGTAACTGTCGCCGCGCTAGCACTTATCCAATCGGGGGGCATTCAATGTCCTTAATCATTCTTAGCTTAGACATTCTTAGCATTTATCATTAGCCGATTGTTTTCGTGACTTCCTACTTTTCCTCATCTGATTTACATCATCCCTTCCATTTCTTTACTCCGTTTCATATTTAATATATAAATTAAGAAATCATTATTTTATGGATAAATATATCAAAATATCTAGTAAAGAATTAAATAAATTATTTAACCAAGAGACATAATCTAGAAAGATATAAAATCAATTGAGAGTATATATGAAAAAAATGAAAAAATTATATCTTGGATTTATAAAATCCCAATTATTTTGAAACAAAAATAAATTACTAATATGATTAAAAATATGAAACGGAGGAGATAATTATTATCATTTGTCTCATGTTGCCAGGGTTGGGCTCGAGGACATACTCGGCCCAGGCAAGAAGAGTTCTCATTCTCGTGCTGGAGCTAATAGAAAAAGGTTGGGCATGAGTAAATACTCAGCCCGACGGTAACAATTAATTATATTAAATAATAAAAATGATATAAACATAAATAATGCATGTATAAGTGCATATAAATATAATTGTTTTAAAAAATAATGATGATTGACATATGCTCTAAAAAGACGTGGATAATAGTCTCTTCTTTTCACTTTCCGTCCTTCAAGTTTGAAGAAAATCTCAATACAAGTTTTGTTTGGGGTTGATGGTTACCCGGTCTTCGATGTTGAAGGGTGGCTCTCCTCTCATGGTTGGCTCCATATGCGGTAGAGACGGGCAAGGTATTCCAACACTTAAGTAAGCATAGGAAAGGAATGAAGGTAATAAATGTAGGTAGAGAATCAGCAAGACAGCAAGTTAGACACTTCATGGAGGGGATTGGAGCGAAAGATTCCTACCGAGTTCGTGTTTGCATTATAATTCATCCAATCCTTCTCAGCCATTTGCGTCTCAAGGGGTTTATTGCCATGAGTGTCCTGACTTGAGTCAATATTAGTAAAAAGGATAACTCATCAATAAAAATATAAGAGGTGTAAAGGTTGTTATATATATTTTATTTTCATTGAAAAACAATAATAACACAAGCACCTGTTGTTCAACACCTAAGTTTTGACCCTCTTTGATTAGGTCCTCTAACAATCTGATTATATACATAATTAATTATTATTAAAATCGATTATAATAGAATCAATTTTATATTTAAATTTATTTGTTAAAAAATAATTTTAGGATAATCTATTTCGTTTGGATTGTATAAAAAATCACTTTTACATAAAAAATTACAAAAATTGATATTAAGTTATTTGTATTATTTAATAATATTTATTTGATAATAAATTTTGCTGAGGTGAAATGGGAATGATGGTTTCAAAATAATCTAACAGCTTTTTAAATATATTTCAAACTTCTAACTTATCTAAAAATAAATTTTTTCCTCATAAAAATAATTATCTTACAATTTAATCAATTTTCTTAAACATATAAGTTTTTAGTGAAAAATATCTTTTATCAAGAAAAAATAATTTTGTGGATAAAATTTAATCTTATCCGATCACAACCGTAAAAAATACCCTTACGTAATTCATTTGGTTTGGGGTCAAAATCTAACAACTCATTACATCGCAACATATTGTAAAAGTAAAACCAATGTTAAAATATCTTTCCACACCAAGTATTTTAAAAAGAAAAACGCACATGCTATACCAGGTAGGGGTATGATTAGGGATGATGGATTAGATGAGAAGGACCCATTACCCATGTCTTGATAACCAGTTTTCCATTTATAGCCCCCGCTCCCTTCTCTTTATTCTCTCTACCCACTACCCTCTTCTCTATACTCACACACACGCACGCTACCCTTCCGCTTCCGTAAAAACCTATTTTTCTTTCTTTCTTTCTTTCTTTCTTTTTGCCCTCATAGATGTGGCCACCGTGGTTAACTTCCCCGCGCCGGTTCCAAACCACCGCACCACCATCTCCGTCATCATCACATTCTCGATCCCGCTCCTTCACCATCTCCTGCTCTTCCTTCAAAGATATTCAAAGCCTACTCCAAGAAAAACCCGAACCCGCTTCCTCCAAATCCTCCTCCCTCTTCCGCCGCGTCCGGATCTCCACCTCCGTCCTCCGCGCTTTAGGCTCACGCCCCTCTTTACTTCCGTCGCGCTCCGTCGTATTACCGCCTGGTCTCGACCAGGGCGTCGTCGTTTACTACACAAGCCTCCGTGTAGTTCGCCGCACTTTCGACGACTGCCGCGCCGTCCGATCGATCCTCCGAGGGTTCCGCGTCGCCGTCGACGAGCGCGACGTGTCGATGGACGATCGGTTCCTCGACGAGCTTCACGGGATCCTCGGCCGCCGGAACGTCACACTGCCGAGGGTTTTCGTCGGCGGAGCTTACGTCGGAGGAGTCGACGACGTCCGGCAGCTCTACGAGAGCGGCGAACTTCAGCGCTTGATCGAACGGTTGCCGAGGTCGAATCAGAACGGTTGCGATTGCTGCGGAGGGTTCAGATTTGTGGTGTGCGATGAGTGTAACGGAAGTCACAAGGTGTTTGCGGAGAAGAGCGGGTTCAGAAGCTGTTGCTCTTGCAACGCTAACGGCTTGATCAGGTGCCCTGAATGTTTCTTCGTGCTCCCGCGACACACCAAATAGTTTCCTCTTTAAGTTAGTTACTTACAGCTCACAACAACTCAGACAAGAGAAGAAAAAATAAACCGATAAATTAATTAATCATTTTGTTTATAAGTTATGAATGAACTAAGAGGGTAATATTAATATGTTATATTATTATATTTTATAGTCTAGAGAATCTTCCAGATTGAATGAATAGGCATGTCAATATTATATATATCTTCATGGTATTAGGAGCCAGCTTTGATCTTCAACATTAATGATTCACATGGAGAAGACATGTAATTGCAGCATAACGCACCTATGGTCTTTGTGCGAGGTTTCATGAGCAGGGAACAAAACTTTAAATTAGGTCATGCCAACTTTGCTGAAACTGATCAAATAGTATTCCCACCATCTCCTATTGCAAAATAATCATTGGGGTCTGTTTGGGGCAGAACCTTATACGAAGTCTTTGGAGGTGGGAACCATGTATGTTGGACATTGTTTAGGGTCTGGCCCGGTTCTTTTATTTGTAGCATAAATTTCTAATTGATTCTCATGTCGCCTACGTTTCTTGTTTGTACATTGCTCCAACTTGGTTGTCAATTTTCATTTAGCTTTAGTGAATATGGGAAAAAAAAGGACAATTTCAAAAAGTATTATTGAATATAATCAATGTCTCAAATCACAAAAAGTACCGGGACTCTTTTTTTTTTTTTGTTTTTTTTTGTTTAGTGTTACATCCAAATATCTGAGAATTGATATAAGTGAATAGAAATGATCTGACTCTCTTTGAACTCGCAAGTGTTACACTCTAAACAAAGTTTTTGATATAATTAACTTGACAGAAACCTAGTTCTCTTAGGAGGGTGAATCCTCTATTTATGTTGTTAAATGGGACAGTTACTCCTCCGGACACAATTGTGGTGTCAGTGTTACTGGACGTGGGAAATGTGGATGATTGTCCCTATTGTATTATGAAAGCACGTGTTTATTATGTTGAGGTTGGGAGCGTGAGTCTCTTCTTAATTAGATCGTGATATAGATACTCAGCCTATTTTCATTATTGATATAGCCAAGTTAAATTCATCAATAATTGTATAATTGATTTGGTTAAATTGGTTTTACATATTCAACCGATGTTATTCTCGGCAAACGACCGTACATACTTGGCTAATCCCAACTGTATGCTCACCTGTCTGGTTATAGAAGGTTTTGTCAAGGAGATCCCATCTAATCGTCCAGCCGACCTTAAAAACTTGGCCCATTTTCCACAAGTAGCCGAGGTTTATCCTCTATATAAGGGACTACCTACTTCGGTTAGCTGACTTTATATCCTCGGCCAGTACATATAGTTAAGAAATCGAAATTCATGGAATGGTTAGTATTGTTTCTTAATTATTATTATTATTATTATAAGCATTTGATTCCACTCAAATAAATATAAACTATCATCATGACTGGTGGGATTCATTGTGCATGTAAAATCAGAATGAAAATGTATATAAACAACAAAAAATAAGGTAATCGTGTTACCTGTGATATAAATAATCCCAGTGCCACTCAAGTTGATATTCTTCATGACTGCTCTTTTTATGGTAATCATGTTATTTGTACGAAATAAAATATTCATCGTCGTAAACAATAATTAATTTTCGTCGGAGGATCCAAACGACATTTAAGGGTTGTCCCCGTTCAATCATATTTTTTTCATATACAAGAATCAAGAATAAAACCTATGACCTTTTGCTTAAGGGGTCTTAACTCGTTACAACTCGAACCAATCACATGTGGTTGGTGATTCATTATAGTATTAAACAGTATTTGTGGTTGGTAAGAATAAAAATGGCAAAATAATGTATTTGCACATAGTATATGTATTTTCAGCCTTACCTAACACTTTGGTATTAGACAAGTAAATTTTACCAAGTATTTGCACATAGTAGAAGTGTAGATACATCTCTTATTTTCATTTTCTTTTCAGATTTTCATCTAAAAATAACTTAGATATAACTGGAAAAGAATAAATAAAATTGTCCTTATATAACTTGACCATATAAATATATAACTTGACCATAAAAAACCCCAACTCACACACTCCTATGTTAAAACTAATATTTTCTTAAGAGCATATTGTAGTTCTAAATTCTTTTTTACTTTAAAATAAAAACTATCATTCTTATAATTATAAAGTCAAAACTATACATTTTTCTGTGTATACACATAGCATTTGTCACTTTTGATTTATTTATTTTGTCTGATTTCTTCTTGTTGGGGCTGATGGGCAGTGTTAACCGTGGTGGTAGTTGTTCTCATGTCATGTTTAGGGTAACACGATGGCAACGGTGGAGGACCTATTCTCTACCAAAAATTAACCATTGATAAATTATCTAAAAAAATAAATGGTTTATCATTTATAAATCAATGTCTCACAATTGGCAGAGAATCCATCCTCCACACCAGGTGCATTTCATGAAAGATTAATTGCAAGCATATATGGCTAATGAGTTAAATTGATTTGGGGTCCCTATACTTTTTTCTTCCGGAATAAAAATAGATTCATGTCTCTCTATCAAGTTATCAACCCGTCATTTTTTTCTTCACCATTATATAGGGCCTGCCCTAGCACAAAGATATTAAAGCAAGGGCTTTAGACCTCAAAAAAAAATTATATTACTTATTTGTTTTTTTAAAATGTCAGAAAGAACTCGAAAGACACAAATCTCTCCCTTTTTCTTACTTCACATGTTTTAAAAAAAGAAACTCAAAAGTCAAAAGTCTCTCCTATCAGATTATCATCTCTAAGTCTCTCCCTCTAATTTCTATCAGACTATCACAGTATCAAAAGTCTCTCCCTCTTTCACTCTCTATCTCTGCAGCTCTACTCTGTCTCTCTCTGACTCTCTCTCATCAAGGCGCTCAAGCTCTCAATCACGGTGGTCGGTGGACGAAACGACGACGCGATTTCCAGTCACTGCGGCGCTGCGCAGGCAGGCGGTTGCGGGCTGCGGCCTCTCCTCCGTTCAGGGCCGACCTCTCATGCGCGCTACGGACTGTGCTACGGCCTCTTCTCTGCCGCTCTGCTCTGCGTTAACATTGTTTTAGCAATTTTAGCAATCAACTGATCAAGTAGCAGTAAATTTTAGGTCAAGTGGCATTTTAGAAAAATAGAAATTAACTGAAAAGGTAATTGTGTTATCACTGTTATGTGTTATTTATGTGTATTTTAATTCTTTATAATAAAATAATAATTAAATAACAAATTATTTTCTCCTTCTATTGTAGAAATTTTGTACCTGTTCCAGTGTTCTATTGTTTTAATTTTTTTTGTTTAATTTATTTTTGTGAAATATCTATAATCCATTGCTTTTATTATAAAATATATAAATCTCAACTCGAAAATTTGAATCTGGTTATTCAAAAATATAATAATTTTAATGTTAAAGTAATAATTTGGTCCCTATAGGTGTCACTTATTCTTCATTTAGTCCCTATACGTAAAAAAATTATAAAAAAGGTCTCCATACGTGCAACGTTACCCATTTGGTCTCTCCTGTTACCCTATCGTCTTTAATGACCCGTTAATTACTATGTATCGGGACTAAATGAAGAATTTGTGTAACGCATAGTGTAACACCCCGAAAACTACCAAGGTCACTTTCCTACAATTCTCCAAACTCATACAATCAATCTTAACCACAGACATCGATAATTACCCTTGACCTCCTAACTACTATTATGTCCCGATCAATACTTGACTTATGATAATTGTCTCACTTACTGAGATTGATCTTAAAGGTTCACATCTTATCAGTCATAACTATACTCCAACCAAACTCTCATCACTTCTTATTTATCCTACTGAAGGAATTATCGCAGTAGATACTACATTTACTCCTAACCAACCTTTCAAAGATTTTGGGTTACAAAAGTGACACCCGAAGGAGAGGGGTGTTACATATAGGGACCCAATAATTTAGGTTAAAGTAATAATCTGGTCCTTACATGTGACATGAATTCTTCATTTAGTCCCTATATATAGAAGTTAAGGGATTATTAGAGACGGCAAGGTAACGGGAGGGACCAAATGGGTAACAATTGTACGTATGAGGACCTTTTTAATAATTTTTTACATATAGGGACTAAATGAAGAATCGATGTCACCTGTAAGGACCAAATTATTACTTTGACCTAATTTAAAATTCATTTACTTTAAAAAGGCCTCATCCTAAAATTCACTTTAGGCCTCAATATGTGTTGGGCCGGCCCTGCCTTTATAAGTGGATATAGTATTGGGAAAGTAAAAAAAAGGATAATACTTTAATTAAGGCTATGTTTGGGAGGATGAAATGAGGTGGTTAGTAATGGAGTGAGATGACAAATGATAAAATTTGCAAATAAGTGCATACCGTTCAGTTAAATTTTTAACTCTTAGGATCCTTTTTTAAATATTAAATATTAATCTATCTATCACCAATGAATAATTTTTGTATGGGCACGTGCTTATTGGGTACAAAATTTTAAGATAACTTTAAAATTAGAGTAGTAAGGACTTTATTGTCTTTTTAAATTATTATTTTAATGACCAATGAATATTAATCAAGTAAATACTCTATCTGGTCTCTAAAATTGTAGAGTCATATTAACTTAGTCCCTCACATTATCAATATTCCAAAATGATCCTCAGAATTGCAGAAAGTTAACCAAATTCGTCCCTTCATTGATATTTGTATGGACTATAATGACATTAAGTTAGTAGTGTCAGGAATGCATTTGAAACTAAGTGAATAATGTTAAAGATGCATTTGCCAACGGATCCAAATGGAGGGACGAACCTGATTAACATTTTGCAACTCTAAGGATCATTTTGGAATATTGATAATGTGGGGGACTAAGTTGATACGACCCTATAATTTTAGGGACCAGATTGAGTATTTAGTCAATATTAATTTGATGGGAAATTCTATGGTACCCTTTAAGGTGCCATACCCGTGCCTATGTGGTTCAATCAGATTCTGAGAATTTAGTTTATTGTGATATTGAGATGACCATTTAATTGAGATAGAACATTTTAATTGGACATATGGTACTCAAACCCTCTATTTTCTAATGGTATCATAACAATACCATATTTGATTGGTTATGCCTAATATTTATAGTGTTTATATGAGATTTATTCATCAACAGTTTCCTGCTGAAATTTTGTCAATAAAGACATCTTCATAATAACCTTTTCAATCAATAACTCATTCAAAAGTAAGTACTCTAATCAAATCTTAATAAAAAAATAAATCTTAAAATATAATAATTGATTAAAATAAAATAATTTTCCTATATTATCTGAATAAACTAACGTGCTTAAGATAAAATATAACTATTAAATTATAATGAGTAAAATAACATAAATTATCCTGAATGGACATGCTATCCATTTCACTGCCGAATTATTCAGGTAATTGACCTAAGAAAAAAAAATGCATATATAAAATCTAAAATCATTAATAGCCTAACTAGTAAGGTATGGAAGCACATTTCGTCGACCACTCTCGGCAAGAATAGAGTATCCTGCTTGTGTAAGGTGCACAGCATCCCAGAACAGGTACTTCGATGGATCCTGACAAGTTGGGTCACGCACATTGCACACAGGACCCATTTCCAAGAGCCCTGTGCCACAGCATCCTTGAAGTGTTTGCTGAAAACCTTCACAAATTTATGGGCAAAAAATCAATACACTGTCGTGATGTATTTATATATCAACACGATACGTACAGTTTCAATTGAATTGAAACACCATTAATTATGAGCGATGACAATATATATCCATCCCTATATATTAATTATATTATTTTTTTTAAATGAGTAAATTTATTGTTATACTGTATTTATAGTGAAATTTACATATCGTCTATCAACGAGGAAACCTGATAATTGAAACGTAAGTCATAGAGAGTGTGGACGGAAGAAAACCCAATTCCATTCTCTTTTGATCTAAATATTATGCATATCATTATTTTCAATAATGTTAAATATCTCTTTTTATTTTCGTCTAAAATTTTTAATCCTATCTAATTAAATTTAAAAAATCCAGTTCCATGAAAGTATATTTATTTTAACATGGGAAAGGAAGAAAAACAAAATTGGGTGAAGTGTTACTTACCGTATTTGGTTGGAGTTAGGACCATATCCATAATGGGCGTGAAGATATCGAAATATGCAAGCTTGGCACCAGTGAGCATGGATTGCAGTAAATGAATATGGGACTGAAGCTTGTAGTTGTAGCTTTCAGAATCCATGTTCTGTTGGAGGTTACACTCACGCTGGAGCCAGTGCTGACTGGGTAAGATGCTGTTTATTGTCACTTGCAGTGGCAGGCACCCAATAGGAGGAAGACCTGATACCAGAATACGCCGAGCTCCTGCTCCGTACACTCTCTGCAAATCACCACCACCAATATTCAAACCCAATGTCTAGTAAATTTTGCTTTTGAAAATTTACATGTAATCACAAGTATTTAATTTTCATCTCGTGAAGCTTTGTAAAATTAATTAACTTGCACTTTATGTGGGAATGCTAACGAAAGAAAAGTTGACTTGTCTTGCAAACAATACATTTAATAAAGATAAGATAGAAGACACCATGACTAGATAAATATTTTACGATAATAATTTTTCTATTTATGAAGACAACTGAATATTTCATATATATATATATGATGTTACAATATGTAAGAATTAAGATAATTAAAATACAAACCTGAATGAAAGACTGAAGATTTTGGAGGAGAAGATCTTGATAACGTGAAATAGAGCCATATCGAATCATCCTGGCTGGTAACAAATATGCATTGTACAGCATATCATTAGTCCCAATACTGATCACAAATAAAGCATTCTCGATGATATTGTTAGCCTTTTCATCTCCAACAACTCTTCTTATCCTCTGTAAACTCTCTTCAAACAACTCAAATTGTGTGGACAAGTCCAAAACTCTAGTCAAGGCCACAGTATTGATATCCAATCCAGAACCCCCAGAGCCAAAACTAACCCCAGTGAGCAAATCTTGATCAGTGACAAGTGGGTCTAGATAAGCAGGTAACACATCCTTAACGCCTAGAATGTTGGCAAGGTAATCGGTTGCTATCTTCCCATTTGAGAACCTCCCAGTTGGGACGTGGTTTGGAAAGTCACGACCGTAGGGCAAATGGTCACCACGAAAGAGAGTGTTGAAGCGGTTATTATTGCCAGAGTCTATGGTGGAGTCACCAAAGGCGAAGATAGCTGACACATTGGAAGAGGCAGTGGTTGAGATTGGTAGAGAGAGGAACAACAGAAGAGAGAGGAGAAGGAAGAAGGAGTTGGCTTTCATGGTTATAGAAGCCATGGCCGTCTATGGTGTTATTAGGTATATTTTTTGCTTGAAAATTATGGTATGCTATACGCGTTCAGTGTTATATATATATATATATATATATATATATATATATATATTAGTTTGGGAACTATATGAAAAGTGAGAGGATTCATAGATAAATATACAAACTTTTGTTAGATGATTGGGTTTGTTTTGGACTCACATTTCCACGAGCGCGCAAAAAATCCTCTCAAAGGTTGACCATTTTGATTATGAACTGTAACGGCTTATCAGCTATCAGTAGATTTCAGAATTGCATGTTATATAGTTCACACTTTATAGGTCTCTTTGGATAAGTTTTTCTTCTTCTTGATTTAGTTAACACTTTTTAATTATTTTTATATTTTAAAGAGGCAACAAAAAAAAGATGGTTCTCATAGTAAGTATCTCGAAGCTCACACCTATGATAATGTGTGATTGATTGATGGTGTAACAAATTTAGTTTTACACTTTTTTTTGGTGGATAATTTTAGTTTTACACTAACAATAAATCAAAATGAAATTTTATATATATATATTTGACAAAAAATGAAATTCTAATTAAAAACCAAAACACTTGATTTTTTGGGGTGCAAAACCAAAGACTTAATTTAGTTTTTTGTTTTTTTTTTTTTTGCTGAAAGGGGCTAAACACTCCAGAAAACAAAGAAAATTACATAGAAGAAACTAGCCGGCGTATTGAGATCCCAATCATATATATCACGAAATAGATCCCCGAGATCAACCGGGGGAGACTCCACTAGATGAATTCTCGGCTCTCTAGTTAGATTTCAGTTCGCTAGTCAATCCGCACACGCATTGCCTTCCCGCAAAATGTGCCTAAATGTGATGCACCAATTTTTGAATCATTTGTGTTAGAGTATTTAAATATAATCAAATAATTAAATTTTATGTATATGTTGACTAATTTATAATTAGGCACAAATTTCGTCTACTTCCTTGGTCACATTTTTGCTCCATTTTTCCATACTTTTACAATGGGAATTCCCTAGTTTAAAGATTTAAAGATAAATATGAAAAAAAATTAAGTTTTATATACATCTTATTATTTATTTAATGATTTAAGGATAAATATAAAAAACAGATCGAAACTCAAATATTAATGATTTACAAAATTTGTTTAAATTCTAAAATAACCATCTCATTATATAGTTATGAGAGTAATATATACTAGCAACAAATTCTTAAAATATACTTTTCAATATATTCTCTATTATTCGGTGGATTTCATGTATAACTTATCAAATCTGGTTTTTAATACAATTAGTTATTTATTTAAAGATACATATGAAAATGGGATAAACTTATAAATATATCTTAATATTTATTTAAATATTTTTATATAACCAACCAAATGTTGGTCGAGTGGTAAGCATCTCAATCCCATAAGAAGAAGAATGCAAGTTCAAATCCTGATGATAGAAACTCTAGTTAGAAGGTTGTGAAAACTAAGGGCTAATTCTCTGCTCTAGTATAAAATGATTATCTTATAATTAAAAAACGGTTTTTTGATAATAACCATATAAGTAATATCACTTTTGGTGTTAAGATCAATTATCCTGAGTTAGGGATATGTACAATGGATTTTATAAGTTACAAAATATTGTTTGCAAAGATAAATGATGAATCTTCTATATTATTGTTGTTATTATCAAAGTAAGAAACCAACCTAAACCTTATAACCGACCTCTCGATAATGGATAATCAATAAGATATAACAGTTTTGTAACTACTCTCATCAACACTTACAATTATTCATAAATAGCTTATTATCCCTATGATAACCGCTAACCTCACACTATATTATATTATATTATATATATATATATATATATATATATATATATATATATATATATATATATATATATATATATATAAGAGAGAGAGAGAGAGAGAGAGAGGCCATGGCCCTCACGTATATGGCATGATACAACTCTGGACAAGGTCAGCCCAAATGAGATTATTGAACCCATTGACACTGGACAGATAGAAACAAATAGTGGGCAAGCTCAAGGAAACTCTAGGCCCACAAGAGTGAAGAAAGCTCCAGAAAGATTTTGAAGGATTACAGTCAGTGACACGTTGACAAGGGAATCACCTTTTTCGCATCAGCTATGCGTGTAACCAAATTCTGTTTTGTTTGTAGTGTGAACTTTGTGGATGGAAAGTGATATAAGAAAGGGAAATATTGCAATTGAGGTTATGCAAGAATTTGAGTAGAAATCTCTTCTTTCTATCTTCTTCTTCTTCATCTCTAATTTTGGAGCTTGCACTTGCTAGAAGAGTGACTTTCTGATACCTTCTTTGATCCCCATTTTCGGATGCGGCAACATGGCATCTCCTCCGTTATTGGACAGGACAATTGTAAAGGGGATTATCCTTTGTGACATTTCGGTTATTGTCAGAGTGTTAATAACTAATGATTAATTAGAAATACTAAAAAGAAAAGATAAAATATAAATTCTTTGGATAATTGAACTAGAAATCAAAAGCTAAACGCTTCAAATACATCTTCTGATACGGATTTAATAGTTTACCTTATCTAACTCTAATCGATAGGTTACTCAAGATAATTATTTTACATATTCACAAAGTTAAACCGCTACCCTATATCGAATAACATATAACATATAAGCTTGTTTGATCAAGATAGAAATATTTGATTAATGACCTTAATTATATTATTAGCTTATAACGTTTTTTAAGATGCTATTTGAAGTGTCGTTTGAGTTTATATTTTATAGCTTATTATTTTTTCTCTTATTTTTATTTTTACTATTTTAATTAAATTCCTCCTTTATCTTATCATAAGTAACATTAAAAATCTTAATCCCTAATTTCTCTCACATCTAACACAAGTTCCTACAGCAACCAACCATCACCCTCGCGGTTGCCGGTCTACCGACCACCACCCTCAATGTTGCTGATCTGTGATCTCCACACCCTTTGTTTCTATTATCTCATCTTTTAATTAAAATAATAAAAAAAATCTTTTTAAAATTTTTTTATATGATAAATAATTTTAAATAAATTAAAGTACTAAAAGTGATAATTATTTTAAAATAAATAACACATATATATGTATATAATTTATATAAAAAACACATAAATGTGTCCTTTTTATGTTATTTTATATTTATCGGCTAGTTCAACTGTTGATTTTATCAAATACTTCAAATCCAATCAATTATTTTATTCATTATCAGCTATAAGCTTATCCACTATCGGCTAACTTATCTGTTATCAGCAAGTTTTCAACAAACAGAGTCATTATGATAATTTTGTTAAAGACTCTAACTAATTAATTACCTATATAAATAATAATAATTAAGTATCACTAATTATAACCAATGCAATTCTTATTATTTTCTTTCGAAAATACAAAATAAAAATATGTGTATTGAAATATGCTAATGTCGCTAATAATAATAAGGTTAAATTGCACTTTCCGTTCCCTAAGTTTTTCATTTTGACGAAAATGGTCCCTCACATTTTTTTGATGAATTTAGTCCTCCTAAATTTCAAATGTTGCGAATTTGATCCCTACATTTTTTTTAATTGCACTTTTGGTCCCCTAAATTCATAGATTTTTTGCACTTTTGGTCCTCTATTTTTTCAAAATCCATGCTTTTCAGAGACTAAAAGTGTAAAATACCCACAATTTTGGGGGACCAAAAGTGCACTTAATAAATATGAGGACCAAATTCGCAACATTTAAATTTTAGGCGGACTAAATTTGCCAAAAAAAAATTGGAGACTATTTTCGACAAACTGAAAAACTCGGGGGACGAAAATTGCAATCTAGTCTAATAATAAAGAATATAATTTAAATTTAATTATATCAGTAACTGAGTAAATTAGAAAGTCTAGTTATTAACCACTTAAAAAAAAGAAAAGAAAAAGAAAGCTGTTATTAACACCCTGCCTTTCCCAAGTGAGTCGTTCTACTTCTACCACAGACTGACCCATGTTTTGAACCATCCCATTGGGCATTCCAAATCCCTTAGCCGAAAAAAGTGGTCCTTAAAAATAAGTTGCTTTCAAGCAGGCCCATCATTCTGTTCTCCCAATTCAACGAGCTTCAACATCTTTTATACACAACTTGGAAAATCGAAACTCATGAAGGAGAACAGGTATGGTTGCATGCTTCCCCTATCACCATCTTGGAAAAGTCTCGTACGTGGTAAGTAAGTAAGATATATCTATTTTTGATTTGATAAATTGTATTAAAATCTCAATTTACCAAATGATTTAGTTGTGATTATACCCTTATTCATTTTATTGAGAGGTTCACTCTAAAAGAGTCATATCATATTATTTTATATGACGAATGTGATGAAGTTGTATTATCATGTTCGAAGAACTTTTTGGTTTTAGAGAATATATTCTTACTTGATAGGTAAGAGAATAATTTCTCGGGATACGATCAGGAATCCCTTCCAACAATATTTTTTTCATACACATTAATTCAAGAATCAAATTCAATATCACGTACTTAAGGAATCTAAACACCTTCTATAGTTCTACTTGTGCCAACACATATGCTGGAAGAACTTGGGTTTTAAATTGTAGTAATGACCAAACTTATGTTATTGAAATATTTCTGTTAGAAAAACTCAAAGTGTATTTCTTTTTATGTTGTGGTTGGAGTGAATCTTATATGGGTACGTGCACATTGGGCGCAACCAATCAACTCGAGTATCATTTGAGCCGAAAACATTGGAGAAAATTATTTTAATTTATTTATTTGTTTCATTTATAAAGTCCTAAATTTGTAAAAATTTTTTAAATGTAGACATTTTTTTACCTACATATTCATTTGATTTGAAACTCATATTTAAATTTTCAGCAAAATCAACTGGATTTGTACCAATTGAATTAATTAGGCTTTTGATTTGCAAACTACATTGGCTGTTGCAACAAGTCTATCTATAAAGCCGAATGGGGGGGGGGGGATCAAATTATCAACTGCCCATGAATCTAACACTTCCAAAGGCAACATAGAGATATAGACAAGTAAAAATGGAGTATAAAAGCTAGTATGCATTTGCTTAAGTCACGTTTATAATAATTAACTCATCCAGTGATTATTCCCTAACCAACAATCATTGGACAAACAAAGCTCCAAGCTTTTGACGTCAAAAAATTGCAACAACAAATGAACATTCTTTTTAAACTATAGGATTCACAAAATATACAATGTAAGTGCTTATATCATACAGAATGATGAGGCTGAGTGCAGCACCTATTAAGTAACCGAAGCAGTGCATCTGCTTTTCTTCTAGCTCTCAAAGAACCATCAGCAGCCAAGCTTTGAAGAGAAGGAATACTCCTTGGATTTGCCAAGAGACGCCTTGCCACTAGTTCCCCTTCTTCTTTGCACAATCCTAGTAGAAGAGTTATTGAATTCTCCTTCCCTTTAACTGACCCAAATCTCAAAAGATCAATAAGAAGTGGCACCAATGCTTTACTATTCCTTATCTCTTCAAGCCCTTGAGAGTAACCTAAGAGCAAAGCAAGCACAGCTAAAGCATCATCTGTTATTCCTGCCTTATCATCCATCAACAACTCAACCAACACAGGAATTGCCCCAGCATTAACAATACTTGCTTTGTTAGGATTGTAAAATGCAAGGTTGAATAATGCAGTAGCAGCATCTCTTTTCCCAATAGGAGTACCTTCTCTCAAGAGTCCAACTAAGGCAGGTATTGCCCTTGGACGTGCTCCAATTTGCACTTTGCAATCATCTACCATAGACAAACTAAATATTGTTGCTGCAGCATTTTCTCTTGCCTCCATGGTCTTCCCTGATTCTAGCACTTGAACTATGTTATCAACTGCTCCAGCTGCCATGATCAAAATCTTGTTGTTTTCAAAGATAGAGAGGTTGAACAAGGCTGTCACTGCATGTTCTTGGATTCTTGGATCCTGAGATACTGATAGTGTTACTAGAAATGGAATAGCCCCTACCTCAGCTATGATTCTTCGGTTATCCATGCCAGTTTTCGCGAGTAAACGAAGTTCATATGCAGCTTGCCTTTGTGTATCAGCTGAACCAGTTGCCAATTTTCCAACTAGAAATTCAGCTGTCATTTTGACAGCATCTGATGCTGCTTTGTTTGCAGAAATATAATCAGTAGCATTTTCTTTCGAGTTCTTCTTGCTGTTGCTTGATCCCTCGGAAAGTGATGTTGTGGACTCATCCACTGGGACATTGTTTTCGTAGCACCATTGATGAACAAGACTCTTCAATGCATAGTTGGGTATTAGAGCAGTGTGAATTAGCCTTTGTCCACTTTTTGGGCAAGTGTGGTGCCCAGAGTTTATCCATTGTGCAATTGATATTCTATCATAAGTGTGCCCTGATGATACAATCACCGGGTCCCTCATTAAGTCCAGTGAAATTGGGCAACGAAATTCATCAGGAATATTAGGTGCAATAGACATAGATTGAGAAGATGAAGAACTATCGTGGATCATTTTATTATTATATAAAAATGCAGATAGTGGCTTACACTCTTCTTCATCTCTTCTGATTTCTCCATCTCTGAATATCATGGATTTGGAATAAGAAACCAGTGATATGAGATTGTATATATTGGAGACAACAGTTAGTCCTCCTGTGCCAGCTTGATTCTGAGCTTCAGCCTCTAACTTGGATATTTCTCTATCATAATCTGATGTGGTTCTCAAACCAATCCTGCTTAATATCTCTTCCAATTTCTCAAAATCAAGAAACCCCTTATTCTTGTTGTTTTGTAAACTATTGTTGGCCATTACTTGAAGAAGCTGTTCTCTTCGTTGAAGCTCTCTAGGATCAATGAGTAACTCAGCTCTCTTTGCCTGTTTGTGCAGAAGCTCCACTTGCTCCCTTACATCTGCTGTTATATTAAGCAAACTGAGAGGTAGGATATCAAATGCTCTTCCCATTTCCTTTACAAGCACATAAAATTTGTTGGCAATGAACTCTAACTGTACGAGACCCCAAAGAGAGCTTCCATCTTGGCACTCTTGGATCAAGACCTTCACTCTTCTTATCACAGAGAAGAGCTCAGTGAAACACAGGATTGAAGAAGGAGGAAGTGGAGTACATGTTTCTTGAATCTCTTCAAACAAAGACGAAAGAAGCTTGATCCTTCTTATCATGGATGAAACATTTCTTTTGTGTACAAAGGGAAACTTATCCACTGAGCCAACTTCATTGGATATGTGAATCAAAGAATCTAGCAAAGAACCTGTTGGTAACATCATCATTGCGGATAGAACATCATCCATTGTGGCTCTCACCTTATGAGGATGTTTCTGTTCATTCTTATGGTTGGCAAAATTAGCTTTCTACAAGGAATTGGATTACCCTAAGAGCTTCTGTATGGCATTTTTTTAAAAATTAAAATAACATAAACTAATTGTCAAAGAGACTACGTATTTAATTGATGAAATGCATGGGACCTTGACTTTCTATTTGTGCAGTTGGTGCAAAAGACAAGAAGAAAAGTATTGGAGGAGAAACTAGGATTTCTGAGTTGCTGCCATTTGGAGGATTTTCCTGGCTTACAAGATTAGTTATATTTTTTTTATTCAAACATGAATATATTTAATTATTGGGCTTTGTCAAACATAATTGTCAGTTGCCTCTTGACTTGCAGATAGTTATGTCCACATATGGACATGATCTTAAGGCTTGGCTCATGAGATCTCCAAATGAATATTTATTTCAGTGCAACTTGATATTTGATATATGTGCAGTCCAACAGCACCACCAACTAGATGCATGCCATTTCCTTTTCTTAATTTGTCGGTTCAGGAAAACTGATCGAGCATTATGTATAGATTATGACTCCTGGATCAGCGTAAACGGCTGATTCAGTGATTCTATTATTCTAAATCATCTTGCCTTCCCGCTACCATTTCTGATATAGTATTTCTGTTTCTTTCATTCTTTGTCGTTTCTGCAGGATCCATTTCATGCTCCACTTCACCGAGTGTTCCTCATTTATGCACCATATATAGATGCCAAAAGCCACAGAATGGTGATTAACAATATTGGGTTTGGAATTTACCATAACAAATTAGCAGTCCTTGTCCCCTAAGGACTCAACTTTCAGAGATAATACTATTAGCTGTAAAGTTCTTGGTTAAGCTAGTAACAACCATAGAAGAAGACTCACACGATCAATCTACAGTCAGACCAACATAAAGTGGCTCTACATGAAAGCATTATAAGGAATTCTTGAATTTTAAAGATTAAAAGGATTCCTTAACTTTCTAGTAAATTTTCTGAACATTTGTGGCTGGTTCCATGTCTATGTAGGTCACACATTTTGCGTCCTCCGGTTCTCTTACATACAATTCTTGTAATCATTAGTTGTCACAAACAAGTGAAGCTAACGTGCTTGGCAATATAAATACGTGTGTGCGAGTGACAAAAATAGGCAAAATTATTCTAGGCACCCTTTGGATTATAAAACTAATAGAACCTTACCTGAAATATAATATCCTTGACTCCTAGCAAGAATATAACTTCATATAAATTTGAGGTTTCGAATAAACTACCCGAATTACTTGATATGTAATTCTGTGAATGAGACAAGAAAGTAGCCTCTTTGAACTACTGATCCAAATTCTCTGACGTTTTACTCTTTTCCATCTCAAATTATCAGCTTGGGGCTCTTATCAAATGCCACAGTTTGTTAAATTCAAATTCAACTCGTCGTATACATATGAAGGGGGGGATCCAAGTTAGCTACTTTTAGATATAGGATGTGTTTTCAGAATTTATATAGATTCTGTGTCACATTAATTATAATGTTACAAATATTATAGTTAGAATAAGAGACAGTGATGTCCAAAAGAGAAATTCTTGTATAAACCTAAAGTATTCAAATTAGGTGTATTATGTTAATTATATTATTCATTTATGGATGATTATTATAATTAATTAATAATTAACTATAATAACTTATCATAATTTATGACTGACTCGGTGCATCTAACTTAAATATTTTAGGTTTATGTAAAATTTCTCTTGCTCTAAGAACATATAAGAATTTCACCGTTATTAATACATTTTATCCCCATGAGGCAAAAGCTGAAACTGAAGATAAGCTTCCAATCAATAATCTTTTTTTTTCTTGGGTACATTCCAAATCCTAACTTCAATGCAAGCTATAAGATGTCTCAACCTCATTGCTTCTTACCAACATGTGGTTGGTCCGAATGGTAACAAGCTCGGACACCTTAAGCAAGTGGTTAGGGATTCGATTCCTGACTCTTTTGTATGGAAAAAACCTTGTTGGGAGAAGTTAGCCCTTCGATATCGTCCAATACCTCATGATATTAGTTTTCACAGTTACGTGCAGAGGATATCATGAGAAATCTCAACAAACCTCATTGTTTTGTTGTTTTAGGCCATATTTCCCTTGGATCAAGCATACTTTTGGAATTGCAATACCCAATAGCGGTCATGCTTACAATTGAATTGGGCTTGAACTTAAAAGGCACCAAGCCTCGATCTAAATATAGTTAAGGGCAATGTATTAGAATAACTGAAATTAACTTAATTTGAAAAGTTAATTTATGGTAGACATTTGTTTAAGTTATTATAAGTAATTTTTTACTTATATACTCAATTGATGTAATACTTAACACTTAACATACATTTTTCACATTTTGGATTGGACATCTAAGAAATGAGGTTTGTATGATTAGACATCTATGAGTCGCTTGATATCAAACTAAGTTTTGATACCATATCACAAAAACTCAATCTAATTCTAAAACAAAAACGAACTCATGCGAGAAAAGTCGTTGAGGTCATTATAAACTTTTGGGCATTACTTTTAATACCTCACTCGTATCAATTCTTACCTCCCTTCCCCATCTTTTTTTAATAAAACCCATAAATACTCTTATCTTTTTTACCATTATACAAAAACTCTTTCACTCCTCAAATACTTCTTTTCCTACCCCCAACTACATTCACCCCACCCCATTTTCTTCCTTCTCCCCCCCATTCCCCGTAGAACACTCCCCAGCCCTCCTTCCTCCTTAAGTTCAGTCTCATATCCCCTGACTTTTCCCCTTCCCTCCCCACTTCACGATCCCCATTTCCTCCCCACTTCACGGAAGAGTCTGGTAGCAGATGGAGCGGCTGTGAGCGACGGATGGAACGACTGTGAGCGGCAGACAAAGCTTCTGAGAACGAAAGGTACGCAGTATTCCGTAAGCTTTCAATTTTTTGACAAAAATTCACTTAAATTTGAGAAAGGGGGTAATAAAAATTCAAAGAAGTATATGACTTCAGTTCAATTCTTAGTGATCTCTAATTTTCTTGCTTAAAATAAATCTCTCATTTTCCATTTATCTTATCAACTTTACATATTTTTGTTGTAATAAAAAAGGTCATCACACTTAGGTGTATGACTATATCTCAAGAGTTGCTCTCACCTATCAGGTGAGAGAATACTCTAAGAACAAAAAAAGTAGTTATTTTTGCAAGTGTACAAAAATATTAATATTTATACAAAAACTTTTTAACATATCTCATAACCAAACTCCTTGTCTTTCCTTTTGATCAAAAAAATAACCAAGCTATTTGTAATTTTTCAATTCATTAAATAACAAAGTGAATGAATTTGTTTAAACTAGACAATTCAAACTATGCACAATCTTTTCACAAGTGTGACGGTCATTTTCTTAACAACAAAAGAAAAAAGACGAAATAGTTTGTGCTGCTCATTGATCTGGAAAGTAGTCAATGGACTCATCATTTTTTTTTTTTAAATTTATGCTTTTTCACTTTTACAATTAACCTTACTCAAACAACAAGCACCATTAATATATTAATTAGGATTAGGATCAGGAGTGATTCTGAGATATGAAAAGGGACAATTTATGCTTTCTCAAGTCTTTAGCCCACTCTATGGTAACTTGGGCTTTCATCAATAAACAGTAATGTCTGGTCGCTTATGTTTCCCCCTCACTGATTGAACAGAAAGATGCTCATACTCGTTCCCCAACCAACTTGAGGTAGCTCAACAAGTGCCTCATCCATGTACCACCAATTTTAATCATTGGATATAATACTAAAGTAATGAGTGGTCTAGATTTGTTGATCCAAAGAAACAAAAAAAATGAAAAAGACTTTTTTGCCCATCATCCCTTCCATCCGTCGTCTGACCATCCTACCCAGGAAGAGGAGAGGCATCACAGAGGAACCTTGGAGCTCCGACGAACCCCTGCATCACCATGACCATCACCAACAACATCACCCCTTACATCACCATAACCATCCCAAACCCAGAATCCTCATCTTCTTGTGATCTCGATCTGGCTCCTTCAAGGCCTTAATGTCCAATGCCACCGCATATGGAACTGCCTACACCTTCGCATGGCAGTTCTACACTTGTCGTACCGTCCTTCGTCGTCTCCTTCTCCGATCTTCTTTGAGGAGAGTCAGAGTGGTCCAATCTTTGGAGCGAGTGAACTCGCTTTGCCGACCTCGTTGACAGTGACTATGCGATACATCGTCAACCACCATCCACGACAAGGTCCCTAAGCGGCTCATCATAGAACCACCATCCTCGCCGCCCCCCCATAAACCAGATTCACCACTAGGTCCGTTTTGTAATGGCTTTTGCGTGAGGCGGCGACACTGTGGTGATGGTGACTGGCGCGATCACGAGACGACGACGATGGTACCGTTCGTCTCGGAGGAGATGGCGGTGGCTGATGATGGTGGTCGAGGGTGGTTGAGATGGGGGTGGTAATAAGGGTAGGGAGAATATGTTAATGAGAAGGATAAAAATGGGTTTTCATATGAGTATTTGGTGATACATGGATGAGGCACTTGTTGCTAGGGGTGTTCATCAACCGATCCAAACCAATTCAAACCGCAAAAACCGAACCGAAAAACCGAAAACCGAATAAACCGAAAACCGAAAACCGAAAAACCGAAAACCGAAAAAACCGCTTTTTTTTCATTGGATTGGATCGGATTTCGGATCCCCTAGTGAAAACCAATCCAATCCAATCCAAACCGACCTACTATATACATATACTATTATTTTTTAAATTATAGTACTACTCATACTTAAGCATTGTTTTTCATATTTTTATGAACGAACACTCTCATTCTCTTTAATATTTTTGTTGGAATTGTCAAATACTAGATGTATTGGAATGTATATAATTATTCATGTACCTAGGAATCAATAGTTATTCATTTACTAGAAGATTTTATACATGTACTTAGGAACTAGAACTACATTAATTCTAGTATATATAGGTTTAATGTTGGTTTTCGACTTAATATAACTATGTAACGATATATCGGTAAAAACCGAATTATCCAATCCAATCCAAACCGCATTTGATTGGATTGGATTGGATCGGATTTTTTTAAGTAAGCAAACCGATCCAATCCAAACCGCAAGTTGTTTTCATCTTTGGATCGGATGGTTTTTTGGCTCAAAACCGATCCAATCCAATCCGCGAACACCCCTACTTGTTGCGCTACTCATGATAGGCATCACCAACTTCTTGGTGTGCTCTTTAAAGAAAGTAAGATTTTCCAAAAAAGCAAAAATAATAGTAGAGAGAGGAATCGATGCATCACCACTCACTTGCCTATCTATGACCAAGTCAAGCTAGGTCCAATATGGTACAGAGTATCAGAAAGTCAGAATTATGAGCCCACCTACCCTTTCTTTGTTATGTCCATTCTCCACATCCACATTTTACCCCCTCCATAAAATAAAATATTAAAAAAAATGCTAGCAATATTTTCTAACATTTTTTTAATACATTCTTTTTTATTGGTTGAAATTTATGTGGTTCCTACTTTAATTTTGTAGGATCCACATGAATTTTAACCAATAAAAAAGAATATATTAAAAAGAGAATATAGAGAGTGTATTATTGGAATTTTTTTAATATTAATAATAAATAGAGATAGGAAAGTGGGACTGTTCTTCATCACCAATCATTCCTGGGCCGGCCCATTTTGCGGAAGCTAATAGCCGTAATTCCGTGATCCACTCGTGCGCGTGTGCTTCACCGACCGTCGATCTTAATCCAACGGTTCATATGGAACCTCCATTCCCCCCCCTCCCCCCAATCCCCATCCCATTCATATATTTTATGTTTGAAGGGAAAAGGACGCGCATTAAACAAGTGGGCTCTTGTATCTGTGAAGTAAAGAAGTTGGAGTGTGGATGCATTATCATCTTCCGTCGCTTTCCACTCTCTACCGCTACCACCTGGCACTGGCGGCAAGGCCTATCCAACGTGACATTTTCTCCTCCCCATTTTGTTATGGAAGTAATAGAATCTCGTTAGATGATGGATAATCTTTATCATAAGCAAATTTAAATAAAACATATATATTAAGAAAGTTAGTTAATCTCATTTAATATTATTAATAAATTAAGTATATTATCTAAAGTAATCTTCATAAAAAACTTTAATTTTTATTAAATATATCTCACATTGAATTATTAGAAACACAAAATTGGTATTAAATAAAAGATATTTTAAAAAAATTATTATTAAATAGGATGAAAGTAGTTGAAATTTGTTTATATATTTGACCAAAAAATTTGAGACTTAAAATAGCTTAAAGCCTTCTTTATCAAGGGATCAATATTTTCTTTATTAAGATGAACTTGTGATAAATAATGTTTGAAGGATATAATTATGCATTATTTATTTAATTATTATTTTTTTATAAATTTAAAATAATATCAAAATTAAAAATGAATATTTTGTTACAATAAAAAGTGTTACAAAAATTAACCATTTCTATGACATAAAGAAATATTTTTAAAAATTTATTTAAAATATCAATAAATTTAATTTGAAAAAACTTGCATGAATTTTTAAAAAAAGACATCTTACTTTTATATTTGTTTTATTTGCCTATTTTAAGATTTTTTTAAAAAGATAGTACATATACCCCCTAAACTTTAGCTCATTTGTAAATAGACACTTTCAACTATTTTTCTTCCTAATTAGTCCTTAAACCTCTACTGTTGGTGTAATTGATTCTTCAACTATTTTTTTTGTCCCAATTATTCCTTAAACTCGTACTTGATTAAACATATAAATATGAATTTGTTAGTTTATCAAATATTTTCTTGCCTCAACTAGCTCAATTATTTTAGGAAAAATACTAAATCCACATAAATTTCAAATATCTAAAGTGGTATAAAATTATTAAATTACTTTTTGTATATATACTAAAAGTTAACAGAACGATTGGTTTTACTAATAGTAGGAGTTCAAGGACTAATTGAGACGAAAAAGTAGTTGATGGATCAATTTCACTAATAGTAGAAGTTTAAGGACTAATTGTGAAGAAAAAAATACTTGAAAGTGTTTATTTGCAAATGCGCTAAAGTTTAGAAGGGTGTATACACTTTTCCCAAAAAGATTAATAATTGCACCTAAGACTATCTACAAAATTTTTCCTAGTTAACCTTAGACACCTTACTTTTATATATAAAGATACCTTACTTTTATATTGGTTTATTTACCTACTCTAAGATTTAAAAATAATAATAATAATAATAATAATAATAATAATAATAATAATAATAAGTATTATTGAATTTATCAAATTGCCCCTAAGACAATCTACAAAATCACCCCTAATTAACTATAGACTATTTTACTTTTTTATAGCATCAACTTTGGTGTGAGGAAGTCTCCTAAAGATAATTATCAAATCTTTAGTATGAGGTTTTATACTCGTACTATTTTTTTACAGGCAAATATTAATATTTGTTAGATTTGTTAGAAATGTTAGTGGGTGGAAGTTGAACCCTCTCCCTCCTTATCACTTCACTCCTTAATGCTTTCACCCCGACCACCAAGCCAACCTTATATCCCCTCTGGTACTATTTTTCTTAATTACCTTTGGTAATACTGTAAATAAGATGTTATTTTATGAATCTTTAGTATATGAATTTGAACTTTCGAATATATGGATTCCTTCATATAATAGTAAAACTTTTGAATCGAAGGATTTCTTCATCTAATATTAAAGCCAGATTTGGCCAGGCTTGACAAGAACGGAAATTAATGAATTCATGATGAGCACATGACTTTGCTATTATGCATGCTAAAGACAGCAATGTTCCAAACTTTCAAGTGTTAATTTGTTTGGGGGTAACTCCCCTCCAAAATTTAGCTTATAAAGAGAGGGTTGTTTTAATTATTATAAATGATTTTTGGCTCATATCGTCAACCAATATGAGACTTTGACACTTAACACACACCCCTCACGCTTAGAAGGGGATCCCAACATCTGGAGCGTGAAATATGTAGAAATGGACATCTACAGGTGACCTAAAATCGTGGTAGGTTCTGATACCATGTTAGAATAATTGAGTTTAACTCTACTTCAAAAGCTAGCTCATAAAGGGAGGGTTGCACAAGTTATTATAAATGGTTTTTGGCCTATATATCCTAAACCAATATGGAACTTTGAGCCTGATTGACAAAATTAGCTGTTAGCGGATAAGCTAGCTGATAGCGGATAGCGGATGAGGTAACTGATAGCGGATAGCGGATAAACTAGCTTATTTTCATGGAAGTATTTAGTAAAACTAGCGGTTGAACTAGCTGAAAAATATAAAATGACATAAAAGGACATCTTCATTAATGATTTTACATAAAAGAGAGGGAAGAGAATAAAGGTAGAATTAAATGAAGAAAGTAAGGATAAAAGTGGAAAGAAAAATAAAACGCTATAAGTTATAAACTCAAACGCTATTTCAAGTAGCGTCTGAAAAAAATGCTATAAGCTCGTGAAAAAACGCTATAAGCTCATGACAGAGACGCTTACCAAACGGGACTACTTTCTCATCCGCTATAAGCTCGTAGAAGTAGCATGCCAAACAGGCTCTTTGATACTTAACAAATGTACATAGTTAAAATATATTTACAAAATTTTAAACAATTCAACATAAACCTGGTATTACATTTCATAAATCTTAAAACTTTAAACTAACAAGTGAAAGTTTAGAGCAACTTTTTTTATCTTCACCGAAAAATCTTCTTAAAGTAAGGGATATTTTTATGTATACATGGTGAATCCATTGCTTCTTGCATAAATTAATAAGAATATGTAATTTGTTTGATAAATATTAAAGTGAATACCCCTCCCCCACCCACACTCTGATTTTCTTCTTTTAGAAATAAAAGAGAAACTCATTTTGGTTTACTATGCATGTAAAAAAGGTTTTAATTTGATGTGGTTAAATTTGACATGCTCATTTTGTTTCCATTTGCTTCACCTTAAATTATTTCCAGTTTCAGTTGTTAGAAAGCAACTAGAATTGAAAAAATAACAACCGAAAAAACGAAAGATCTAATAATCTAATAATAGAAAGCACAAAACAACATCTCAATAATATTTTTTTTTGGCTCCACTATGCTGTACTGAAGATTCCGAACTACATCTGAAGTACTCAATTTGATCCTATTGGCTCCTTCTTGTGGCCATACCTCTCTCTCTGCGAAGGGATAATTTTACTTTTATAGAGAACATTTCTTTTCTTCAATCAATCAAAAACATCCCTATCTTTATTAATGAACTATCATGTCTGACTTGAAAACTGCCCACACATACCCATTTTCCACATGAATCAATTATTTGGACCTACTTTTGCTCACCCTATTTGAATGAATGATATAAATGAGAAATATATGACTAGAGACAGAGAAACCAAAATAACAAATAAATAAATAAATTTGTTAAAACCAGATAAAAAAAAATCAGAAGCTAGTTGCTACCTTGTAAAATCCTTTGCATGAGATATTCAATATGTGTAGCTGAGTTGGTTCCGCAGGCTGAACTTGTGGAGAGGAATACGGTTCAAATCTCACAAAATACATTCTTGTAGAGGGACGAAAAATCTTAACTGTGATTAAGCATCCGAACGGAGATTAGTACCATAATGGATCCAAAGGATCTAAGTTTGTAGAGATATTCGGTGGTCCCATTGAAAAGGCAAAGACCATAATTACGGTGGTTCAACTAAAAAAAAAAATCCTTTCCATGAGATGAGATGGTAAATATTTGATTTCAAATTCCACCTTCCGTCATTTAAAGTTACATAAGCTAAACATAAAGTGGCATTCCCCCTCATCATATGTAATAGGTGAGTACTGTTGGTCTATGTTTATTTTTTTTATGAGTGAGACAATTATTAGTTAAAACTTGTAGACTTTTTCATGTCAGTTACTTTTAGATAAAAATATAAAATATAAAATGCAGTGAAAAAGACAGGAGTGGCCCATGCAACTCTCGAACCTGCGACCTGAGCTAATAGGCCAGGAAATGTGGTTGCCCTTAAATAGGGATACAGCAAAATACCTATAGAGAGAACCATACATTGAATTTTATCTCAACATAGGAAAGTGGATGTGAATGATTGAAAGCCATGAAGGGATATGAACCCCGCTCAAGCTCTTCTTGTGCAGCCTGCAAGTTCTTGAAGAGAAGATGCATACCCAATTGTATATTTGCACCTTACTTTCGCTCAGACGAGTGCAAGAAATTCGCCAAGGTGCACAAGGTGTTTGGAGCCAGCAATGTGAGCAAGATCCTCATTGAAGTGCCAGAGGAGCAGAGGGAGGACACTGTTAATTCACTGGCCTATGAAGCAGAAGCAAGGCTTAAGGACCCGGTTTATGGATGCATTGGTGCCATAACTATATTGCAAAGGAAGATGGTGGAGCTTCAACATGATCTTGCCATTGCTAAAGATCGTCTTGCTCGATATGCTGCTGCTGCTACTACCACACCTTCCACTGATTTCTTGAACAACCATGTTAACTTGCCACCCTTCCCTGACTTCTTCACATGCAGTGATTTCAATGACAGCTTCTGCCACAGCTCTTCATCTCAATCATTGAGCCGACATGAAACAACAGTGGATGATCTCATTCAAATTCCATATATATTTTAATGTTATGATCTCCCCCCCCCCCCCCCCCCCACCCCCTCTTTGTCTTCCTTTATCAATTAAAAGCTAGTACTTGTTGTATATGCTAATAAATAACAACTCATGAATGAATTGGTCTGAGTTGAAAGCTTTTAATTTCAGAATTCGTATACTATTATAGGAGCTAGGACCTACTGGAAAAATGATGATTTTGTTGGCCTTTTTGGTTTTACTCATATAGTTACATTTGCTATAAGTGGATCGTGATTTCTTATCATATAATTATACGACTTTTATTTTACATATGAAGTACCATGATTGGTACTACTACTGAGGAATTGGTATGTAGTCGATTTGCAGGGTTGCTGAGAAAATCTGGTTTGTAGGGTTAATAAGATAATCTGGTAAATTTGGTTTCACTTTTGTAATGGTAGAAGGATTTTCTCCGTGGGTCTTCTCTAGCATAAACTGGGCAAAGTGACCATGAAATTTGTTAGGATCACGGAAGCCCAAACCACCGGGATTAGAGTGGATTTGACATTACATCTTTATTCAAAACCTTAAGGTATTAGGTTTATGAGTCTTGTCCATTTATATAACCTTCAATTGTCAAGTTCTTTCCAAGGTGAAACTACATCATCCATATTTTACACACACTTTCAGTTCCCAACAAAATTATATATGCTCCGTTGTACATGTTCTGATCAGTCTCTTTTCTCCTAATTCAGATGATCTCTGATGACCTTTGTTTGGTTAGTAAAGACACGGCCCTGGCAAAAAGGAAAGAGTCTTCAAATGTGAATCCAGATCACCTGGTAGTCTTGACCCATTGGTGGTGTAGACTGTAGACTAGAGAACCCTGAGCAAGCGAGCATTCATTGCCATTGCCTACACGTGTGAGACACAAGGACGGACGTACTTGTTGAATAGAGAGGGCTCTAGCCCTACCATCTTTTTTGTTATATATATATATATATATATATAGTTTGCTAGTATAAATTGAATTGAAAAAAAAAATGACTGAAAAATTTAATGTAAATTCAATTATAGATAATTATTTTCGTGACACGCAAGGAAAGACGTTTTGTGTTTTTTTATAGAATATTAATGTAATTTATATTTGAAACATATAATTATAAATAAATATTTTATATAAAATTTGATAAACATATATTTGTTAGGAGAACTTTAATTTTTATATTTAAGTCCTCCCATTATTCAAGTCTGGTTTGGTCCCCCGTGAGACACCATTCTATACAACGAAAGCAGCACTAGCTAGTTGGTTCTTGCTTATCTTTGAACGGTTACTGCCTAAGGCAGTGGGTCTAACCGTACTGTTTTATTGGAACATGCAGCACCGATTATGATCATCACTGAGTAATGAACCCCACCAATGGTCCTTAAGCTTTATCGGGTCATTGGAATCCAAAGACTGAGAAGGTCTTGGATAGACACATACCCTATCCAACACCTCATTCTTGGACACAGTTAATAAATGATGGACAACAAATTAAAAAGCTAACGTAAAAATAATATTAAAATTCTATCTTCCCTTTCATTCGTCCCAAACCATTGCCCATTCTCTGACCACTGCACCACCATAGCAGGCCACCGCCAACAGCCTTAACGCCATTGTTAAGCTCCTTAAATTAAGTCCACTTTGTTTGCAATTGCTGTTGGTTCCCCAGCATTTTGATTTTTCAGAAACCCTAGAGAAAGAGAAACCTCCGTGTCCATCTGGGAATAGTTATTGTAGGGCTTAGTTTAGTTGTACTTGTACCCAAATGTAAGTAAGCAGCTTGTGTTAAATTTAACTAAATTTCATTTTTGTTTCTTCAGTTCTTGCATTCTCTATTTTCTTTTATTGGGTTGTTTAGAGTTCAGTCATATTCTTGGCTTGACAGTGAAGAGTTTGTTAATTGTTCTAATCAGTTGTAAAATAGGGAGTTGTCTTGGTCTTAGGTGATTGTGCAAATGGAAGGGGTGTTATTGAATTGATTTTATCATTCATTCATATTCTCACGGATCTCTTCTTAATGAAATCCAATGTTGAATTGCAAATTTTCTTACTGGTCAAAGACTATAGCTCTGAAAAATTTCTCATCATCTCTGACCAACACACCATTGGCATTGAGGAGACCAATATGTGTTCGTTGATGGGTGGAGAGGCAGCTTTGAGGTTCCTTCGAAATGGATGGTGAGAAAGAGAATGATTAACGACCATTACAAGATTTGGATGAAATTTGGAGTTTCGGATCCAAATGGGTAATTGTTCATCTCACCCCGGTCGATTGCCACCTTGTCCGTTGGTCGTCGTCCTTTTAGTTAGGCAGCAGAAATGAGTTTTTTTATTTTAAAATAATTATGTTAAATTTTGATGTGTTATCACTTATTTATTGACTGTGTCGAAGAATGAGGTGTTAGTCATGTGTCCATCCAAGATTTTCTCCTAAACACTAATGTGAAGACCAAATATTTTGAAGAGTTTCAATATCAACAAATTTTTTTTGTATCATTAGATTTTACACTCGTTTGGACACCTCTACTTTTTATGGGAATGATATTGGATATTGTTAGAATAAATATACAGTATATAGATATAAATGAAATATCAACTGAATATCAAATCTATTGATACAAATAACGGGATTTAAAAATAAAAATATGCCACTCAAGCTACATGAATCATCTCTTGCACTCCCCATGTTGTCTCACGTACTTCCAAACACACCGCAAACCATACTTGAACTTACCTTACTAATCGATTCCATCTTTAAGGCTGTTGATATGGCTGTTATTGAATTAACAACTTCCGAAATTGAAAATGCATATTTGATATCGCTTGAATACACATGCTACCGACATGAAGTTTCATTGCATAATGTATACACCTTAGAGGCTTAGACCAACCAATGTCAAATGATTACATAAATCTTTGTGCTATACAAATATTTTATATTTTAAAAGAATCATGTGTCACTTGCTAATTTAATGCCAACAGATATACTAGAATCTCTAATCTCTTCCCTTTGTCAAAAACAAAATGAATTCTCCGAAAGAAAATTTTGCAGACCATTTCTATTCATCCAGCTTAAGGTAGCTCATATTCTTTTGGCTTCTAATGTGACAACCCTCAACAGATTTAAATGAATTATACAAACGTTTTGGGAACAAGATTAAATATCGGAGTTAGTTTTCTAATCAAGTTTCATCTATCATCATCATTAGATTCATTACACGGGTGAATATACAATCACTGAAAGGATAACACAGGCAGTGACCTATTACATATCAGTATCATCAAATTACAACAAAATATGCTAATCCTCCACTGTTCATAACGCAGAAAAGATTTAAAATAATATGGGAAACAGAGGCAAGAAAAAGAAGAAAGATAAAACGATGGATACAATTAGATTGTACAGGCACATCAGCTTCAAAACCTTTAAATTGAAACCACAACCAAACTCAGCGAAGACAATCTTTGCAGAGTTAGATACAAGTTTGGCTTTCATAGAGAGTAATGATGTCCAAACTACACTGTACTTCTTCCACGCATGAACTTTATCAAACTTTGGATTACATCTTCCCTGTTTCAAGATAAGCACAATTCTTATAAGAAAGTTTGAAAGTACAGCAATCTTACCAATGTGTTACAAGAGATAATGTTGGACCTGCACTGCTTATGAAGTACGTATATACACGCACAAACATATAGCACAGGCACCATCTTCCATTTTTATATATTTGGTGAGTCTTCCTTCACAGATGCCTAATGTCATGGAGTACTTGGGGGCAGGGGAGGGGAGGGTTGTCTCACAAGGAAAACAAGAAGAATGACGTAAGCGATAGCAAGTTGTTAAAGTTCTTCATTTGAATTCTTTTGAGCTACATACAGGGTCTGAAATGTTGATTGAATAGGCTAGCCAATGTGAAGTTAATAGAACTTACTATGATGATGGGACTTTAATTCAGAATTTGAGATTCATAAAGCTTGCTCAAGTTTGGTATGTCAGGTTGGGACGCACTCATAGTTCAGCTAACAACAGATGGTATACTTGAAGCCTTTTTCTTACCCAAACCCATGGTTGTTGGTATATAAATGTTTCATGCACCATTACTTCAGCTTAGAGTTGGGAGATATAACAGAAATTGACAAAAGAGAATGCCTGACAGAAAGTGTCACTCAACCCTTCAAATAAAAGAATCTAAAAAGCTTCAATTTTTAATAATAAATTAATAATAATAACAACAACACGTAAATAAGAGAACAAAGGCAGAGAACTATGCAGATCCTAATATGTAGAATATCACAATTACTTAATACTGGCCCAACCAGTCAACCAAAATATTACCCAGCCAGATTGCTTAAGAAATTAGATAGCAGTGGAGGGTGGTTGCATTCCCAAAGGTATATATAACATCATTTTGCCACTAAAAGATAACAAAGAAAGAGTAGGATATATCAAGCTCTTCTAAGCACTATCTTTGGTATTATCTTATTTTAAATCCAAATGAGCACGCACAAAAAATAGACCATTTTAGCATGATCATCAATTTCCCTTCTCATCTCTTTTGACAGTACATTAGTAACTGAATGATAGGCAGCAAACAAAAATACCTGAAACTGGTCATAGAGGAATGAACAAGCTCACAAGTCACAAACAAAAGCTTCAAAATGTAAAATCAACACAACTTTCTCGTATTTGAGATTTACAATGCAATGGCAATTCATTATTTTCACTGGAAAAAAGGCATCTTTTGTTCATACATTCATTTCATAGGTTAAGGATCGGTGAAATAAGATTACAAAGATGAATTGGACAAAACATTTGGCATTTCCTCAATGTTTGTCATGACTAGCCATAGCTTTAATTCTCCATAATTAAACTACAAAAGTAGATGCTTTGAGAAGAAAGGATCTAAAGGAGGGTTTAGTGAAATCTAGATACATACTTGACTAGAGAAGAGGGTAATGAAAGTTGGTGCCTATATATTTGGGGAGCTTCATTCATTTTTGGAATTAAGTATCGGTGAACTTGCATATTCTTCATCCTCTGAAATTCAACACCATCATCTGCTCCTGCTTCGTGCTCTCATAAATCTCCCCTCGCCAATTCTCCGAAACCTCTTCACCGCTTTCCCATCAAACTCCATTTCGTCTCGGAAGGGTTTTAAATGGTTTGCGACTGGCTTGGAATTGTGGCTGCAGAAACGTTGTTCTGGAAAGTGATTCAAAAGAACCCCCCACCAGGAAGAATCAACAAAACAAAGCTAATTCAACAAATTCTGTCCTAGTGCAACAACTCATTTAGCCACGCCTATAGAGATAGAGCGGGTAACAAACAAGTGCACAAACAAACTAGCTAATTCGAGCTTTACTCAATATCATGGTATGAAATTTTTTAACACTCCTCTCTCCATACCGCCCAAGATTTAATTTCCTTTGGGCCTCAGCCCACTAGTCTTCTGCTCACTTCGCTGTTTTAGTATAATATATCGCTCCCTAACTCCTAAGCATTAGCAATAGCATATGTGCACCATTTACCATTCTGGTACAGAACTATAACACGATGCTTTTTTTCTAATAATATCCGCATGCTTCAAGAATTTTTTTTCCAATGTTTGTCACAATTTCATTTTGGCTTTGTTACTTTTACATAAGGACGTGCTCTCTAGTCTCTAGTGTTATAGCTTAGCAGTTAGCATTAAACAATTCCTAATAAATGTCCGTGCTAGTAGTTATAAATATAATAGTGCAAATAATTGACATACTTTCAACTTTTAATTAACAACGCCCATACTAACAGTGAAGGTGGTCCCATTTTTTTTTTCCATCAATATATCCTCAATCGATAAATAGATATTAATTTTTTTTGAGATATAAAAATCATTGAAGTAGGACATACTTCTATCAAGAATGTCATTATCATACACATAATAGGACTTAACTTCTTAAAATATATTTAAGAAATTTAATTATTTATCAACGCTGGACTTTTTGATCAAAGATCTGAAATTGGTATTGAAAATAAAATAGTATAGGGACAGCAAAATAAAATACCCGAAGGGAAGGGTGTGAAGCTCTTGTGTTACGAGGGATAGTCATTTAAAAGATGACCAGGTGTTGACTAAATAAAGGTCCAACACTCCAACTCATGGTTTTGACGATGTACTCTAGATACGGTGATAACCATGTGTCTAAGGTTATCTGTAAATCAGACTCATGCAAATGCACATGTCTCTCGAAGTGTCAATAATAAATATCAGTATCTTTATTGATAATCATGTTATAGGAGTATCCACCATTATATAACAATATCTATATGCTTAAAAAAAAAAAAACAATATCTATATAGGTAATGCTATTATTATATTTCTGAAATTGTATATCTACACTTTTAATAATCATTCAATATTTTAGATTATTATTTTGCAAAATTATCGTTAGTTAACGTTAGTTAACGAGAAGTATTAGAACGTGTTTAACAATATACTTCAACAAGCTTATAGCGGATAGTTTATAGTAGATAAGAAAGTAGTCCCGTTTGGTAAGCGCATCTGTCACGAGCTTATAGCGTTTTTTCACGAGCTTATAGCGTTTTTTTTCAGACGCTACTTGAAGTAGCGTTTGAGTTTATAGCTTATAGCGTTTCATTTTTTTTTCATTTTTATCCTTATTATCTTCATTTAATTCTACCTTTATTCTCTTCTCTCTCTTTTATGTAAAATCATTAATGAAAATGTCCTTTTATGTCATTTTATATTTTTCAGCTAGTTCAATCGCTTGTTTTACCAAACACTTTCACAGAAAATAAGCTAGTTTATCAGCTATCCGCTATCACTTACCTTATTCACTATCAGCTATAAGTTATCCGCTATCAGCTAGTTTATCCGCTAACAGCTAATTTTACCAAACAGGCTCTTAATTAATAACAGAAAGTGCCAATAACCTAATCCATCTATAAAATCAATAATTATGAAAACTATATTCAATTAAATATTTTGGGAGAAGAAAACATTAAATGTAGCTCATAAATCAAAACAACGTGTTAATAATAACACAGTGCAATTATTTTATTTTAAAAAAATGGCGTAACAATTACTTGCAATGCAAAACTCTGAATCAATATCCAATATTGCTAATTCTTATAATTAGGGGTCGAAATAGGCTAGCCTCAGTTAGGTTTTAACATGTCTGAGCCTGATCTGTATTTCAATCTTAAGGTCCGAGTCTGACCTATTAGCCTGATATAGGATGCGTTTGGAAGAGCTTATAGAGAGCTTATGAAAATAGCTTATGGAATGAAACTTATACAAATAATTTATGAAACTAGTTTATGGTCTTTCCATAAGCTCTTTTTAGCTTATTCCACAAGCTTGTCGGAGAAGCTTATGAAAATAAATTATTTTTACCTTATTTGAATAAGCGCTTAATTAAGCTGTTTACCCAAACACACCCATAGGCTAATTTGTAAGGTCTGGCCTAATCTACTTTAAAGTTTGGTCTAGCCTGGAAGTCTATTTAAAAGCCTATTTTTCAACAAGACCTTTAAATATGCATTCATTTATAAATAAGTCATAGGTCTTCACTTGTAAATAGGCTTGTAAGCATTTAATGATAAAGAGGTTGGTAGACCTATGCTGATAAATAGTAGGCCGTTAGGCCTTCATAAATAAATAGGTAAATAGACATCTACATTGAAATGGGTCAATAGACTTTTACTTTCAATAATATATTATAATATTATATATTAAATTACATATTATATATATGTGTATGTGTGTAAAATAGACCGGCCTAATAGGCCTAATAGATTTTTTTTAAAGTCTTAATCTAACCTCTTTAGTTATATATGCTTTTTAAAAAGTTTTGACTTGACCTTTTTATTAAATAGGCGAGGTCATAGGCCCCTGACAAGCAGTCAGCCCTATTCTCACCCATACTTACAATGTTGAGTTACTTAACTTACTTTCAAAGAGAAAGGGAATACATATAAGAAAGTTTATATTTGTAAGCTAAGCAAAACACTTTTCAATATATTAAATACATAATTTTCTCATGCAAATTTTTTTTCTTGAATCCTTAAACAATGTCTTAAGGACACTCATTAGCATTTATCATAAGATAAATACACCTATGATAAATACACCCTCTGGTCTCGATTATAAGCAACAAAAAGCTCATATACTTTGGTCTCAAATACAAGCAAATTTGACCAATTTTATCTTAATTAATACTAACATTCCTAAACACTACGCCACATTAGGGAATAATTGACGCACCTTCACCAGCATTTTCCCGTGAAACGCTAGAAAATATAAGGCGGAAGAGTATTCCCAGCGCTTTCTTAAGGAAGCGCTAGCAAATTGGGAGACTTTACCAGCGTTTTCTTAAGAAAACGCTGAGAATACTCTTATTATAGGAATTGTCAGCGCTTTCTAAAGAGAGCACTGACAAAGGTGTAGAACTTTTACAAGCGCTTTTTTAAGAAAGCGCTGGGAATACTCTTATTATGGGAATTGTCAGCGCTTTCTAAAGAGAGCGCTGACAAAAGTGTAGAACCTTTACTAGCGCTTTCTTTAGAATGCGCTGGCAATGTCCCTTTTCTAATATTTCAATTTCCCACCTACAGGTTACTTTTCAATTTCAATCTAGTCTCGCGCGCCTAGAGCTCCGTATTCCTTCTCGCGACCTTCACCGCCCCACCGTCGTTCTGCTCGTGCACCACCGCGACCTTAAGCCCCTCACCGCCCCACCATCGTCTTGCTTGCTGCACCAAAGGGACCACCGCGACCCTCAAACCTTCCCTAATTTCCTGCCATTCTTCCTTCGTGCAACCTCCTGCTCGCTGCTCTCTCTTCTCGCTGCCATTGTTGCTTCCACCGCGAGGGTTCATTCCTCTCTGCTTGGGTTCTCAACTCCTGCCATTTGTTCTTTTGAGTTTCTCTTTGTGAGTTTCTCCCTTTTTTAATTTTGAGTTTTGAGTTTCTCAACTACTGCCATTGTTCTTTTGATTTTAATTATTAGAAATCCCTTTTTTGTTCTTTTTTATGCTTGAAATTTTGGTTGTTTCTCAACTACCACCCAATGCTTTTGATTCTGATTATTAGCAAATTTGAGTTTCTCACTTACTGCCATAGTTTTCTCACCTGTTATACATTCATTATGCTTGTGTCAATTTATTTCACCTGTTTGGTTTTAAATCATCTGTATCTTAATTGTTTGTTTTGCTTGTGTTGATTTTGCAAATTGTTTTGGTTTGCAGGGGGAAATAGATAAAACAAATGTAAATATATTAAAAAAAAAAATAAGGGAATTGCCAGCGCTCCCTTGGAAAAGCGCCGGTGGCAATTGTGCACCTTTGCCAGCGCTTTTCCAAGGGAGCGCTGACAATTTTGCACCTTTATCAGCGCTTTTTCAAGCGCTAGCGAACTTTTCCCTTCTTTTGCTAGCGGATAGATAGCTAGCGCCCGAAAGCGCTAGTGAAGGCCTAAAAAAAAACGCTGATAAAGCGTTTTTTTGTTGTAGTGAAAGTACCCCTATTAAAATCACCCATGGTTTTAATGAATATTTGGTTTCAATGAAATGCAATAAATGATACTAGGGATAATTTTGGAATGGAATTCATTCTTTAATTGAAACTAACAACATTAAATGAATTTCTTAATAAGTGTATTTTTTTTTTTGTTGCTTATAATCGAGACCGGAGGGAGTATACTTCTATTTACTACTATTTTGGGAAGTAAATGTCCAACATTAGATGGTAGTTTCATTAATCAGTTTAGTTACCTAGGAATTACTGTAACTTATTATTAGCCCAAATTAACACCACTATTCTCTATAGAAAACCTGACTAATAAGGTCAGAAGAAGAAAATCAACAAAGCCAATTAAAGATTCCAAATTCCCAAACCAATGTGCACCTGTGGTGGTCTGTTTCTTCACTGCACAGCAATCCCTTCATTTCTCTTTCCTATATATAAAAATTCCATATATGCTATATATCACCGCCCTATTCCACCATTGGCAAAGATGACATTGAAGCCACTTTCATCAGAGCCCTCTCTTAATTTGGACTAATCAAATCAACATCAACACTGAACGAGGTAGGTAGCTAGCTAGCTAGCCAAGGGTAGTAGTTTCCATCTTTTTTAAAAGCTCAGCTGCAGGCCTCAACCAATGGAACCTCATCACCCACCCCAAGAAACCAAATCCACCGCCACCACCGTTGCAACCACCACTCCTCATGAAACATCTAACAGTACTGCCAACACCAACAGCAACAACAGTAACAGCAGTAGCAGTGTCACCACCGCCAACACTACCAATAATAACCGCAAATGTAAAGGCAAAGGTGGCCCTGACAACAACAAATTTAGATACCGTGGTGTGAGGCAACGAAGTTGGGGTAAATGGGTCGCTGAGATACGTGAGCCACGTAAGCGATCCCGTAAGTGGCTTGGCACCTTCACCACCGCAGAGGACGCCGCAAGAGCCTACGACCGCGCCGCCATTGTTCTCTACGGTTCTAGGGCACAGCTCAACCTCCAACCCTCTGCATCATCTTCTCAATCTTCCTCTTCTCGCGGCTCTTCCTCTTCTTCTTCTTCTTCTACTCAAACCCTTCGACCCTTACTTCCTCGTCCTTCAGGGTTTGGCTTCGCTGCTTCTCATATTCCTATGGTCTTCAATGCTGCCGCCACATCGGGGTTCGTGCCTTTTGGGGTTTACCCTTGCGGTGGTGCTAATAACAATAATATAATGTCACCGGTGCAGTGCCCTACTGATAATAACGTAGTGCAGCATCGTCAACATCACTATCATCCTCAGCAATTAGAGCAATTACAACACCATCAACAGTATCAATACCCTGAATCTGATGTGAGTGTAGCAGGTAGGGTTATTGCTTGCAACCACGCTGCACATATATTTATGGACTATTATTTTATATTTATATAGTTTTTAGCATATTTTCTTTTACATATTTACGAACTGTCAGACACTGTGAGTATGAAAATGATGTATAATTACTTAATTAGCGTTTTTTTTTTCCTCATTCAGGTTCCATCAAATCTACCTCGTACCAAAACCACATTCTTAATCATCAACATGTACAGCAGATTCCTGCGTCAAATCAACAGCAGCTTCAGAATTGCATGGTCGAGGAAATGAATTCCTTGGTGGGGCCAAGCTTGTCCTCTCATATTACTTCAGATGCACCGGTGGATCCGGATCCGGACCCGTCGTTGGATGTGGTAGGGACAGTAGGTCTCGGATCTCCGTCTATGTGGTCATTGACAAATGACGAAGAGTACTCAGCTAGCCTATGGGATTACAATGATCCTTTCTTTTTTGATTTTTGAGGAAATTTTAACTTGCCTGATTAGATATGTTATTTGAAGTTATAGAATTTTCTTGATCGATTGCTTTTAGTTTAATTGAGTGAATGGAGAAGGTCATATACTAATGTGAATATCGTGTTAGCTAGCTAGGGAGAAACTGAAAGTTTGTTAGTACTTATAATTATTGTGAATAATGAGGGTGGTGGAATCCATCTAATCAATAATCCTCTAGTACTGGAGTAATTCAAATGCAGGTGCTTCTTTGACAATCCACCTCGTCTCATTTATATGTGGTAAGCTTTTTGTTATGTAGAACTGATACCTCAAATGTCGTATGATTGCTTGATTAGTGATGGTTAATTTAATTTGCTTTTGTAACCATTAATTGTTTTTGTTTGGATTGAATCATTCTAGGGTTTTCGGGGAATGCTGGAATTTCTTGCATGTCAACCAGAACATTAGGCTTTGTATGCTTCAAAAGAGGAAGACAGGATTCCAATGGAGGGGAGGGGAGGTGAGAATAAATGTTTCATATCTTTAGTTTAAGGGTAAAAAATCATTCATAAAGATAAGAGATATCCTATAATAAAATTGAATTTAATTGTTATGCACCGACAACCAATCAGAAATTGTCACATCAGTAAAAATCATTGACTCTTATCCTAACTATTTTAAAAGTCATTCAAACCATAAATTCTTAGTGGTTAACAGTGTAAAAAACTTTACACTGATAGTGTATAGTAATTAAACTCAATAAAATTTGTGAAATTTTCATTCTCACATGTGAGTGTAGAAAAA
This sequence comes from Ammopiptanthus mongolicus, assembly GCA_039655645.1. Lineage (NCBI taxonomy): Eukaryota > Viridiplantae > Streptophyta > Magnoliopsida > Fabales > Fabaceae > Ammopiptanthus > Ammopiptanthus mongolicus. The sequence continues at coordinate 7,504,913 of CM077348.1, forward strand.
AAATATTTATGCGAATGAGATTCTTGATAACATGATTTATCCTCGTAATAAAATATTTTATTAACCGAACGTTGCTACTATGAAAAAACCAATAAAAGTATTTGTATTGAAAAATTAAGTGTAACAGTTTTTATATATTAAATACATCATTGCCCTACACGAAGTTATATTTTTTGATTTCTTAACCTGTTTAGATTACCGATTAACATTATCCTTTTAAAATTACTGGCTATAATTTCTCTTTGAGGATCACTCTTTCTGTTTTTTCTGTTGTGGTTAATTTGTAAATGCGAGATAATGGAATCGTAAATAGAAGTCGATATTTGGGCCTCGGAAGAATTTTGTTTAAGAGTAATTATCTTTTCATTTGATCAATATTGTGAGCACAGTTTTTTTTTTTATTTAAAATAATCATCAAAAAATTGTTTACACAAATGCTCCCCGTGGGAGGTTCTTTACTCAATACTCATCTTCACTTTGCACCAAGAGAAGTTGACAATTCACCATAATTTTTTTTTTAGGAGAAAGTTAACTAACGAGTGTCCTAAGAGTTAAGGACACTCTTTAAGGAAACAAAAAAAGAAGTTTTTTATTGAAAATTGATGTATTTAATATTTGAAACGGTGATATACCTAGTTTTCAATGAAAAGTTGTTTTTCTGACTTCCTTAAAGAGTGCCCTTAAGATACTCGTTAGCATGACCTCTTTTTTTAATCTATAAGGGAAGTCGACATTGACGAAGCCGATTTTCAAACGTGATTACTTTTTTTTAGTATTAAGGGAAGTCAGCAAGAGAGTGTGTCAACATTGCTTCTAATCAGTTTACCACATTTTTTATATTTGTATCGCTATTACATTTTATTTTTGAAGTACCTTAATGTATTAGAGGTAATCAAGGGTTAGTTTGTTTAAGATTAAAAGAAATAATTTTCATATGAAATAATCGAATCAATATTTTTTAGAGTTTTTTAAGTAAAGCAAAAGATAATTTGTATTTGTTTACAATTATGATAAATACTTGAAGAAAGAGTAAGTTTTTATTAGAAGCTACTCAACATATCTTCAGATTTTTTTTCAAATTAATGATTTTTTTTTCATAAAGTGATTTTTTTAAAAGCTGAAACAAACAGATAAATAGTCCTTAAAACTAATTTTTTTTAAAAATAAATGATTTTTTCACAAAAAAAAAATCTGTAACCCCAATGAGAGTTCCTTAACAGGTTGTTAATGTTAAGAACGAGTTCTTAGTGTTGGAAATAATGGTTAGCGAGATCGCAAGAGCACGAACCAAAAACCATCAATATGAAATCACGAACACCAATTTGAAGGTTTCGTGCGTGCAAACGAACACAGCAACATCAGTAACAAAGCAAGGCAACACTGTAGGAAGTCCTCAACATATCTTCAGATTTTTTTTCAAATTAATGATTGTTTTTTTTTTCATAAAGTGATTTTTTCAAAAGCTGAAACAAACAGATAAATAGTCCTTAAAACTGATTTTTTTTTAAAAATAAATGATTTTTTCACCAAAAAAAAAATTCTGTAACTCCAATGAGAGTTCCTTAACAGGTTATTAATGTTAAGAACGAGTTCTTAGTGTTGGAAATAATGGTTAGCGAGATCGCACGAGCACGAACCAGAAACCATCAATATGAAATCACGAACACCAATTTGAAGGTTTCGTGCGTGCAAACGAACACAGCAACATCAGTAACAAAGCAAGGCAACACTGTAGGAAGCACAAGAGTTGTAAAGTCACACTGTCCTCAACGATTTATCTGTGTGATGTGCAAATCCCTCAGGATATAAAAAGCCCATCTCGGTGTGAACCGAGGTATTAGAACAGCAGAATAAAAATAAAAGAACTAGAATAAATAACCCAGTAGGAGAAAGGATCGAGGAAGAAGAAAAACTAGAGAGAGATAGAAGTGGTATCTATCAGAAGTTATTTAAAACAAAATTAACCAATTCTGTTAATTAAAATAAAGATAAAGATAAGATGAGATAAGATATCAAAAGATAGAATCAAATCAATTTCTAACTGTTAAAACTAATAAGTGACTAAGTCAAAATAATATCCACTTCCAGATAAGATAAGACCAGACAATATGGGACATTAAACTTTAGAAATACATCAAAATATCCAACACTTAGCTAGTGGGTTGCATTATTTGATCAATCGGATGTGGATGTCACATGTAAAGATGATTACTTCTACAAGCAACTGGTTCTTATATATATAAGGACCACCAATAGAAAAAAAGAAAGAGAACCATAATCAACTCAATCACAAATGAATTATTATTTTAAATTGAAACAAAAAAATGTAAATAAACATGTGATAAAACTTGTGGGATCCATTTAGTTAACTTTTAAGAGTTGCGTCATTGGAGTGTATAGTTGCTTAAAGTAGTATAAAGTAAAAAGTGGTGAGATGACATGATGGGACCCATAAAAAATATGTTAAACAACTCCAATGGGTTGCACATTGGAGATGCTCCAAGTTTAATCTACGCTGTGGTGAAATTGGAGTATAAATTGGCTATTAATAATGATGCTGGAAACTAGGAATGTTAGGCTCAAACTCATAGCCACCTCATTCGTATGCCCCGCATCGTAAAACAAAATAGAGTTTTGCTAATCAGTATTCTAATAAGCATAATCTTGTTGCCATATGCAGATTTATTTGAGGCAAAACGCGTTCATCATTAGAGATTGTTTCTTGCGGGGTTTACAACTCATAAAAGGTGGGGAAGTCATTAAGAGCGTGTTCGTTACATATTTTTTTGTGAAAAAACCAAATGTTTTTTAAAAAGTAATTACTTTTAATGATTGTTTATCTGTTAGTTTCAGCTTTTGAAATTAAAAAACTAGAATCTAAAAAACATTATTAATTTGAAGAAAAAAAATTGAAGCTATTTTTAGTAGTTTCTCATAAAAATATATTATTTCTTTAAGTAGAAACTAATTTTTATGATTGTAAACAAATACAAATTAGGTACTCTTTTATTTAAAGATCTCTAAAAACCAACGGCTAGATTATTCGATGAGTGAGAAAGGCCACTTTTGGAATTCTAACTCCCTCGTGGTAGGGAGGGAAGTTGTATGCCCATTCCCTATCAAATTTTGGAAAATGATAATAAGTATCTAAAAATAGAATAATGCCAAATGGTTCCAAAATGGTTTTGACGAATTAATGACGAATAATATGCACTATTGATTGTTGAAATCGGTGCCACTTATCAAAATTTAATTTATCAAAAACTTAACTACATTTATTGAAATCAACTGATTAGTTTATTTTCGCAAAATGACTATTCGTACTAAATAGCACCATTCCTAAAAATATTGATTAAGAAATTAAAAAAAAGAATGTATATGAAAAAATATATTTTTATTGGGTCTTACTAATCAGTTAGGGCAATAATTAAGAAATTAAAAAATAAAAATTTTGTATTTGAAAATGTAACTTTTCAGCATTTAATGTATTGAAAACTTCAATTCCAAATTTTCAATATAAATTTTTTATCTTTGATTTTTTAACGAGAGTTTTAAGGGAACTGATTAATATTTCCCATTTTTAATATATTAAAAAATATTATATTTAATTTTTCAATACAAATATCTTTTTTTATTAATGAGAAATGCTAATCAGTGGTCTAAGTATACCGATTAAGGAATTAAAAAAGCAATATTTCATGGGCCAAGAAATAGTATAATTAATCTATCATGAAGTGTAATTTTTAGTTGTTTTATAAAATATTACATTTTCTTGATTACATAATCAGTGTCTTGCTTAGTGAGACCCTTTATTAATTTCTTAATTAATTCCCTAATGACACTTATTAACTTAAAATGTATGCAAAGAACAAGCGCAATTGTTTTCTTGAAAGGTGCAATTAGCTTTTAATCCGTGCAGGCATACATCATACAAATTGCCACTTTGCTCGTGAGTGTCATTTATTTTTATTTTTTTTGTAAAAAAAACCCCTCCTTTCATGTATATGATGGGCCTGCATCACTTGCATCCACTAAGCTGCTCTTTTTTTTTTTTTTTTTTTAATTCTTTTATGTTATGATTGATTTTAGTCCTAAATTTTTTTAGGACTTTTGATATTTGTTTGGATTAGCGGCACAAAAATTGATTATAATATAATCATTTTATCTTTGGATGTGTTTGTTGATAAATGATTTTAGGATAATCTGTTTCATTTGAGTTGTGTAAAAAAATCACTTTTATAACTTAAATTACAAAAAAGATCGTGAAGTTATTTGTATAATTTAATAATATTTTTTTGATATTTAGTTTTATAGCGGTGAAATAGAAAAAATGTTATGGGTTTATAAATTATCTAGCGATTTTTTGAATAAGCTTCAACCTTTCAACTTCTCTAAAAACCGTTTTTCTCTCATAAAAACAGTTATTTTGTAATTTAATAAGTTTTGTCAAACATATTAGATTAAGAGTTTAATTGTCATGCACTGACAGTGCAAAACATTTTTACACAGACAACCAATCACCAATCATATTATGGATGACTTTTAAGGTAGCTAGGATGAGAGTCAATTTTTTTTACTAATGTGGCAACTTATGATTGGATATCTATGTAAAAATATTTTACACTATTAGTATATAACAATTAAACTCTTAGATTAAATCCAAAAAAAAAATATTTTTTTTCAAAATAAAATTTGTTTCTTTAGGATTTAATCTTTCTCAAACATACTATTGATCCTCTAGTTTTTGAAAAGTTACAATGTTAGTCCCTCTGTCAATGAGTTGTCAGTAATCTAATGGAACAATCCTACATGGCCAACGTTTTGCCACGTAGCATGCCCAGTTGGCATTTATTTAATTAATAAAAAAACTTAATTTATGTTTTTTTCTTGTTCTTCCTTAATTTATGGTTTTTCTTGTTCTTCCTTCGCGATTTAGGGTTCTGAATCTAGGTCCTCCTCTTTTCTCCTTAATTTCTCTCCTGGCAACACATTTTGCCCACCATTAAATCATTAACAAACAAAACATTAAACAAAGTCAAACAAATACACCAAACTTGTTGTCTTAATTTCATTCAACTTAAATTTAATTGCAAGATCGAATTTTCCTCCAGGTCAAATGCACATTGGGGTTCAAGCATTTTCTTGTGGAGGAGGGTGATCAAGGTCAAGAAAAAAGTCTCTTCAAGACTTATGGTCGCGTTCATGGTGGTTCAGATCAATGACGAAGGACGGGTGTAAATTGATTTGGGTTCTTGAAGTCACATAGAACTCACCATGCACGCGTAAGATCGCATCAAAGAACAAGATCTGGTTGGCGGAGTGTCGTGACTCAACAAGAGAGAATTTGCAGAAACAAAAGCAAAGCTAAAGTTAAAAACTTTAAACCCAAATTGAAAAGGGTATTTGGATTCCTGGGATTTAAAAGGTTCAACAATATATTATAAGGAAGAATAATCATATTTATTAATTTCCCTTTCTCTTAACATGCTATCCAATTACCATTCTTTCTGGAAATCCCTCATTCCCCTTCACACTTGCCGTATTTCAATTTCACATCCATGTCTCGTTTTTCTTCCCCATTCCCTCTCACTCACATCCCTGTCTGCAAATAAGATGTTTTAATTTTTTATTTTATTAATTAAACATGTTATTATTTTAACTAAATACATGCCAAATAGGCATGCTACGTGGCAAAACATTAGCCCCTTAGGTTGTTCTATTAGATTACTGATAATTAGTTGACGGAGGAACTAACGTTGCAATTTTCAAAAATTAGAGGATTGAATGTCCTAAAAAAATAAGGGGACTAAAACCACACAAGTACTAAAGATGATGAACTGAAAGTGTAATTAAGTCTTTTATTTAATACCTCCAACTTTTAAAACTCTAACCAGTAGTGTCCAACAAAAATCTTTGTAATTTTGTAATTTTACTTTATTCTCCAACTATTTGTAATATTATTTATCATAAATTTCCATATCTAAGTGACTTCAAATTTAAATAAAAATGATTATAGGGACACTCAATTTTTATTTTCATATATTATTTTTTTATATCGTTCAATTATTTTTCTTTCAAATTTAAATGGGTTAAATATGTTTTTGGTCTAGTAAAATTGGCAAATTTTAGTGTTGGTCCCTGTAAAAAAATTTCTTTGATTTTTGTCCCTCTAAAATCTAAAATCATTGTTTTTTGTCCCTACTGTCATGTGACATTCATTAACTACTTACACTACAAGAAAACTGGAATATAGCAGCAAAATGTTGCGTCGACCACGAGGCCTACGCTATTAGCGTCAAATAAACCGACGCAACGCCGACGTAAAAGTGCCAAAAATTGTTTATTTTTTTATTTTTTTTATAAATCTAACTTAGCGTAGGCTAGGTCGACGCAAACTTGGGAGCGTGGCCGACGCAATCTTAAAAACAATTATTTTCCAAATTTTTTTCTTCTGAATCCACGTTTGCGAAGGACTAGGCCGACGCTAATATTTGATAAGCCGACGCTACTTTAAAAATCCCGTACCTTATCACATATCAGATCCTTCTTTCTCCATTTCAATGCCTAATTATCAGTCGCAGATCAGAGCAGCAGCCGCACCCATCGACAACAACACCCACCGCCGCCGAACCCACAGCAACTCTTGTCTGCGTGCGGTTCCTCCCTCTGTCAGGTACCTTTCTCCTCCCAAAATCCCTTTTCCATTTTCGAAGCAAACAAATCACCTAAACAATTACTTGCTTGCTTGCAAATACAACATAACATAGAGAAACTTTTAGCCTAATGTATGACAGCATTCTCCTTAACATGAGAGGGAGAGGGGCTTAGAAATCATACAAATAAATTAAATACAGGTAATATAGGGAATGTGATGATAATTGATTAGGATGGTGCTTGGTTTTTCCCTTGGTACGCAGTGGGTTGTCAAAGGACATGTGGAATCTCAACTATTTTTCACCCATTTGGTTCTGAACAATAGCAACTTTGTGGCTATTTCTCTCTGCTTCTAGATGTCTTTTTGCTCTTCTGCTAGTTGAGTAAAAGTTTGGGTATTGCTTATTTGTAATTATAACAGCTACTGGTGTGATAGTTTTTTTTTTTTTTTTTGTCGATGCAAATGTCAAGCTTCATTTCTTTTTGATGCATTTGAAGATAGGTTTTGTTGCTGGGGGTGATAATTTTTTAGGCTTGGTCTTTTTGCTTTTGTACTGTAACATTGTTGGTACTAATGTTGTTCATTTGCATCTTGTAGCATTATGCAGATTTAAAAATGATTTCTTTTCAATTGGGGGTTGATTTAGTTGGAATAAGATCAAGTTAGCAAGCAAATTCAGAGTTGAGTCTTTTGACTCTTTGAGGTGAGTTCACAACTATCTTCTTTAATCTCCTCTGTGGAATTTTTTATATGTTTGATGTGTTATATAACACTATTGTGGTCCGTGGACAAATTAATGCAAACAAATTCTTCATAGCTTTGGTTTTTGATGAGTTCAATGAGGTTGTTTGATCCATGTAACCTATTTAGTGGTATAAGACTTGTTAGCAGCTTACCCAAAAAAAAAATGTTCTTGGATGGAAGTTTTGTTTGGTATTTGGGCTGCCAAAGTTCTCAGTTTCTTCTGTTTTTATATGAATGTTGTAGTTGTTGTATATGGCTTAAGTTCTCAAGTTCTCAGTTTCTTTTGTTCAGGGACACAAGCTCATACTTTCTTTGCATTTCACGGGTAGGTAAAGTCTTACCTTAAAGCACCCGGTTCAGCTTTAAACTTGTGAGTTGTGACCTATAATTGCACTCTATTATTTCTTTTAGTATTTTCACCTTCATTTTGTTATATATTAGAATATGTTAATGAGAATGAATGCTAGCATTACATGTCATATTTCTTTGATCTTCTATAGATCTGTTATTGTTCATTATCAATTTTTTCATACTCATACTCATTATCATGCTATCATGGCGAGTATATGTTTCAAGCTCCTGATTAACTTCTTACTTCCTAACCAAGTGTTATTGCTTTTTGGGCTGTAAGGTAGCATTAATTCTCTTCAGTTCCTTAATTGGAACAATTGGGAATTCTTTTCGGTCGCATTATTTCTTAAGCATTGGCTTTGATGTTTCTTGTAATTTGCTCTTGGCACCTCTGAATTTTTAGGTTCTTGATGGATCATCCAGGGTATATGAGATGTGGGGTAACTCTTTCACGGTTCTCATTTCAAATACCTAAGCAGTGGACTTAACATATTCATGTGAAAGCAGTGGACTTGTTGAACCTGAGCAAGATATATATAATATATAACAGATTATATACTGTGCATTTCACTTCACGCCTCTAGGGTGCTTTGTGGGTGGCATTTTAGTGGTTCAACTGCGCTGCAGTTTGGCAGCTGTTTTTGTTGTTTGTTGATGGTTTTTGTGTGAAAAGGTAAAGCCACTTTTGGCTTTGGTGAAAGTCAAAGAAATTGGCTAAATGATGGAGAAAGTATGGGCAAGTGGTTGGCAAGTAGGGAAACATTTAATGCAATGCTTGCAAACTTCTCTATAAATAGAGATCATTTGCTCCTCCAAAGATGCATCCCAACCAAGAGTGAGTGTGAGAGGAAAAATTCAGAGAGAGATAGTTTCTCCTATGAGGTTTCTCCTTGTTTATATTCTCCTATATTCAAGAGAGGGTGTTATTGTTCTCTCCTTGTATTTAGAGAGAGGTCTTGTAATCTCTTTCACATAGTGAAAATCTTCTACTATTGTCCCGTGGTTTTTCCCTTATCTGTTGAGGGTTTTCCACGTAAAAATTGTGTGTTCAGTTCCTGTTTTTTCTCATCTCTTATTTTAGCTGCGTGATATTATTCTGTCACTCTGATACCCAACATTTTGCTGCAACGGATTGCGGTTTGTACAGCCGCACACGTTCCTTCTTTTCATGTGTTTACAAGAGTAGTGCCTTTATGTTGAAACACTCTGTTTCTTCATTAACCTTTGTTTCCTAAGAAGCTTGCTTCTTTTCTTTTAGTTGGTTAAATAGTGTTGGCTCTTTGTTGGGTTTGGTTGCAATTTTTGATCTTGTGTATTGTTTATGAGGGTACCCCTCGTTAATAATATTTTTGCTTATAAAAAAATTGCAAGGAGTTTTATTTATTAATTTTATAGTTTTCTTTTTATGGGGGGATGGAAGGGGAGTTTTTTGTTGTTTGTCCATTTGTCACAAGGTTAGAACAAAGTTGCCTTGCTGCATTGGAAAACCATAAGTGTGATGATATCCTCATCAACCTCATAGCCCTCTAAATTATTTACGTGGCATTACATATGTCACCAATAGGAAATAGCGAGGTTGGTTTTGATTATTTAAGAGACAATCCTGCCATGGAAAGTAATTCTTTCTTTACTTATTTTTATAAGTTAGTATATACTTTGTGAATAACCAATTTCTATCCATCAAATATCAGACCGAACTCCAAATTGTGGATGTACAGAGTGTTAAGGAGTTGGTCATAAGGGATTTCAATTACTATATCATTAATAAGGTTGATTCAATCCTTATAGAGGAAGCAAGAGCTCCACTCATTATATCAGGCCCTGCAGAGAAACCAAGTGACCGGTATTATAAGGCTGCAAAGATAGCAGAAGCCTTTGAGCGAGACATACATTACACTGTAATTATGCTAAATTATGTTACTTTTTGAAATTTATTTTAGTGTTAAGTTTATCTGAATATTGAGAATATCTAAAATTAGTGAAGACCTTTATGTTACACAATTTAGTCTTGGAAATATCTAAAACACTTTGAATAATGAGAATGAGGTCGCTAACATATTGAAATATTAATTGTTGGGTATAAATTGTTAACATTTCTTTAAAAAATTATGGTTCGAAAAACTATTGTTGGATGAAATAAAAAATAGTGGCCATGTTTGTCATTAGTTGACATCCAGAATGCTTGCTTCAAGAGTACCTTAGCTTTATGCTACACAACTTATGCTTGCTTTGCTCATTTTTCATAGCTTGAAATTCTTATTGTTATTATAGGTAGCATTTCTAGGTGAAGATTCATGGAAATGAATCCTCCACCAAACATGATACTAAACTTGTCATGAAATAATCTTTTGTTATCATTTCTCTTTGCCATGAAATATCAAGTAATTAATAACATGTTTGAGTCTTTAACACACTACTAGGGTGTCAGTTTATTTCTATTTATGTCCACTTTTTTTTCCCATCATTTTATTCTTGACTTTCTAATAGTACTGTACAAGTTAATATAATGTTATCTTATCATGTATCCAAGTTTATGCGGTACTTAGTGGTTCATAATTATATGTTTGCGACGTTTATAAACTATTTACTTTGATGTGTACTTTTCCCTTAAATATTATTAAAGTAAATTTTATGTTGATTTTGGTATTTAATGTTTTTTTTTGAGTTTTATATTTTTATTTTACATTTCCAGGTTTTGTAATTCAACAGTTACTAATTTATAAAATCTGTAAAAAAAAAAAAAAAAAAAAAATTAGCGTCGGCCTACGCTAAACCAACGCTATGACACAATGGTTTTGCGTCGGTCTAGCCTTCGCTAGATTTAGCATCGGCTTTCAGTTTTGTCATAGTGTTGATTTAGCATAGGCTTTGGTCGACGCTAACTTAGCGTCGGCCATTTCTTGTAAGGTCTAGCTGTCAATTTGCGTCGGCCAGTGTCGGCCATGATGGCCCTCCGCTAAACGTAGCGATGAGCCAAAAAGGGTAGGCCACGATACCGTCGCATAGCCGATGCTAAACGCTAATTTTCTTGTAATGTTATGTGTCTAACAAAAGGTCATATGATCATCCCAAGTGATACCCAATGACCTCTGTGGTGTCATGTTAGCATATAACTCCCTTAAAAGTTTTCTTGAACCCTAAAATAGATTATATTTATCTATCATAAAATGAATAATATGTACCAAAAACAGTGATATTAAATTTTAGAGAGATGAAAACCAAAGAAAAACATTTTATAAGGATCAAAACCAAAATTATCTCATTTTATAGAGACCAAAATTAGTAATTTCATATTTTAGAGGAATTAAAACCAATAAAAAAATTTTACAGGGACCAAAACCAAAATCTACTCATTTTCTAAGGACTAAAAACATATTTAACCCAATATAAATTCATATTTTCATACAAATAGCCATTAATTAATGAGAAGAAAGGGAAAATACAACAGGGATGGTGTTGGCCTTGTTGGGATAGTGAAGAAAGACTTTGGAGCGGCAACTGCAGTCTACGTGACTGAGAAGAGATGACTTAGATTTTGAGAAAGAGAAATGTGAATGTTTGAATGTAGCTATTGGCTAGAGTTCACCGAATCACAGTTTTGTACTTTTGGCTTTTGGGTTTGGCGTTTTCGGTTTTGCCGCATTATAGAATTTTTTTAAAAAAAAAAAGTCATTCTACTTGACTCGAAGTTGTTTATGGCTATTGGTGGGTCAAAGTAATTTAAAAAAGTCCACGCGTGAAATAAGTTTGGTCAAAGTAACTCAAGATGAAAATGAATCTATTTTTTACTAACCAAATCTATTGGTGGGTTTATGGCTAATCGTTTTTTGTTACAGCTTATAATGTCTAATATAGGACAACATTCTTCTAAGCCCAAAATTGTGTGTGCCGTGTGGGACATAAAAAAGGAATGCACATACATCTAGTAATTAAAGCTGTTACATCTATTTTTTTTTTATACACAATATACTACATTCTAATTAGTCTACATATGCAAATATGAGGTACATATAATCTTACGGTGAGCCAACCACACATTGTTAATGATTAAGTCTTGAATTAATTTATTTTGTGTTCAAAATATTTAATAATAAAATTTTTCCTAAAAATGTAGAAAATTATGATAATTTCTCAAAATTCAAACATTATCCAACATGCACCTAACCGAAATCACGTATGGTAGATACCACAAGATTATCTCAAATACTCTTGTCTTTTTAATACATAAATTTAGTTTTTTTTTTAACCACGAGCAAACCACAGAGTGTTAATGGCCCAATCCTAATGGACCGAAATCACGTACGGTAGATGCCAAAGTTTATCCCAAATCCTTTTGTCTTTTTAATACATAAATGATTTAAAGAAACGTGGTAAAAAAGCGTTCAAATTTGGGTGCTAGTAATTCATAAGCGGGATTGATTAGATCTAGATCCCATCACCAATGATTTTTTTATTTGTTAAATAAAACCAAATTAATTGGGAACGGCAAGAATTTCCACAGTCCAATTTAAACGCGTAACGTGAAGAGGCAGTAAAAATTGAACATTTTAATCTTATCCAGAAATGTGAATTCGGACGTACGTTATGTTCTATTGAAATCTAGATAAAGTTGAAGATTTTGTTTAAAGTTTAAACACAGGTGATTGGTTACTAGAAGTTGGAGTGTGGTAGTTATTAATTGGTCTTGAGCAAGCACTTGCGCATTTTATTATAGAATATAAATTAGAAGATGCGACTCATTACCACAAACTGTTGTGCAGGCGGAATTAATAATTATCATAAAAGAGCAAGCAAATAATCCAACAACAATACTGACTTGTCTGGCTGATCTTTTGAATATGAAGTTTATCTTGATGTTAGATCATAGATGTATTATTCGTAGGTTTTTCAACGAAAGAAACCTCGCTCTATTTGTTCCTTTACAGAAAATGTATTCTTTGATGTATTGCCACCAATATAATGATTTGATAAACCCACACTCTATGTATTTTGTTATCTTGTTAGCAGATGACAGTATTCCTGATTTTAGTCATGCTGTTTCGTTTTAGTTGGCCTTAACCAGTTAACCTCGAAGTATATCAAAAAAATTAATAGGAGCGGGATAAAGTTTAAATTTTAAAATGAGTTAAGATAATTTTTTAAACAAAGACATATAGACATAAATAATTTTTAGAGAATCTAAAAATTATAAATTAAAATAGAAAATATTTAAATCTAAAACAAAGATATGCATAATTAAATTGTAAAAATTAAATATTAAAAAAAGAAATTAAGAATGACACATGTTATTTTATGAATGAGAGCAACTCAAAAGATTTAGTCATTTTTAAGAGTGTATACTTTAATTTATTATTTAATATATAAGCGTAAATATTTTCCTTTCAAAAACCTTTGTATTGAAAAGAAAAAAAGTTAAATAAAAATAAGTTAATAATCAACATATATGATAAGAGTAACTATTAATTAGCTTATTTGAAAATACATCAAAAAAGGGAAAAGAGTTAAATTGAGATAGGTAAATGAGGTGGAGATTTGATAATAATAACTATTAATTAGTGCCCTAAAAACAACTATTAATTGGTAGATTGTTTTGGTTACGTACAAATAATTAATAGATTTGAAATTATATAAAAAATTAAATTTAAAAAATCGCTTAACATGAGCCTAGCACATAATTCATTGAGGAGATATGTTGTAGAGAGTGACTTGCGTTAGAAAATGAGTACTCTAATTTAATATGTGGATGTTGATTAGTAATAAGCAATTAATAGATATAGTATTAGAAAATTGAAAAATTACTATTAGACAATTAGTACATAGTCCTATAATTAATATTAATAATTAGAAAGGTTTGTCCGAAAAAAAAATTAAATGAAGAAAATAAGTAAGCGGTTTTGGTAATTATAACATTTAGTTGTTGAAATTATAGCAATTAGAAATTTTTGTCCCGAAAATAAAAGAATTAAATGAAAAATAAGTAAGAAGATTTGAAAGTGCATTTAAGAAATGATATGTGACGCAAGGAGGAGATATTGTGAAGAACGACTTACGTTTTAAAAAGATAACTCTAATTTAATATATAGATGCTGAGACATTGATTATCCACTTTAACGAGAGTTTAATATTGGTGCGCTATCTTTATTTTTACACCACCAATCAAATATAGTTTATCATATATATGATTTTTAAGTTAATAATTATGAAAGTCAAATATTTTTAATAATATGACACTATATGATTAGATAGATTTAAATTCACAACACCGCCGTGAGGAAAGAAGATGCTTCACTGTAAAGAGAGGAAGGAAACTAGACATAACCAAGCTTATATTTACTTTTTATTAATTAATTATATTTTTCTATTTTTATTTATATGCCGACAAATTAAAATTCTAATTAACAATAATTATTATAAGTAGAAAGTAGAAATACATAATAACGAAGCATATCTGAGTGATAATAAGCTCGGGTCCCTTAAGCAAGTGGTCAGTGATTCGATTCCTGACTCTTGCGTATGGAGAAAACCTGGTTGGGAGGGACCATCCTTAAATGTAGTCTAGGTCCCCCAACGGAGATTAGTTATTGTTTACGATAATAGATACTTCGTATCAATAACATGGTTACCGGAAAAAAAAAATCTTTACTTTTTTTAGTTCTGACGAAGCATATTGTCACATTCTCACATGTTGTACGTGTATTTTTTTTGGTCTACTTATCCAAGGAGTATCTTCAATCATTCAAAGAGATTAGTCTCCTTCGAGTGATTTGAAGGCACACAAGATGAAATCTCCCTCTCAACCAGTTTTTTTTTTCTTACGCAAGAATCATGAATCGATCCCATGACCACTTGCTTAAGGCATTATAATAAATTCGCCATATACCTATAGATACTTTTAGAGATAGTCGTTAAAACTGTAGGTATAGGTATTTTTGTCCTTCAAACCGTAGGTAAAGGTAGAAGGATCGTAGGTAACGCCTATTGACAATCAAATACAACTATAGGTAAATGTATATGGATCGTAGGTAAAACTTATAGTGACAGTCATTTCCCGTTGTTATTCGTCGCTCATAATGGACGGTTGGATCGGCAGTAGGTAAATGCAAGTTTTATATATACCTACAGATTTTAAACATACAGTGACAAAATTTGTCTGTCACTGAACGTCAATTTTCTTGTAGTGAGGAACCCGAACCCATTACCACTTGGACGAACCTTGATTGATTCACATAGAGACTGTTTGGTAAGTCATATCCCGTAGCTTATAGCGAATAACTTATAGCGGATGAGTTATTAGCCTTGTTTGGTAATCTACTTTGTCATTAGTGATTATCGTTTTTTTACGAGTTTATAGCGTTTTTTCCAGACGTTACTTGAAATAGCGTTTGAGCTTATAGCTTATAGAATCTGATTTTTTTTTCTCTTTTACCCTTATTATTTTATTTTAATTCCACATTAACCCTCTTCAATTTATAATAAAATATATATGACAATATAACGTATTATAAATATTTTAATTCATCTTTACCCTCTTCAATTTATAAATATTTTATTATAACATACTATAATAAAATACAACTTATTATTTTAGTACAACATTTATTTGATAATATAACATATATATAATAATATAATTTTATATGATAATATAGTGTATTATAAACGGGTAAGATTTATAATTTCTATTTTAATAATGTATCAACATTTTTTTATATAATAGTAACGTTCAATATTTATAATACTAATATATATATAATTTTTTATATATAAACAACATTTATATAAAAATGTATAGATACATGTCCTTTTATATCATTTTATATTTATCAGCTAGTTTTACCAAACATTGCCACACCAATAAGCTAGCTTATCCACTATCCACTATCATCTAACTCATCTGCTATCCACTATAAGCTCATCCGCTATCCGCTATCCGCTATCAGTTAGTTTATCCACTATCCATTAGTTTTTCAAACACGCTTATAGTGTACTTTAATAAGTTCTAGTTAATTTGTAAATAATAAATATAATAAAGAAAAAATATATACCCGAGTTTAATTTTAGTTCAGGCAAAATATATTGAGTTTATTTATCATTATCCAAGAGTGCTTGGATGAGACGACACAGGTCTCTTCCAGCTTAATCAGTGACCTCGAGTTCGAAATCGAACTCTAAGAATACAGCAGCGTTAAAAAAATTTAGGGAAACAAAAAAAATATTGAGTTTATCATTAAAAAACTGTTTTGAGTTTGCTAGGGATCCCACAATCATAAAAAAAATAATTAATAATAATTTTAAAATTTAATAAATAATGACTGTAAATATATAATTAACAGCGGTAAGACATTTTATTACATAAAAGATGTATATTTTACTTACAAAAATGAGAAGCTTCTTTATTCGTGTTACTAAGGGTGTCGTCCCATCAATAATTGGAGACGAATCCCATTTGAGATAGATAGATTACTAAAGTAGGTATCGTCTTTTCTAACAAATTTTTTTTTTTCATACACACAACTAGAGATGGATCTTGTTCATCATGTTTGAGAAATCCAACTATCTACCAATTATTGTTGGGTCTTTGTTGGTTAAAAAAAAGGAATGCTAACCAGTGCCTTTAAATGACACTTGGTTCATAAAATATTTTATTATCCGGAAAACTATATTATCGGGAATCTCATTCTCAGGAATGTTTCTTTCTTACCTCTACACTTGAGAAAAGAGTTTTTCACTTTCATTCACTAATTATATTTGTACACATTTTTTATGCCTGAAAACAGCTTTTTAAAAGGATTTAACTGGTATGCATTGTTAGTGTAAAAATTTGTACACATTCAACCAATCAGAATTTGCCACATAAGCTAAAATGTTTGACTCTTATACTAACTACCTTAAAAGTCACTCATATCATGATTTCTGATTGGTTGACAGTGTAAAAAACATTACACTGACTGTGCATAACAATTAAACTCTTTCAAATATAAGAAACTTTTATTTTTGTACTCACATTCCGAAGAATATTAAAATGAAACGTTTACCAAACGCTACCTTAGGGTACCTGATAAGGAATAAAAAAGGTAAAATAGTATTGAAAATGATGTATTTAATATATTATAGTAAGTCTCCTATTTAGTTTTCCAACATAAATTTACTCTTTTTTTTATTCCTTAACCTATGCCACGGGAATATTGGTTAGTCAGAAAAAAAATGAGAAGCTTTATTTTTTTTTAATTATTAAAAAATATAAATTAGAAAAAATTATATTTTTGTTATAACTATGTTATAATATGGAGTATGAACCGCCGTAAGTAGTGAGTAATTGATTTCCTTCAGCGAATCAGTTGGACGCACATGATGAGTTTTTCCATCTAACTAAGTTTTCTCTATACGTAAAAGTCATGATTCGAACTCTTGACCACTCGATTAAGGTGTCCGAGTCTATTAGCATTTGGACCAATCACATATTTGATACAACATTACAGTTAAGTCAAATGATAAGCGGCTTGTAATTCTAAATCTGGAATAATTATCTTAAAAAGGAATTTTATCAAGTGCAACCTAATTTGAGAGACTAAATTTGACAACAATATCGAAATAACCATAATATTTATTAAGTGTTTAATTGTTATATACTGTCAGTATAAAGTTTTTTACACTATCAACCAATCAGAATTCATGATATAAATGATTTTTAAGGTAGTTAGGATAAAAGATAATCATTTTTAATGATGTGACAATTTCTGATTGATTGACGGTATAAAAAATCTATACACTATCATTGCATATCAATTAAATCTATTTAGTAATTAGAATACACATTTTTTTCAAATTATACTCATTTTTTAAACCATTGGAAAGTCCGTACTATCCAAGCCGATTTTGTTTCTACGACTTTTTTCTTCTTTTAAGACCTTTCATTTTTTTTCCTGAAATTTTAAATTTTCTTAAATTTGTTTGATAATTAAAAAAAACATAGAACCTGTTTGGCACGCCTCTTCTGCGAGTTTATAGCGGATGAGAAAGTAGTCCCGTTTGACAAGCGTCTCTGTCACGAGCTTATATTGTTTTTTTACGAGTTTATAACGTTTTTTTCAAACGTTCCTTGAAGTAGCATTTGAGCTTATAGCGTTTCATTTTTCTTTCTACTTTTATCCTTATTATCTTCATTTAATTCTACTTTTATCATCTTCTCTTTCTTTTACATAAAATCATTGATGAAGATGTCCTTTTACGTCATTTTATATTTTTCAGCTAGTTCAACTGCTCGTTTTACCAAATATTTTTATAGAAAATAAGCTAACATATCCGCTATTCACTATCAGATATCTCATCCGCTATAAACTAGCTTATCCACTAACAGATAGTTTTATCAAACAGGATCTTAAAAGACTTTCAAATGGTTTCAAAAAAAAAATGTGTAGTTTCAAAAACAATGGAGAAAGTGTATCTTTTAGGTAAATAATTTTTGGTGAATTCTTTTATATCTCAAATGTAACTTATCCTACCTAGTGATCTAATCTAATGGTAATAATCATTTGAATTGGCTCATTAATATGACTCATTTAATTAAAGTGATATATTTTGATTGTACAAAATAATTTTTATCCCAAAATTATTAGGGATATCAGATAAAACACCATAATTTTTTGGTTTTTTTAATATTTTTACGGTTTTGCCGACTACTTTTTCTACTAAACTTTTTATACTGGTAAAAAAATTGTATAATATTGAGTCATTTTGTACCAATCCGAAAAGTGACGCGCACTATACTTAAATCAAAATATAAGTATAGAATTCATCCATTTAAATTACAGAAATGTTATTTGGACATCAAATTTGGGATACCTATGGTATTATGGAAATCAAATTTGGGACACCTACGATGATATTATAGGTGTAAATGACAAAATAGTAATAAAACAACTCAACAATTATCACTCCCAAGACACATAATTGCTTTCTCACTTATTTATTGTTTTTTTCTCTCTCATCATGTATTTCATCACTCTCAAGACACTCACCTGATATTTCTCTCATCTCAACACTCGTCTAAGCTTATCTTCACCCGTCTGATGACTATCAGTGAAGAAATACTCACCCGTCTGGTTCACCCGTCTGATGAAGATATATGACCCGTCTGACCGAGAAAGCTCACCTGTCTACTCTCAGTTTCACCCGTCTGAAGCTGAAGATCTTCATCCTTCTGATGACTATCAGTGAAGAAATGCTCACCCGTCTGATGATTCTCAGACGGGTGAGCATTTCTTCACTGATAGTGATCAGACGGGTGAAGATCTTCAACTTCAGACGGGTGACACTGAGAGTCATCAGACGGGTGATCATTTAAAAGGTTATTTACTGAGAGTCATCAGACGGGTGAATCAGATGGATGAACATTTCCTCACTAAGAGTCATCAGACGGGTGATTCAGACGGGTGAACATTTCTTTACTCGGAGTCATCAGACAGGTGAAGATCTTCAGCTTCAGACGGGTGAAACTGAGAGTAGACGGGTGAGCTTTCTCGGTCAGACGGGTCATATATCTTCATCAGACGAGTGAGCTCTAGCTTAGACGAGTGTTGAGATGAGAGAAATATCAGGTGAGTGTCTTGAGAGTGATGAAATACATTATGAAAGAGAAGAAAACAATAAATAAGTGGAAAAGCAATTATGTGTCTTGGGAGTGATGATTATTGAGTTGTTTTATTACTATTTTGCCATGTACACCTACGGTGTCACCGTAGGTGTCCCAAATTTGGGTGTCAACTTAACATTTCTCTTTAAATTAACTTCAATGGTGACATCGTCGGTGGGAAAGTTGTGAACTCTCCTATTCTCAAGTATTTATTACTAAGGATATTTATACTTTGAAGGCTAGATGTTAGTATCGGTTAGATTTATTTTAGAAATGTTAGTGAATAAGAATTGAACTCTTTTCTTTCTTGTCACTCGACTCCTAAACTTTTTCACCGTAACTATCAAATTAACCTTATATCCCCTTCAAGGCTATTCTCTTACTTCCCTCTAGGGCTAACAATGAACCAAACCAACTCGAACATAGTTCGAAACTCGACTCGATAAATAGCTCGTTGAACTTAGTTCATGAACCAAATGAGCTGAACTTGAGTTGAAAATTGAGCTCTTTAAATAAATAAGCTGAACTTGAGCCAGGTATAGTTCGACTCGTATGGTTCATGAACCAACTCGATAATTATATATTGTTATTATTATTTAAATAACATTTAAATATATTATTTACATATAAATATATTTAAATAATATATTTTGTATTAATTTTTTTGACAGTATTTTGTATTAACTTTTAAAATTATTCAACTTTTTTTATTGAGGAAGGGGAGTCGAACACTTATTTTGACTTTTAATTGATACGAGTCGAGTTAACAAGTTGAACCGAGCTGCTTGCGAGCTTGAGTCGAGTCGAGTTCGAGCTGAAAACAAAGGTTCATGTCGAACTCGAGTCGAGCTACAAGCTGGACCAATTGTTATCGAGTCGAGTCGAACTGAACCCATTTTGACTCGGTTTGACTCATTTTCAGCCCTGCTTCCCTCCCTTGATTCAGTTTCTTCCTTCCTACTTTCTATTTGAGATTTGCAATAGAATGTTCTTAAACATTGGCTTAAAAGAGAGAGAAAAAAATAGAAAGTATTAGTAAAAAGTAAAATATTGGTTATATTAAGATTATAAAAATATTTAATATTTTAAGTAATTTAAATATGAGTTAAAGGAGTATGCACTGACAGTGTAAAACTTTTTTACATTGTCATCCAATCAGATTTCACCATTATGTCACTTTGTTATATTACTTCCTAGAATATCTCAACAAATATTACATGATGAAATCTGATTGAATGACTGTGTAAAAAAGATTTATAGTGTAAGTGAATACTCCATTAACTCTTTAAATATTTAACAAAAGATATTAAATATTTTTTAACTAACATACTCGAGATAATAAATAGTACTCTTTTAAGAAAAATTCATTTAATTTGTTAGGTTCTAGAATGTATTCAATTTTGTTTAAATAACAAAGATAAAAAATATCGCATAAAAAATATAAACTTTAATGTGATAACAAATTAAAAATCTGAATTTTAAAATATACTAATTAAGGATTTTAATATCTAAAATATATATTTTATTAAACAATAAGTCCTTAATTGATAATGATAAAAGTTAATTTTTTTTTTTTTTCAATTTATGGCAAAAAGACAAATACTTCACTATAAAAAAAATACTAAATTACACTAAAGTTAAAATAATTTTGATATGAAAAAGAAAAGTTAAAAAATAATTTAATTTTAATATATGATCAATATAAATTTGTTTATATTATCAACCGGTCATATATATATATATATATATATATATATATATATATATATATATATATAGGGAAATAGAGTCACAATTTATAATTAATCAAAATATAAAAAAATTTCCGCCCAAAAAATGTAAAAAAAAAAAATACATATATCAAATAAATCCTTAAAGAATTTACCAGTATCACTTACCACGCGGTGAGGTCACGCAAAGTAACTATAAGTAATAATGTTAGATAGTCGTTTCTAGTGCTATCTGTTAGTAAGCACAAGACCAGCAGTACAGCCATTACTCACAGCGCCGTTTCATACTCTACTGATTTTACATATAAAAAACGCCGTCGTTTCTGTCCTCCGTCATTTGCCGCCGCCGTCACCACCGCCTTCATTGCACTACACTGAAACTCAACATGTCGAGCCCTCACGCATTCAATTGGCACTACGACGGAGAGCTCGACGACGAAAACATCGAACTCCGAGGCCGGAGATTCTTCTTCCTCCTCTTGCTCTTCGTCATTCTCCTCTTCGCTATCGCTCTCTTCCTCTACGTCCGTTGGATCTGCCGTCCCCGCTCGTTCATTCCACTCCAAAGACGCCACGCGCCGTCGCTATCCTCGCCGTCGTCACAGGGACTGGAAGCCGAAACGATAAAGAAACTGCCGATCGTGTTGCATCAGGCGCCGTCGGATCCGAATAGCGAGTTGGATTGTTGCATATGCTTGAGCGCGTTCAGAGATGGGGAGAAGTTGAAGGTTTTACCGGGATGCGAGCATTGCTTTCATTGCGAGTGCGTTGATAAGTGGCTCGTGAATCATTCGAGTTGCCCTCTTTGCAGAGCTTCTCTCAAGCTCGATTCTTCGTTCCCAACCATTCTCATCCAAGAACCACCCGTTCGACATCCTTAACCTTAACCTCCCCCCATTCTCATCTCTCCTCCTTGCTTTTTTTTTTTTCCCTCTTTGTTTTTTATTTTGATTTATAATTTATAATTATTAATGATAAATGGTCATGATCATTTACTTGTTTCAGTTTGCATACAATTTTTATTCGTATTCAGCAATTCAAAAAACAAAAAAGAAAATGTCCAGCAGTGTTCACTAATTAAGGAATTACGAAAAAAAATCATATATATTTGATATTGATAATTGTTATATTTAATATTTGAAAAAGTAATATATTTAATTTTTTTAAAAAAACTAAGAGACACTTGATACATGATTTGGTTTTCCTAAAGTCAATTTTTATTAGATAATGAAATAAATATTTTGGTTAATTGTATTGGAACTAAATTGCAACCAAGTGAGTTTTATTTTGGGATTTAGCTCGAATATTTAGAGTCGTCGTTTGGGAACTAAGATTATATCTAATTACCATGTTCAGTCTCAAATTGGGCACATGCTCATAAATCATGATTCCAGGGAAATATCTATATTATTCATGCTCATAAAACATGATTAGTTCCTAAATGTTTTGTTAATTATCAGTTAGATTTACTCCACTTTAAATATTTCTTCAAAAAACAACATAAATATTTTATTATTCATTAAAAAATGTCAATTTAAAAATTTGGGTATATATCCAAGACTCGATTTTCCTTTACACTTGACAGTGGTTCACGATAGTGGACTTTTTTTTTGTCCTGATAATGATAATACTTAATTATGTTTTGTTGCCACGTTTGATGGACAGCCGGGGTTCAAAAAGGTCATATGATTTCTTGTAACACAGTTTAGAAGATGAATAAAATTTCTATCATCTCAAAAAATAATATCTCGATGTTTTTTGTTAATCAAAAGTTAAAAATATATATAAAAGTGTTAATAAGTTATGATTTTATTTTATTAAATATTAAATTATCATTAAGACATGAAACATAATAGAAAAATGATATAGAAAATTTTCGTCCGACGAACATGATGCTATTTTGAGTCACGTATGGCTTCGTCTAACAGACGGTCATGCAAATGGATGGTGACTATTAAGAGATTTTTAAATAAATTAGGACCCCCAAAACATAAAAACACGATTCTGTTCCGAACCCTCATCTTTCTCATTTTAATTATTACTTCGTGCTGATCTCCTTACGATAACCTTATACCAAATCTTCTATTTTAATTTTTATGTATCTTCTATAATCACGAGTTACCCATCACTTATATTACGCCCCCAATGTACCTATTCTCTTTATATGTTCAGTTTGTAGTGGCTTTCTCGCACCTGCCTGTGTTAAAGGGGGGCATCTACTGTGCACCCCATTTTTGGGGTGCATGACGCTTCCCTTTGATAATATATTTATGATTTTTTTTTATTGATAAAAATTTAATTAAATATTAATTGATTATCTATTAATAAAAAATGGGATGTATCATATACCCCATTTATGTTTGGTGCACCATAAAACTCACGTATGTTAAAAAGCAATTGAACCTGGTCATTTGGAAATGTGCTGTAGGAAGCTGAACTTGGGCATGCTGTTTCTTTTATCAGCCAGTAGCATTCTGTGTTGAAACTTCGCTGGATACTGGTGGTTTAACATCACCTTTTCTTTCTTTTTTTGCCTTTATTACACTTTTGGTTCATCGGGCATTACGATTATGTAATTTTAGTCCCTCAGATTTTAATTGCGTCAATTGGATCCCTCAAGTATCCCGATTATACAATTTTGGTCCCTAGGATTTCAATTGCGCCAATTAAGTCCCTCAGGTATCACAATTGTGCAATATTGATCCTTCAAGTATCACGATAGTGCAATTTTTAACAGCAGTAGCCTACGTGGTCCATGTGAAACTGATTTGACACTTAATGAGGTCAACTTGACAGTTTACGGAATATTCTTATGCGATATCATTGATATCTCATACACTTAAACGGTTGAATGCACATCACTAAATGCCACATAGGAATGACACGTAAGCTAACAAACTGGCCTCACTAAGTACCAAATTAGTCCCACATGTCCTTCATAGGTTATTGACGTTAAAAATTGCACAATCATGATACTTGGGGACCAAAATTGCACAATCGTGATACTTGAGGACCAAAATTGCATAGTCGTGATATCAGGGGGACCTAATAGGCTCAATTGAAACCAGGGGGACCAAAATTGTACAATCGTGATACTTAAAGGACCCAATTGGCGTAATTAGAACCTGAGAGACTAAAATTACACAATCGTGATACATGAGAGACCAAAAGTGCAATTAAGCCTTCTTTTTTCTAGTAAATGTTAACCAATGCCCTTACCAGTGTTCTAAGGGCCCTGATAAGGAATCAAAAATTGAAATTGTTATTCTGACTAGAGCAGTGGAATCAAAGAGAGAAGATGTTGTTTTGATAATTGCTTGGTTTTTCCTTATCTGGAACCTTCCTCTTATAGTCTCATTCGTAACCAATATCATTAAGGTCATTAATTTTTAGGACGAGAATCTCTCGTCGCCCATAACTGTCAAACAAGGCTTGCTCTAGTTTTCTACTACTCGCCTGATTGCCTATACGATCTCGGGAATTTCTCCAGTATCCAATTTGAAGGTCTGGATCTTCGTGGGTCGGGATTTACTTCACTTGTGCAGGAACATTTGTATTGAAAAGTAGTGTGTGTTTTTTTATAAGTAAAAAAAATAGTGTATTCAATACTGTTCTTATATGGGCCGAGAGCTTCTCGACCCAACCTTTAATCAGGTTTCCCTCAACTGCAAACAAATAGGTCGCTCGAGACATATTCAGTGACCCAATCCAGCAGGGTCGCCCAAGGACACCCTAGACTTGGCTCTAAAGAATGTTTGGAAGGAAAACTTTTCACCACAGCTGAACTGATCCCGTGATACCTGGGTATTTAAGGGATTCTGCGCCTAATACGGAGGAAGGCTTGCCCAAGCAATAAAGGGATATCATGGACCGTGACTATTAAGGATGTCACCCATAAAGGGTCATTAGTAGGGCAATCACCAGATGACCTATAAATAGGGCAACGATACACAATTATAATCATCTTCTCATTCATACTAAAAATATCAATCCGATAACACCAAGAAAAAAAAGAAAGAAATATTAATCCGAGAAAGGGACTTTAACCTTGTTCGGAGTCTTGGTAATTGTAAGAACAAATACATTGAACGACTTTGTAATATACTATTTTTTATCTTTGCTTCGTTAATCAGTGTTTTAAAAACAAGCCTCTTTTAACACCAAAAAAAAAAAAAAGACTCTTTCTTTTGTATCAGGATATATTTATGGAAATAAGTCAGGATAAAGGAGGCAGGATAGGATAAGCTATCCTGTTTTAATCTGTAGTTTGGTGAACCAGCAGGATAGGATAAGCTTATTAGCTTATCCTACTGTTACTTAGTTATAATTCTATCCTGAGGGTAGCTGGGTTAGAACCAATAGGATAGGATAATTTTATACCTATTGTTATTATTTAATTACGGTTTCAAACCTAATTAGTCAACCTTAATACTAATTAAAATATGTGGTTTAATTAACAATTTTTATAAAAAGTGTTAAAAAAATGGACAAGCCTTTTTTAACAACACAAAAAAAAAAATTTTGATAAAGATCTCATATTTCATTTTGATGTCAAACATGGACAGGATAAGAGCTTATCATGATATATCCTTATCCAGGAATGATAAATGGAATGATTCATTATTGACTTACCTATCTAAGTTATGGGCTTTTGCATATAGTTCCGTGAAGCAACTCAATTGTCCAGCTATCTTGCAGGAATCACGTTCCCCTCGGGGTACATGAAACATCGTTTCAATATCTTATCTTAATACTTGAAAAAAAAACAATATATAAATGATAATAATTAGATAAATTTCTTCGGATACACTCAGTGTCATTATTTAATAAAGTTATAACATGTATATTTTTTTACAGCTCATCAATAATTTTTTTTTTGATTTAAAGCTCATCAATAAAAATTTTAAAAGTAAAACACATATTATTCTTTTATTAAGAAATTACACGACAATTATCTAAAGAATTTTACGAATGTTTTGTTCATGTGAAAGCGTATTGTGCCTTGATGGACAATAATGTCATACGTGCCAGGGAGAGCGTATTGTGTCCAATGAAGAGGACAATATAGTATGACTTATACATCGTGAGTACCACTGACATGCGCGTCCATGTATTATTTCCTGGAAAGGTTACGTGCTCACGTTTGGCCGAATGTTGATTCTGGCGTTTGTTATTGTATCCTGCGGGGCAATAACGTTGAGTCTGATCAACTCATGTTTATGGTGATGGGATTTCCGGAAATCTAGAATTGAATATTAGTTGAGATATATGGAAGTGTTCATGCATACGTTTAGAAAATAACGTTGATTGTGGGGTACGAGACCCTTGTATTTTACTGTTAGTACTGTGATATATTGTACTAGACTATGCATGATGATACTTGTGAGATATGCTTATATGAATCTGCTGTATGTGTTTGAGTATATGGTTGTCGTTCTTGGATTCAAATATTGGTTTCTCACCCTTGCCTGTACATGTTGGACACCTTGTTGTGTTTTTGGATACATGTACAGATGTTTTATTAACAGTTCTCTAAATCACTCCGGGATCTTGTAGCTTGAGTGCTTGAGGTTGACGACGAAGAGGTGAAATTTGTTGACGACGAGACTCGGTCTCATTGGTACGAATTATGTTAGGCAGTAAGCTTTATTATCCATAGAATTCTTTTGTCAGACCAGCTCTTAAGATTTATAAATGTGTAAATTCAGTCTTCCGACTGTGTCGATGAGTGTCGTGTATTGAGAGATTCAAAATATGTATGCCTAATGGCAGAACTTGAATTATTGTCATATATGATGAGTTTCATTTTCTTTCCTCTGATTGTTAAAGCTTTTCTTTTGGTATCAGATTTCCGCAAACACTAAAGAGTTATTTTCGACAAAGTCTTTTGTTAATAAGGGTAAATGGATATTTTGGGTTACAAAAGTGACACCCGAAGGAGAAGGGTGTTACAAGTGGTATCAGAGCTGGTCGATGTCTTTTGGGATCTAGGTTATGGATTCATTGTGTTTTTGTTGTGTTTACTCTGTGTTTTGATTGGATTCTGTGTTTGATTGGATAGAGGTGATTGGATAGAGGTCAGTATGTGTAAGAACAGTCTATGCTGACGTGCTCCTTTTGAAATCCGACCAATTGGATTGATTGGATCTGATGATCCAGATGTGTTCAGGCAGGTTCTCTGTATCGCGAGGCGAACAAGATTTCGTGTCGCGAGGTAGAGAATGGGTGTTTTGCTTCTCAGGCATGTTCTCTGTATCGCGAGGCGAACAGGATTTCGCGTCGCGAGGCAGAGAAGGGGTGTTTTGCTTCTCAGGCATGTTCTCTGTATCGCGAGGCAAACAGGATTTCGCGTTGCGAGGCCGAGGAGTTGTGTTTTGCTACTCAGGCAGGCTTCCTGGATCGCGAGGCGATATGATTTTCGCGTCGCGAGTCCGAGGAGCTGTTCTTTGCTCCTCGGGCAGACTCTCTGGGTCGCGTGGCGAGAATCTGTCTCGCGTCGCGATGCCGAGAGTTTGGATGTTTCTACTCGGGCTGGCCCTCTGTCTCGCGTCATGAGGGTACGGTCGCCTGGCGAGTAACTGGTTTCTTGTTCTTCTTTTTATTTCCTTCGTGGAAATAATGTATGTGTATAAGTTATCTGAGTTACTAAGTAAGGTTGGCTTCAAGACAATTCCTTAGTCAGTTCTAGCAAATAGGCTTGAATATGACCGTTACGTTATGAGTCAAGGATGGTAGACTCTTAGCTAGCAAGTAAGGGAAGACTCCTTTATATGTGAAGGAAGTTCGATTGTTGGGAAAACGAGTGTACCTTAGACAAGTAGAGGAATACCAAAAGTTTCTGAAGTAGATGCATAGGTGGTTAGTAAGCGACCAAAGGGACGGCAAGATAACGATATGTTTACTAATGGAGTTGAGAGACTGTAATGGAATCCAGGTGGAGCAATGGAAGTGTAGTAAGGATTAAGGCTTGATGATTTGAACAAAATGAAAATTTGTATAGCTGTGTTATGATGATTCGATGTAGAATTAATCATATTGTTTTAAGTTAACCGATACCCCTGTTGAGAGTCCTTGTGTTAAAGGATAGACGACCCTATAATGTTGAAAGAGAGAAAACTTAGGAGCCCGATAATATTTCAGCGATGATGTCCCTCGAAGTGTGGTATCGCGTGAAGTTTCTACTGTTAGTATTTTAAGAAAAGATTGGAGCCTCCGCTGTTTATGGATTTGATGGATAAGACTTTTTGTCTCCATTAGGACAAATTGAGGGTTATGCGTTGTGGGTAGACTTGTGATCCATGCTGATGATGGTAAGGGGTATGTATGATACCTAAGTATTTTTTTTTTTGGAGGTTACGATTGATCAGAGACTGAGTGGAAGAAAGAATGGAAGCAAGTCTTTAGTGACGGATTAGTAGTAGAGAGTAATTGACTAACATGTGAAAAAGCTGATGATAAGTTTCTAAAGTTAGTTTTACTTCTCCTGGAGAGTATGATCTTGTTGAATTGTTTCCTTGTCAAAACAATATGTGACACACGTGTATGCGTGTTTTGTTGGGTGCTAATCGGGTTGAGGCCTTGTAAGAACTCATGATCAGTAAATGGTAATTGTATACATGTAACACCTTGTTTATCCTTTTGATATTGTGTCGGACATTTGAATGAGGTGCCTATCGTGTAAGACTTTCGGGAGAATTTTCTGAAAATGTTCCAAGTTTGTGTTGTGAAGGATGTGGAGTTTTCGATTGATCTAGTTTCTAGATTCAGTCAGACCTCCATCACTTTGTGTAGAATATCGCCTACAAAGCTAACCGAGTTAAACTACATGAAGTGGACTGCGCTTTCAGGTGAACTTTATTTGCGACGTCAGGGCTTCGAATCTTGGAGTCTTCACTTTAGATAAAGCTTTACCTAACTGTCACTCCCAACCTAAGGCTAGTCTTATAGTTATGTATGTGAGGATACTCGGCCAAAGACCAAGAAACATATAACTTGCATCAATTATGCAAATTGGTCGTAAAGAGTACGAATTCGACGAATGATGTGGCCTTTATATGATATGTTGGGCACACATTTAAAATTTGTCAACACATTATAGTTTGACAACACAATAGAGAAAGTCATGTCAACATTGTCACTTGGTTGACACATGGACGACAATCACACGTGAGACTACATCAACACTGTCATTTGGACGAACATGTGGGTAAGTGACAATCACGTGACATCACGTGCTCCTCTCCTATTGTATGATGGCTCCTCTCCTATCGTCTGATATGGTAGGTCATTCTTTTGATATATCCACTTCTATTGTCTGATTTGGTAAGTGAGACGTCTGATCTTGTAGTTTAGTTGTCCGAGATGGCAGTAATCGTCTTATCTTCTAGTAGTCGTATGATCTTATAGTCGTCTTCTAATCTGGTCTTTCCCTTCCTGACGTTAGGGGAACGAGTGGTGATAGTGGGTCATGTGATTGTTGCTTGTCCAAATGTCGTCCAAATGACAGTGTTGATGCGGTCTTCCGTGTTGTGTTATCAAATTTTAGGGTGTTGACAAGTTTTAATTGGGTGGGTCACGAGTTCAATCAATAAGTCAAACATTGAAACTATATATATATATATATATATATGTATTAGTCCATACTTCATAGTTCATCCTCAAAGGTTCAAAACCCAAAACCAAAAGTTTAATAAAGATTTAATTATTCAGTTGGTCTCTGAACTATTTGAGAATTTTCAATTAGGTTCTTGAACTAAAAAAGTTTTCAATTGAGTCCTTTAACATATATAAAATTTTCAATTGCGCCATTGGGGTAGCAAGTTTGTTACTAAACAGTGAAATTGAACCAAAATATCCGTGAGTTCCTCCAAGCTGGACACCATATCGACAATTTGTAGATTATTATTAGGAATTACTCAAGTAATCAACAAACAATTGCTATTGTGTTTGAAATTATACTCATGCGTATGCATCAAAATTTATGATTGATTACATGATTAGATGTCCCAAATTCTTAATAATTCCGAAATAGGGGAGGAGTTGAGAAAAACAAATGGGGAGGTTGGCAAAACAAATGCCCTATTCTAAAGTCCTAAGTTTGAATTGGGCTTCAAACAAATGGGCAGAGCCCCTATTCGAAAATGTTGACAGGGCTTTTGGGTTCAAGCCCAATACTTGCTCGTTATTTGGTAGGGTTTATTCGGCTATAAATTTTTGTAACCTCTGTTCTCTATCTTGTTTATTCTCAGCAGCCATCATCAAATAGGGTTTCGACTTCTGAGGCAAAGAAGGGTACGTGGTTTGTTTCCTGAGCGCCATGAGAGCCAAGGTGAGCTCTATTCTCTCATTTCCTTCCCCTATTCCATTGTTTATTATAGTAGTTGAGGCCTGAACGGGACTGTGGTGTGGTTTATGCAGTGGAAGAAGAAGCGTATGAGGAGGCTGAAGAGGAAGCGCCGAAAGATGAGGCAGAGATCCAAGTAGTGCGTTTTTATCTCCCAACAATCGCTCTCTACCTTTTTGATGTTTATGTTGTCAAATGGAACATCCAGTAATTTGTAGTGCTTTATTGGTTTCTATTTATCTTATTTTGCTTATATTATTAGCTGAAAACAATGTTGTTCCTATGCGAATTAACAAGGTTTCCTATTTTGAATTTCTGATTCTCTTGTTGTCTGTTTGTTCTATAAATCGCAGCGACAATCTCTTAGTGTGATTAGAATTTCTGATTATATCTACGGCTTTGTTTGTTCCATGAATTTCTTTATCCGATAGGCTAATGTATACATTTGTTTTTTCTTTCAATAATCAAATCCAGAAGTTGTCTATTGTACATATGTAATCCAATTTATTGTTATCTATTTGGGTTCTTGAGTTGTATCCTTGGTGAAAGAAGCTGGTAACGGAGTTTGGGGGGCTCTAACCTTATAATAACGTGATTTCGTATGATCACAATTTTTTAATCTATGTAATATATTCTGGAATTATGGAACTATAGTCATTGAAGTTTTCATATGGAAAAAAAAATTTAGAGATGGGTATTGAACTCCAATAATTTTAGAGATGCAAAAGATGATGAAGTTTAGGCTGTTTCCCCTTATTAGGTAAGTTGTGTTATTGCCATTTTCAATAGGTTGATTGTTTATTCTATCAGGGTTGCGTATCTTACGTCTCTGTAGCCGGAACTCACATCAAAATTTCTGTTTTGCTGTCATGGCTTTATGTTTTGGGATTGAAGGATGAAACCCTCTTTCCATGGATTGAATGGCTGATGTCTTGAACTAAAATTATTTGTCTACTTTGGAACCAATGCATTGCTTTGAGAGTCAAAGATGGTGAGGGTAGGGCACAATCTAGAATATGATACTATTATGCTATTTTTTATGTGGATAAGATACTGTAATATTGCTCTTGTATTTATATCATCTCCTTGATGTAGATTTTCACCAAATAATAGTTGCAACTTGTAAATACTATTAGATGTCTCGGCTTGAGAATGTTTGTACTACAACGGAGGTTTAAAGTTAAAGCTATCAGCTTTCAACTAAACAACCCATTTCTTACCTTGGTCCTTTTTCTCTCTTAATTATGCTAAACAAGGTTCATCTCAAGCTGTGTGCATGCAAATAAAACTTAGTTGGGAGATATTGTATCTACCACCGTCAATGATTTATCTATCGTGAAAGAGATTAATCTCCTATAGTTCCCTTGAGTCAGCTCATTTGTTAGCTGTTGGACATGATCATTGTGAATGTGCAAATTCAAATCCTCGCAACGCCTTCAGCGTCTCTTCCATTCCCTAATTTAGTTAGCGAAGTTAATACATGTGAAGAGTAGTCTATTATTTCTTCGAGTCAGTCAGTTTTAGACGTATGTAGTGTATGTTTGGATGCGCTTTTCTTTTCCGTGGACGCAAGTTTTCCTTAAGCTACTATTAGTAGCTTCTGAGGTATAAATGAGATTCTATGCATTTTTGTTGTGTTACCAAACAGACTTTAGTCGGATAGTACTGAACTTTAAAATCCTTCATTAATATAAAGAAAGTGTTTGTGACTATAAAATGTATGAACTATAGAAAAAGGTCGTATTTCGAAATTGCCTTACTTCTTGCATCTCAATAGCGTCGACCTGCTTTAGAATTTCGTCAAAACACTACCAATTTTTAATCACGTAGTTTTGCCGGTTGATCCTAGAGCTACCAAAACTAATGTATAGAAATTCGTAGTTTTTATTGAAAAATTCTTGCATGGGCTTTGCCTACCATCGCTTTTAGACAATGCTACTCATTGATACATGATGCAATGGAATGTATCACTAAATGGGAATTTTAATATCATAGTAGTCCACTAGTCACTGGATCTTGCATGTCGTTACAACTACAAAACTGTAAAGGTGACTGAGCTTACTTTGAATAATTTAGGATCTACCCGTATGGATGGATGAATGAATGGTACTGCTGAATAAGGATCTGTATTGATATTTCTTTGGTAGGGGCGGGTCAACATTGTAGATATTTCTTTCACAGAAGGGCCACGTTATTTCTGTACATATATATATGATTGGGAATGAAGCAATGCTCATTTGTACGAAACAAAATTCGTAATTTCGTAAAACAATAAAAAGCACGGCATTTCGTTTAGTTCGCTTTATTAGGGAGAATGTTTCTAGATTTCTAAAAGAGGAATGTGCAAGAGTTCCGTATTAATATTATTTGAACAACATACCTTTGTATTTATATATGGTGTATGTCTATTCTGCCTTGAAATAAGATACTATAATATTCATATACATATGGTGTATATACAAGGTGTGTATATATGGATTGGCCAAAAATCATTTTCCTTATCAGATATGTATGATGTATAATAACAAATGCATTAAAGTAAACACGCAAGAGTTCATAATCAATGCAAGTTAATATCTACTACATTATTGAGACTGGAGTTGAAGCCTAGCTATGCTCTAATGTTTTCAGCAAGGGGACGAAGTCTTGAGCCATCCAAGTATATTGTATGCAGTGAAGACAATGATTTCTATTACTGATGACTGATTGTTGAGACTTTCAATTGGAACAACTTTTCTCTGTAACTTCCATTCTTCCAAGGGAAATATTACCACTTTTTTATCCCACACTCCGCAGCAAACAACCCCAAAAATAGATGAGAAAGCAAATAAAACTACAAATAATTTTATATGTGACAAAGGTAATTGAATAATAATAATAATATATAAAATCCGAAACTCTTTAAAAGATTGAACAGAAGAAATGACAAAGGTAAAGTGAGTATTTTTTATTTATTTGATTTTTGGTAATCCGTTATGATTACTTAGGTTAGGAAGTGATGGTTCAAGGTTGAAGGCGCAAGCTATCAATGTAAGTCCTAACCTCATCTGCTATCATGCGCTGCATGATCTTCATCAAGCATGTCTGTCCATCCATCATCTCATTCCTAATTTCACCCTTCCCTTGATCTTCTCCTTCAACTTCTTCTCCTTCCTCTTCCTCTCTCTTCTCCACCCCAGGCGGCAAAAGACTCAACGACGTCGTCACCGGACCATTATTCTCCGGCGACACCTTTCGCATTATCTCGCCGGAACCGGAACCGGAACCGTTATTCTCCGGAGAAACATTCTGCCTGCAAGGGCGCTTGAACGGGTACCTGGGATCCAACAAACCGTCGTAGGAATCGCGGAGGAGGAGGTCAGCGGTGACGGCGCGCTTCTTCATTTGCGCGGTGTCGGAGTCTGAGGAGGCGGAGAAGGACTTTCGACGGCGGCGAAGGGTGGAGTTCCAGTGGTTCTTGATAGCGTTATCGGTGCGTCCAGGTAAGAGACGTGAGATGGTGGCCCACTTGTTACCGTGAACGGCGTGTGCATTGATTATGATGTTGTCCTCTGCTGGGGTGAAGGGACGGTGCTGCACCTCAGGGCTGAGCTGGTTACACCACCGGAGACGGCATGACTTGCCGGAACGCCCTGGGATTCCGGCGCTGATTACCGACCAGTTCCGTGCGCCGTGCTGGTTCACCAGCTTCAATAGCGTCTCATCCTCTTGTGGGCTCCACGAACCCTTTACGCGATCTCCGCCGTTGTAGTTGTTTCCTCCCATCATCTTCTTCTGAAGAAAGAGATTAGTCTTCCACTACCAACAAACAAACAAACAAAAGACAAATGAATGTGTCTATTTAATTTTTTTATATGTTTTTTGTTTATCTGAGATAATCATAGATGAAAGATAATTGAAAGAAGAGGAGATGAGAAGAGAGAGAGTTGTAGTTGGCATGAACCTTAAAACCGTGCGGTCTTTGTACATAACCACTTTGAAGAACCGACTATCTCTGGTTCCACCGTGTTTGTTTCTGTTCCTTAACTTCTTCTTTCTTCCTTCAAATTCTTCTTTGCTTTTTAGCTTTTTTTTCTCTCTTCTTCTTGCAAATGGTATTTGGTTTCGAGTTAGTAGGTAGGTGGAAGTTTACAGGTAGGCTTTTTGAGGGAATTCGGGGTTTATGAAGGGAGTGGAGAGAGAGAGAGAGAATGGAACATTCATAATGGAGGAAGTTATAACTTCCACCCCTCTCTCTAACTGATTCAAATAACGCCTCTTCCTAGAAACTCTACAAGTTAGATATAATTTTTCACCTGTTTGTTTATCTTTTTTTATCATCATTTTAACACATTCCTAATTTTTTTTTTTTATCTTTTATAAAACATGTGTTTTGTTTAAATGTTGGTTACATGACCAAGATTTCCAAGAGTGTGGCCGTTAGGATGGACTATTCTTTTATTTGTTTGTTGTATAGTTGTAATAAGTTGGGTTATTGATTATTATCATAATCTTGATGTGGCCTGGCTAGGGAGGCTAACGTACGAACGGGTGGGAAGTCAAGATGAAGATGAAGATGAAGGTTGGAACGGCAATCGGTTATTTAAGTGCGGTGATAGGTAGCTGGGGGTATGGGAGAGATGGAATTGGATGAGTATATGGAAGGAACAAATAGATGGTTTTGGTAACTGCAAGTTGTTAGTGCAGTTAGACATGCATATAGTACAGACTAGAGATTAGAGGAGTTTTCAAACTTTAATTAACTATATCCACTTATTCACTGCCCACAATTTTGTCTGTCAGCTCGGGTATCCCTAAAAATTTTGGGATAAAAATTATCATATCCAATCAAAATGCGTCATCTTAATTAAATGTGTCATGTTAATGGGTCAAGTCAAATGATTATCACCATTTGATTGGATCATCTAAGCAGGGTAAGTTACGCTTGAGGCACTAGAGAATTCACCATCCCGAATTAGTTGAGTAAGAAAGTCATCAAATTTAAAAATAAAAATAAGTTATGGTTCAATTTGGATTGGATTATCCTATATCAAATCTGAAGCAATCCAATCCGATTAAAAATAGTTTAGATTGAATTGAATGATTCGATTTTTACCAACATAGTAATTAAAAAGTAAGTTGAATAACATCAATAGATATAACATATAACATAAACATTATAAACTAACGAGTATCAATTTTATGTTTGAAATTACATTACATCAAACTAATAAGAATTATTAGGAAAACAAAACCAACAAATAAGAAGACAATAACTCAACGGTTAGAGAAATTCGTAATATAATAATAATCTAATATAATGTCACATATATTAATAATAGAATAAATAAGTATCAAATTTAATATATATGGTTTGGTTGTGTTTGATTTTAAAAAAATAGACCAAAGAACCGAACTTATTAGCTTCATGAAAAAAATTCTGAAAAAATAAAAAAAAATGATTTATTCAATTTTTTTATCGGTTTTTGTTTTTAACTGGTTTGGATATGAATATTCCTAATTTTGTCTTCTACTTTTTTAAATATTTAAAAAATTTCGGGGAGTACCTTAACTTTTTGTTATAAAAAAAAATAATAAACCAAAAGAACCGAACAAAAAAAAAAGGTCCAAAAAAAGTCAATAAAAATAGATTTTTTTGGTTTTCGATTTTTTGGGTCTTATATTTTTGTTTAATAATTAAAAATTGGTGAACTCTGTCGTACTCCAAATTTAAGTGACCCAATCAGATTGTAAGAACCATTTGATTTATGTCACTAATATGATTTATTTAATTGAGATAACGTATTTTAGGTAAACAAAATAACTTTTATCCTAAAATTATTGGGGGTACCGATGAAGGTATCTTAAATATTTTACGGGAGCAACAGTTTACAGTCGTCTCATTCTAAGGTTACCACAAATCTGAACAAGGACTTACAATGTTACTTTATAAATAGCCTATGAAAGCAGAATCAATAATATCTAGATATCTTTAATTGTTGACACTATTCCATCCAATTGAGTCAAAGCTCTATCCTATCCAAATTCTTTAGGTATTGTAGTAATCCTGCTCAAGATAATGAGGTGGTCCTTTTAGCCGTATGTTTATGCAAGCTCAATTCTTGATTTTGTAGAGGTTCTTCCATTGTTTAATTCAAATTTGTTTATCGTTAAATATTGATATTGTTTTTTTTTGTAACAATTATTGATATTGTTTTAATCAATATATAATTGTTAAATGAATTGAATTATAAATTTATTTAAAAAGAATGTTGGAGCACCGGAATAATTGAAAGTATTTATAAAAGAAACCTCCTTGTTATATTAGTATAAAAAAGATGAGTACCTTTCATTGATTTATATACACACAACATAGATGCAGAGGTGACAATTATTACCTGTGTATGGGGATCCCTACAAGGACCGCCACATTTAGGGTCTCGCGGGACGAGGATGAGGAAGAAAATCACCCCATAGGCAATTTGGGGACGGGGGGACCATACTCTCTGTCCCACGTGATTCATATCCTCGAGAATATTACAAAAATACCTTATATATATAATTTTATTAAATTAATAAAAGAAACTTAAAGTAAGTCCCTTTATAGATCGCAAGTTGCAACCTCAGACACAATGACTAAATCCACCACTACTTTAAAGTAAATCCATTACAGATCTACTGCTAATTCTTGAAACAAGGCTTGAATGCCACACCTGGAACCCCATCGTCGCGACAATGAAGCTCGCCATACCCACATTGACACTCACATCCACCACAAACCCATCTCTTCCCTCATTTTCACCTTCTCCAGAACCTCCTGAACAATGATTGAGATATCAGGTTTGTGAAAGGGTTCCCGTTGAGCATTCTCATGACTTTCTTGTGGGGCTTGTCGGTTATGGTTCAGAAATCCAAAAGCAAGCGTAGAAAGGAGTATCGAACGCCTTCCAAGATGCCGACAACAAGGTTGAGCTGAGGGGATTTAATGCAATCTAAAGGTGGTTTGCATTGAAGGAAAGATGGATAATATTGATGTCGAGGAAGTTAGGGTTTGGGTTTGTACTAGTTGCCTTTTTAGGGTCCCCGCGGGGAGGCGTTGAAGGGGGATGGGGAAGAAATACTCTCCATGGCGAGGATTGGGGATGAGGACGAGGAGGAAAATTACGGACAAGGAGAGGGAGGGTGCTCCTTAGGGATGGCAATGGGTTGGGTACTATAATACCCTCCCCCATACCCGTGTGGGTAGTAATTTTAATACCCGTACCCTTACCCGTTGGGTACCTAAGTACCCATACCCACACCCATTACCCGCCAGAGGGCGTAGAGTTGGCCACAAAAAACAAGAAAGGTGGAAGCCTGGAAGGGTCGAATACTCGAACTGTTGAAGGGAAACTGGAGAGAGACCGAACATTGTGGTAGAAAGGAGAGTCCAAGAGGAATGACTTAAAATTCGAACATTAGAACCAAAATGAACGTAGAGAAGAATCCAGATCCAGAGATAAACTAGTTAAGTAGGTTTAGGCTTTTTTTTTAAAAAATTTAATATATATATATATACACACACACACATAATATAAGGGTGATGATGTATGAGTAACTTTAAACATTTACTCTCATTCATTTATTTTCTTTAATTTAATGATTAAAAATTACGCAATTCATTAAATGAAAAAATAGTTAATGGTAACTTTAACAAGGAGAGAGAAAAATGGAATTTATTAAATGAAGAGATATATTTCAAATCGGGACTATTCACAAAATTTATAATATTCATTCATTAAAATTTATACATTTGTGATATTAAAATTTTAAGAGTTTAATTATTATGCACTGACAGTGTAAAGTTTTTTGCATTGTGAACCAATCACTAATTATGATATGAATGACTTTTAAGGTAGTTAGTATAAAAATCAAATATTTTGAGTGATGTGGCAATTTATGATTGGATGTATGTGTAAAAAGGCTTTACACTGTCAGTGTATAATAATTAAACTCAAATTTTAATTCGTAGATACTTTTAACATATTAAACTCAACAAAAAGTTATAAATTTTAAAAAATTAAGTAATATATATGGTAGCAAATTTTATATATATATATATTAAGTTAATAATTCATGTACATATAATATGCAAAAGCAATATATATATTTTTTATTATAGAAAACAATATTTTTTCCTTTAATGAATTGAATAATTTTTAACCATTTGATTAAAATAGAATGAATGGATGAAATTAAGAATAAATATTTAAAGTTAATCTTGAAGTAACTTGATCCCCACCCAAAATATATATATATATATATATATATATATATATATATATATATATATATATATTCGGGCGGGATGGGTACTAGAGTCCCGTATCCGCACCCATTCCCGTTCAATTTTGCGGGTAATTACCTGTACCCGTGCCCTTACCCATTAAGCGGGGTAATTATCCTACTCATCATGAGTAATTTTTACGGGTACTCATTGGGTCCATACCCATTACCATCCCTAGTACTCCTCTGCCCGACCCGTTGCCATCCCAATATAGATGTGTTAGGATTTTAATTAAGGATGATCAATAGTTCAAGAAAATGAACAATAGTGGTAACACATTTGTACAAGCCCGAGTTTTGAGCGACTCAAGGAAGGCTTACCAACACAAAGGCCAATCAACTAGGAAAGACCGTGTGTGTCGAGTAACCACGCGACCCACAAGGTTGGCAACACAGCCAACTCGCGGGCAATTCAACACGAATAAGATCACGAATTGACTTGCGTTGTCTCAACTCCCTGGAGCATCACATCCTAGATTCTCTCCTTGCACGAGGATCGTGTAAATGGTCGCTAATGCCCATGGATGCCACCATATGTATCGTTATGGTAGCCATGTAACCCTAAGACGTAAATAGACTTAACCTACCTAAATAAAAAACTTATTTGGGTATCAGAGTATCATTGCAGGTACACCCCCCCCATTTTTCCTGATCCGCCACTGTCACGTAGACCGACCAACTGTGGAGAATCGAGCTACCCTGACTATCTAGATACCTTTTTCTCTACATCGGTTCAACATTCTTTTTAACACTCTCTTCAACATATTTTTTTTTATTATTGAATAGAGTTCATATAAGACTCACTAAATAGAGAGTGAATCCATGTTATTTAGTGGGTTTAACATGAAATTCATACAATAATAAAGAGTACAATATTCTTAGGTCGGGTAAGAAGTACATTTAACTCTCATATGTTTTGCATAGGTCAGGTAAACCCTAGCTTGGAAAGGACAAAATAGATAGCAATAATAATTATTTAAAAAATTAATTATTCTTAATGATGCATCAACACATAATTTGATGAAAAT
This sequence comes from Ammopiptanthus mongolicus, assembly GCA_039655645.1. Taxonomy (NCBI): domain Eukaryota; kingdom Viridiplantae; phylum Streptophyta; class Magnoliopsida; order Fabales; family Fabaceae; genus Ammopiptanthus; species Ammopiptanthus mongolicus. Next base: position 7,544,700 of record CM077348.1, read on the forward strand.
ATAACAAAATTATAATGATAATGAGTTAAATTAATTAAATCCTTTAGTTAATTAGTTACCAACAACTTGTGTTGTTATGTATCGGAAAACTATACATACTCATTTAAACTAGATTTATACCGTTAAGATGACTTAGATGAGTGGAAATTTAGATAACCTGCAAGTCTGCAACAACTAGTCTTATGTTTTGGAAAACTTTAGTGATCATTTGAACTTTGGTTATATTGTTAAGATGAGTGGGAACTTGGATAGCTATGTTAACTTCATGTCATAATGGCAACACCTACTCTTGACTTTCTCCACCGTAACGTAGAGAAGTAGACATCTGCATTTGCAAGAACTTTGGTGGCTTCTCACACGCGTGTATATTTTGTATATGTTAATTAATAATCACTTTTACTATTTAATATATTTGATTTGATGTCACATTAACTTATTTTTTCCTTTATTTTTTTTTTTTCAATTTTACATAATGTCTTTGAATATTCCAAAGCAAGCCATTGCAAATAGTTTACTCTCTCCAGCAACATCGTACAGGCCATTAGATTATTTGATACAAGTTAGATGTAAAAACCGTTGCAACGAACAAAATATTTAATATCTAACTACAACTAAAAGTAGCTAGTTAGTTAGAATTGTAACAGAAGCAAATCGGGAGAAGTAGTTAACGGTTAGTTGAACAACAGATGTTAGGGATCGATGTATAACAGAAAAGACCAGCCAATTAAATACGTCCAGTAAATATCCAATTTGATCTTTAAAATTATAGGATCGTATCAACTTAATCTCTCACATTATTAATATTTTAAAATAATCATTGGAATTTTAAAATGTAGTAAATGCATCCCTGACATTATTTACTTAGTTTCAAATGTATCCCCGACATTACCAACTTAATGTCATTATAGTCTATGCAAATATCAATGCAGGGACGAATCTGATTAATTTTCTGCAATTCTAGGGATCATTTTGGAATATTAATAATGTGAGGGACTAAATTGATACAACCCTATAATTTCTAGGACCAAATTGAGTATTTACTCAAGTAGTTAACTGGCTAATGCATAACGAGTAAATACCCAATTTAGTCTCTGAAATTATAGGGTCTTATCAACTTAGTCTCCCACATTATCAATATTCCAAAATCAACCCTGGAATTACAGAAAATTAATCAAATTCGTCTCTCCTTTGATATTTGCATGAACTATAATGATATTAAATTGGTAATGTCAGTGATGCATTTGAAACTAAGTGAATAATATCACGAATGCATTTGTTACATTTTGTAATTCCAAGGATCATTTTGAAATATTAATAATGTAAGGGACTAAATTGATACAACCCTATAATTTTAGGGATCAAATTGAATATTTATTAAATGCATAACTTTTGGGTGAATTTAAAATTCTAGATTTATATTCTGTTATGGGCCAGATTTATAGCCCAATACGTCAAAGAGCAGGGAGATACTCACCTGCGTCCGTTTCATGGATCTCTTACACCTCATTATCACTTCGAGGTATTGTTGCATGGAGTGATTTAGTGCATGTTTGGATTTAAGTTGGAATAGACTCAAACGAACGTTTGAGTGAAAGCAACAAATTCTGTTTTCACATTTTATATATTAAAAAGTGTATTTTTACGTTGAATATTCTTTCAAACATAAATCCAAACACATCTAAACGTCAGACTGTCTTACAGGCGATCCGTCGAGGTTAGGTCAATCCGAAGACAAGTTAGTTAGAACTCGATCATATTACATCCGAACATGATCTAATAATTAAAAAGAATACCATATAGCAAAAGATAAGAGGGAGTTATGAGAAACGTCACATATCACGAGTGCGTTTGAAAGAGCTTATGAAAAGATTATTTGAACTCATGAGAATAATTTATGTAAATAAACTTATACAAATAACTTATGAAAATAATTTATGATATTTTTATTAACTCTTTTTAGCTTATTTCTATAAGCTCTTTTTAATTTATTTTAATAAACTTATCAGATAAATTTATGAAAATAAATTATTTTTAATTTATTTAAAAAAATATATTAAATAAATACTTAATTAAATTATTTATTCAAATACTTCCAAAATACAAATAGTGACAGCAGACTGATTTTTTTCCCTATATTATTTTCTATATGTTGCATTCTGTCTTAATAGTAATCTTATAATGGCTTATGGCGGTGGTCCTTATCAACAATGCTGTCACCGACTGCTGTATCTCATTAATCGTCTGTGCCTTCTATGCATTATTATTATAAATAAAAGAGAGAGAATATCGAGTCCCATGATAGGAGCAATTTGCAGTACGTCCAACGAAAATTAGTCCAGGATCAATATTTGCTCGATCCATTATTTGCTTCTAAAAGTCATATGTAGTGAAAGTTATTTGAACATATAGAATATTATAATAGATAACATTTTACTAATATTTACATACAAAATATTTATTCACGTCTTAAGTACAATATTAGTCATATAAAAACATGGTGTCTCGTAGGGTGTTAATTTCGAATGTACAAACAATATTGTATGTAGTACGATTGATTTAACACTAAAATATGTAAGACAAGGAAGGAAAGAGCACCACCATGATGATACGGGTCAAAGGATCAATCGTTATTACACCAACAAATGTTAAGAGAAACTCCCAACATGCCAAGGGGATATTATGTAACTCAGGGAACAAATGTGAATCAAGGGGATTTAAATAAATAGTATTATTATTAGTTTGCATCTTTTAATATGTAAGAAAATTAGGAATGAGGACATGTGTCATGTGATCCTTAATCATAGGGAGTTTGTTAGCATTTAGTTTGTTATATTAGCATGTATGATGAAAAGAATAGTAAGCAAGAAAATTATCAGAAATCTTTTTCATCTCTAGGCTTTCCCTTAACTGGAAATTCAATCTTCTCCCTATTCCCTTCCCTAACTCCTCTCTTCTATCTCCCTAATATTTCACTTCTTATGCTTTTATCACTGAACACCATGCCTCCCAAACCAGAAATTGCCCAGCTACTCGATACCATCAATGCTCTAACCCACACCGTCAGAGAAGCTACCAAAAAAATACGCCATGACTCCTCCCTTTCAACCCTTAATCGAAACGCAAATGCAACCCCACTTCCTCTCAAGCTAGCAACCACCAACGTCGCCATCAAGAACCAGGAACCCCACCCCCAATAGCAACCATATGAAATAGACAGATGCAAACACTAGAAGGGGGTTGAATGGTGTTTGATAAATTTATGCTTGATAAATTTATGCGAAATTTAGAAACTTTTTCGCAAGCAACAGACGGGTTATAATAGACGAGTAAACACAGACAGGTCAATCAAACCGATAACTCGTCTGAAGGTTTTCACAGAAAACACACAATCATGCAAGATAAGAAAAGTTTTGATAAACACAATTATAAACCCCTTTAGTTAGATGATAGTTAAGACAAATAATCAAACTAAAGAGTTAAGGGAAAGAGAGATCACTCAACAGGTTTTATCCTGGTTCACCCCTTAACAATGAGGCTACGTCCAGTCCTTGGCAGCACCAAGTTTTCTCACTATAACTAATTTAGGTTACAGGACAGACAAGTATTATTTTCACACCTAGCCTCTTCAGGCTCCAGACGAGTATTGTTTTCACACCTAGCCTCTCCAGGCTCCAGACAAGTATTGTTTGCACACTTAGCCTCTTCAGGCTCGGACGGGTTTGTTTGAGAGAAGTTATAAAAAGATTACAATTTGCAAGTCTCTCACAAGCACTCAGACGAGTGTATTAAATGTGAAGATCTAAAAGACTGCGTAATAACTTCAAATGATTGAAGAATGAATAATGAAAGAATGAAGATATAAATGCACAGAGTAATTGCTCTTGATTGCTTTGATCGTTCTCTTGTCTTCTTGAATCTTCGAAGTCTTCTTCATTAAATAGGCTTCAAGATTTTAAAGCCGTTAGACACAAAGTCTGAAGGCTTGGCTTCTTGCAGATCTTCAATAAATGCAATAGAGTCGTTCTGATCAGCCATTAAAGCATAGGGAACTTCGCTTGTTCTCTCTCATCAAAGTGATACAGACTTCTGATATACCTTTGGTCTCAGCAGGTCTGTATACGTGCTTTTTGTTTGCAGAGGGAAGACTTTCCCTTTTGATGTAAGATGCAGTTGTGTTCGGGCAAATCACTTTGTTGAAGTTCCTTATCAGAGTCGAGACAACTTTCATCCAATGCGTTCTTTAACGTTAGTCATTAAACGAATGAGTGACTTCATTAGACGGGTTGACTCTTTAACACAGAGATGACGTCAGTTGCAAAGTCTTTTAGACGGGTGAGTCTTCCTTTGATCAGACGGTTGAAGACTTTAGTAGACGGGTGAATTTCTCTTAGTTCAGACTAGTGAACCTTAGATGGTTCAGACGAGTGAACTTATCTCAGTTCAGACGAGTGAACTTTTAGTTAGTTCAGACGTGTGAACTTAAGTTAGTTCAGACGGATGAACTTATCTAAGCTCAGACAAGTGAACAGTTCATATAGACACTTAATGTTATAATTTGCACACTAAGTAGACGAGTTAAATACCACAGACGGGTTCAATTAAATCATTGAATAACTGTTTTAATCTCATCAAAACTAAGGTAAATGCACATCAGACATTTGGAGACTCAACACCATACAGTGGGTCAGTCACCGTGATCGAACCAAGCCGGGAAACAGATGGCCTTCCTGCATCCGTGGCCAAATCGACAGCGGAGATGATCTTAACCCCGATTGTTGCGGATGAACAATTGCGGCTTTGCCAGAAAGGTTTAGAGAAGAAATTGGGGAAAGACGAGCAACGGAGTAAGCTCACTTACCCATGGATGAGCGATTTCGGCGGTGGTTTCGCCTGACAAACGGCGTCATTACTCGATCCCCAGCTTCTTGCTTCTTCTGTATCGTTGTCAGCATCGGGATCTTCGTCCTTTACTTCGGTGTCACCTTCTGCTTCATTGCAACGCCGTTGGAAGGAGCCACCCTGGCGAAGGCTCAATCAGAGGAGAAGTTCAACAATGGCGGCGTGGTTGCAAGCGATTATGAACTCGCCAAAGAATTGGTTAGCCACTCTACGTGTTCAGTACGTGCGATACCCATGTCTACGGCAACTTCTGGTTCCGCTTCAGTGGTTTCCGCCACGAGTTTCTTCTCCACCGCCATGGGTTCCTTGGAGCATAGACACACACCGCAAAGCTAGGATTTCGCAGAGAATGGGGTCGCTGAAGGAGAATGGCTTGGTTGGCCTTGCTATTGAATTGGGCCTCTTCGGATTCGACACCGGCGACTATCCTCGATGGTTACCACTCCACCGTGAGTAGCCTTCTTCACCATCAGAGGTCCGAGACGTTTCCCTTCTCGATGGCGTTCCCCTCTCCTTCAAGCCACCATGTTTCGATTCCGGTTCCATTTTCTCCATTTTCATCGAGAGCAACGCCGTCAAGTGCGTTGCAGTCTTCTTCAGTCCGATGTGGTACGTCTCCGACGCCGATTTCTTCGCCAACGATGGCGCCGACACAACTGCCTTGGAGCATTCGAATCCAAAACCAATTTAGGGTTTTGTGTGGGATGTTTGAATTACTGCAGAGCACCTCCTTGATGAGCTTCCCTATCTATTTGGGCCTACTTAATATTTGGACCTTTTTACTGCTGGAGGGTTATTTACTGAAGAAACACTCCTTGCTCAGCTTTGATACTGGTTTGGGTCTCATCACAGAATGGGCCTCGTTTTATTTTATTCTGTGGGGGAAACCGGTGTTTAGTTCGATGCTTTTTTGGTCTCATCGTTTGGAATATAGGCTTTGGCTTGCATGTGGTAATTGGGGCTAATGTTGCTACACATTATACAATTTTGGTTGATACTTATCCACACTGTGATCTTGAGGACAAGATTAGTCTGAAGGGGTTGGTAATGATACGGGTCAAAGGATCGATCCAACATTACCTAAAGTTATTACACCAACAAATGTTATTAACAGGCCCAAGAGAAACCCCCAACATGCCAAAGAGATATTATGTGACTCAAGGAACAAATGTGAATCAAGGGGATTTAAATAAATAGTATTACTAATAGTTTGCATCTTTTAATATGTAAGAAAATTAGGGATGAGGACATGTGTCTTGTGATCCTTAATCATAGGAAGTTTGTTAGCATTTAGTTTGTTATATTAGCATGTATGATGAAAGGAATAGTAAGTAAGAATATTATCAGAAATCTTTCTCATCTCTAGGCTTTCCATTAACTGGGAATTCAATCTTCTCCCTATTCCCTTCCCTAACTCCTCTCTTCTATCTCCCTAATATTTCACTTCTTATCACATGATCAATTACTTTTCCACTTGATCACTGTTTTCTCTATTTCTTTTTTTGGTGTGAACAAAACTATCCTTCAATTAATAGTTGAAGACTAATTCTTTTTGAGGCGTAGAGTTCATCAAAGTACGTTTTATCTCTCCTAACAAAACATTTTTCATACGCATAGCAAGAATGTCCATTGTAAAGTTGGCTACATTTTTCTCTCCTTCCTTTTTCTTTTTTTATTCTTGCTGGTCTTGGAAAGATTTAAAGTTACCATTTTGGTAGTAACAAGCGATCGATCATACAATGGGCTTCTTTATCTAACCTTTTCATATGCTTTGCCTAGGTTCTTTTTAATTTCTTCCCTTTAAAATTGCCATAATTGGAGGCACAAAACAAACATTTTTGCTTCCAAATGAAACTCACTTTATATCTGATAGGCATAAATGTTTAAAAATGATAACAAATAATTTCACCTACTGAAATGACCCTCTTAAGGGTGGGAAAAAGATTTTGCAGTAAATTATTGTACGTAATGAGAAGGCAAGAAGAACCTCTGCCTCTTACTTCTAGTGGGACAATTTGATGCCATGGATAGTGAAGCAATTTTGTTCACAGCTGATTTAAGTGACTGTTTGAGAGTGGTAAGGCAAACACTACCCTCTTCACTGTCCTTAGAGCAAAGCACCAATATGCTTTTAATTCTGCCACCCACACTCACTATGTCAGCTTTAACTGTTGTGAGTCTCAAGCCTTTGAGGACTTGGATTAGTTCAGAGAACACTTCTGGTCGATCATCACAGCAAACAGAAGCTTTGATGATTATGTTGTCCTTGATTATGTTTACTTTAGTATAGCTTTCATCTTGATCAGGGTAATGGTCAATTGTTACTTCATCAATTTCAGTTGGAACTGTAATGACTTTACTTATATCCATGGCTTTTCGCTTTAGGTCTTTGACATGATTTACGACACTCCCTAGTAAAGCTGCTTTGTCCATCTGCAACCACATAAAATTTACCCCATATAGCCTCTTTCTCTAATAAAGAAAGATGGGAAGTGAAACTAAAATTCTTTTGACACTATCATACAACCTAGTAAAGCTATTCATAGTATAACTAAAAAGGGACATTGAAATGTCATAGTTACAATGGGTCACCAAATCTGAAATATCTACCTTAATGATAATACCCTATATATATATATATATATATATATATATATCTATCATTCATATCACTTTCCCTAAGTAGGTAATTCCATTTTTCTTGCTTGTGTGTGTTCAGAACAAAATCCAAGGTTTAAAAAATAGTATACTTGATTGATAGAAGTAACTACAGGCCACTTATTAAAAGAGACATGTCATGAAAATCTTTTACCTTATCAGACTTTGGAATCAGTTTTCTGAGAGTTGCAAGCTGTGTATTGATCCTGTCCCTGCGCCTTTTCTCTGCTTGGCTGTGGCTCTTGGAAGCACTTACAGCTCTATGTTCTGCAGCCCCTTCAATGGGTAAAGGCCATGAAGGGAACTCACCAAATTGAAGAGAGTCAGAGGCATGAGGCAGTGTTTGTGTTGGGACTGGAAAAGGAGATTGATCACTGTTTGGTGCAGAGTTGCATTGAGACCAGTTGGTGCAGAGAGGCCAGCCAGAATAGTAGTGATTTTCCATATCCAAAATAGAAACCATTCTGAAGCTTCTTACTGGCTTTCTTAGCTTTTTATCTCCCATTCACAGCTACTGTTTGCATCAGGATGATCTTCTTCTTACCTTGATGGTGATTGGTGTGATATACAAGAACCTTTAATGGGTCAAATGAAAATCATTTTTGGCTGTATCTGCCTGTAACTTCACCAAGAAAAATTTCCCCTCTAATAATAAACCTTACCAACTTAGACTTCGTAAAGAATCTGAAATTTACGGAGGGGAAAAAGGAAGATCAAAAGGAGAAAAAAAAATGCATGTGGCTGGCCTGGCCTAACAGACTTATCTTAATTTGTATCTGTGCTGACTAAGAATTAGAATCAGAAATGTAATAGTGTCTTGCAAATGGACTTGAGAATCACTATTGGAACTTGATAATCCCTTGACCTTGTAACAGTAGTAATGTGGTGGATGATTATCAGTATCTTATTCTTCTGTATATAACCACAAAGTGTTTTGTCTGTTTTGGTGGCAATTATAACCAATTACTCTCTCTTTGTGGATTATAGTCTAGATCCTAATTGTCCTTATCTTTGAACTTTAACTTCATAATATTAAAGGTTTTATGTATACTTTATTCTTTCAACACTAAAAAAGGCCAAAGCATGAAATTGCCTGTTAAACATAAAAACATTCCTATTACTTCAGTCTTTACCTAGGACATTTCCTAGAAATAAATTGCTTCAATGGTAGTTAAATATTAACGGTGTGTTTGAAACTGCGGTTGAGAATCACGTTTTGGGATCATATCATATCCAAAATGATATTTGTAATATTTCATGTATCAAACGTGAAAGTTGAAGCTAGTAGCTTTCACGTCACATCTAGCTCGATGTGATTCCAATCAATTGCTAAGAGTGACCGATCCAATGTGCTAAATACGTGGTGGATCCAGTTCATTCAAGATACTTTAATAACAACATAGATTTGTGCATCACCTTTTTATATCTTTCTTACACCCGTACTTGTTTCAGAAAAAAATGGAAAAGAGAGAATATGTATGGAGAACTATATTTTTCATTTCTTATTATTCAAGAAGAAAAATAGTTTAAGAAGGGTGTGGTAAAATAGGTGTACAAATATCATTTTACTTTAATAAGGACTTCCACGTTCAATTTCGATTTGGCAGAATTAAGCGTCAACTATGTTGCTGGAATATTATATTTTGTTCCAACAAAAGTTACAGTCTTTGCCGTGATGACCAAGATGAAAAAGGTGTAGAAAGAAAACAAACACACACAATACACAAAATCTAAGATTTGCTCAAACAATTAGACAAATCATGACACAACTACATTGCTGAATGAATTGTCCTTCAAGTTTTAAGACACCTCGTGGACCCATTTTACTAATCTCAGCATATATTGGACACGCAAGTGGACTAGTCCAATTGTGCATGCTTCCAAAAGGAAGGTTGGTTAGCTTCATGTATCTTTTTATTTAATTTTTGGGGGGGTTAAGTCCTTCTTTTATCTTGAATGAAAGGTGGAAGTTCAAAGCAGGCCACTCATTAAAAGCGGCTTATTTTGTACACTTTAATGGCGCTCTGATACAAAAGCTCACTTAGTCTGTCCCCAGCACAAGCTAGCAAACAAAGAAAGCTTCAATTACAATCACAGGAGGGTCCCATTTTCACTCACAATCGTAACTCATAATAACAAAGCACCTTAAAGAGTGATACGACTACTGATCAACTACTCACTTTGCAAGGCTCTATTATCTCTCTTACAAATTGTGTGGTTTCTTATGATTCCGTATTTTCTTCTTCCATCTCTTTCATTGTTTAATTTTTTTTTGTTTCCCTCCTTCCATTTTATTGTCTAGTCGAAATTTCAGGCTTTTGGGTCCCATAATCTAAGAACAAATCCACAATATTTATTTAAGAGTAATGCTAAACGCCCACATCACACTTTTCATATTACAATTGGTCTCACTTTATTTTTTACACAGTAACACTCTAATCTTGCTACCTCAGGCTCATACAAATGCGATAAGGTGTATATATCTCTATATGATGTGTATGAAACATTATCCTTTATCTATATATCGTCGGCAAGGAGTCACAATAAAAATGTGACAAATCGAAAGGATCAAGTGATGTTATAAACTTTTGGATAGCGAGGCAGTTATCATTAAATCCTTGGAAGCGGTAATGAAAAATGAGGGAGAAAAGAATTATTCTTATCCCACTTTAGTTGCTCATATGCCAGTCTCATCAGAACAACTGTATGCAGTATGCACTAAGGTAATTAGGAACTGGGGCCCTCCCTATATATAAAATAACACTATGGACTAAACATATTCATTATAGCAAGTCTATATACATGATCTATCAACAAAACTCACTTGTGAGCAATGCTTAATAACAACAAACTCAATAATAATATTAACCACAATTTGGGACATACTCTAATAATTTTAACATCCAATTAATCTAAATTTTATAAAATTGTAATATGATTTATGTTAGTTCACCTAAAATAATTCTGACAAGTGAGGTTGCAGGTCTTTTTATTTGTCAGAGAATAGAATGATAAGAAATGAAGCATTGCTGAATGAGAAGCTAAGGCGCCCCTCCCTGTCTCTTTGGTCAAAGAAGGCTGTAATACAGTGATGTTATTTGTACATACAAATTTTGATAATATTAATCACGGTTTATACATTATTAATCACAATTCCGATAATATTAACCAAATTATTAAATATCCACATGACATCATTAATCATAATTTATACATCCATAAATAAATTAAGTTGTCTGATGTCTGGATGTACAAATATCATTTTTGCTGCAATAATAGGAAGATAAGATGCAATCATGGATTCGTAATAAATGCTTCAATGGAGAGTTAATGTATACGGCAAAATTGAAACCAAGAGCCACGTACGGTAGCTAAGTTTTATTCCTCACATCACAGGGTAACCGTGCATTCTATATTCACGGTGTAGTTGAAAAGGATGGGAATAATTAAGTGACTGCAAATGAGAAGTAAAAATCATTTGATACTACTTGATCCTAGAAAATCCATTGTCAATCAAGTCATTTTTCTTGTACTTTATTAGCTTATTTCCTCTCTTTCTAGACAAGTGTTGTGTTGGATATTTTAAGTGAATGAGAAGGCATGAGAAGATAAGTGAAAGAGGAGAAGAGAGGTGAAAGAAGAAAGGGTAGCTACAAATTAAGTTAGTTAACTAACAGGTAAGTTAACTACTTTGTAACTACCCTTTACCCTTGTACGAAGGAAGGGGATGGAAGGGAGTTGCTTTTCCTTGTTTGGAAGTTGGAACTCAAGTGATGTTTAGGAGTTAAGCTTGAATTGGGGAGACGAGGGTGATTTATCCTATTTAATTTAAAAGAAAATTTTGCCCCTGCTCCCAATTTGCCAAATCAAGCACCGTATTCCTTTAATTTTTTTTGAATAAATGTCATTTAGAACGAAATAAATAAATAATAATGGCAAAACATGTGATTATTCGACTATGAAAAGCAGCTATTCGTTTGAAAATATATCATAACAAGAATATTGACAAAATAACTAATTGACACAACATAACAGTTTTTTCATAAGCATAGATTAATTATTTGAAGGAGATTCCTATTATATCATTTATTTTTATGAGGGTGCTCATACAATTAATAATTAGTGGACAATAATTAATCATGTGCCCTACCTAACTGAAATACAAATATAATAACTAATATCAGTTCAAGAACGGGTTGGTTCGAATTTGATCCGAAAACTATTAAAATATTAAATTTATATAAAAGTAATTTAAATATACATCTAAATATAAAAATATAGCAAAAATAAAAAAACTAAATATTAAAATATACCAAATAGTAAAATATAAAAATATATATAAAATATTAAAATATAATAATGAATTCGGTTCGG